>CP045902.1:5594942-5640708 GCA_013387185.1 Caligus rogercresseyi
GATCAATTTTAGGGTTAAAGTTTATCAGAATGTGTTCAAATTAATTTAAAATTATTTTCGAGAATGTATATTTATACATCAATTTTATTCCAGTTAAAAAGTTTATTCGAGTAAGAGCTCCCTTGTCAAATTAAGTATTCAATGAATTCCATTCCACTTTTGAATCTTGAAACTTAATTAACGTCCATAAACATAACAAAACTCAAGTTATCAACCATTTCAAATATTTTTATTTCTATTCTTAATGGCTGAAAAAATATTTTCTTCTGTTAAGTTTTCTGCAGTTATATAGGCCGATGGTCCTATCTATAACTTATTTAAAAGTATTTATATAGCACTGCAAAAAAAAAATCATTGCAAAATAAATCAGGTTTTACTTAACTTAATACACATAGCTTCATCATTTGTTTTAAATGCAATAATTACTTTCACCTTCAGAGAAGCGGTCCATTTGAGGGACATTGTTAATACGATTAGACCTGATAATAAATTAACGCAAAAACTACGAATTAGCAATGTTATGAAAATGCATTCATTAAAACAAGTATAAATATAGTATATATATCTGTGTACATATTAAATATATATTATGTTATATCCTTAAGTTTTGCTATCACAAGCATTTCACCATTACTTAATATATGAATAAAGAAGGCCAAATCTGAAGGGTCACTTCTTTTATGTAACACAAAAACGGATTGAAATATCGACTTTATTTATCGTTTAAATACATTCAAGTTATTTATGAACGAAATACGATGTCGTTTGAATGACAACCATGTGCACATTTTACTAAGTCCGTGGTTGAAATCCATTTTTTGATAACCTTTCCGCATCAATCGGCTGAATATTTATTTTGAGCTCCTCTATCGTCGACAGATTATTGATTTAGACCAAGGCTTTCACGTAACCCCAAACAAAATAGTCCTGAGACTTTAAATCACACGAGCGAGACAGCCAACTGACTGTTCCAGTTCTTTAGATAACACACTCACCAACTTACTCTTCAATAAATCGCTTGTGACATTTTCACCGTCTGTTGAAATCACATATCGGTTATCATGGCGCAGCAACGATTTCCATTAACAGTAATGGAAATCGTCGGCGAAAAATTGGGCTCAAGACATCGGCACCATACAATACAATTTTTCTTTTTATCAAAGCCATTGAGACAAAATGTGCCTCATCGCGGAAGATGATTTTACAAGGAAAATCAGGATCATTTTGGAAATTTTTTTCAGCCCATTTCACAAACTCCACACATGGGTCGTGCAGCTTCAGTTCTTATTATAAGGGAGAAGGCCAAGATTTTTTAGTAAATTTGCCACAATGATGTCACAGAGATGCCCAACGATTGAAACGACGCCAAAAAGACAAATTTGAATTGAAACACTTGCGGCTATTTTTGTACTTCGTAAATTTCTTATTCCCCCACAAGGAAAATTATATAGCTTGTTTGGGACTCAATTGTTGATTTTTTAGGTCGATTACGTAGGACATAAATCGGAATTAACGCTATTAAAGTTTGGATCAAAGACTCACCATAAAAATTTTATAAGCTTCATGCTATGGTTGTATCGCCATTATGAAATTACAATTATTTTTTAACACAGCGTCAATAATTAATACGGTGTCGTTCTCGAAACATATCAAGGTAAATATGAGCGTCCCTATTAAAAACCCTTATATATATATATATTATATATATATATATATATATATATATATATATTATATATATATATATATATAATATAATATATATATATAATATATATTATATATATTATATATATATATATTATATATATATATATATAATATATATTATATATATATATTATATATATATATATATTATATATATATATCTATATTGCAATCGATGATCAATACTTGAAACAAAGAACATTTTATTCATTGAATGCATTACATATAAATCGGTCATTAATGACTCTTCTTAAGAGACATAAATTATCATTTAATGTGAATTAACAATATTTTCTCGCTAGTTTATTCCTATCTCATGGTTGTAATTTCAAAATTTCAGAAATTAGTCTTTTAAACTTTAATGATCTGAATAATACTAATGAATGCTTTATGATGTGATTCCAAACAATGTGAAAGAATTAACAAAATGAATTATTTAATGGATTTAAAAGTATATTTGAGAGAATAAGTTAAAGTAGAACCAGTCTTTCCCCCCTAAATTTTATTCATTATTCTCTAGTATCTTTATATACTCAGTATACAAATTCTCTACCCATGCAAAATAATTTCAATTATGTTAAAAGAGTCACGGGCAAATAAAAGCTCGGAAGATAGTAAGAGAAAAAGTATTATGAGGAGACATTCGGTTCTTCATCCTTCGTTGCATAGGTTAAATTGGATTGGTCGCTTAAATATATTTTTTTGCATATCCTAGTTCGTAAATATATATTTTTGCAAAGGTTGATTATTATATATATATATATAATGGACACAAAATAATATAATTAAGTAGGTTATAATTGTTGAACTAATTTAAAAAGGAATAATGAGTCATTTAAAAAATATTTGTTTCTTCGGCTGCAAGATATGGAGCCTTTGCCCTCAAGATTCCACATTCTAAGCTAGTGACGTTATGGGACTTCGCGCGGATATCGTCAAAGTTTTTCTTCAGTGGTCCTGTCATTTTTATTCTCGTTTGAGACTCATTGTTAAAAGATATAAGAGGACTTCAAATTACATCATCGAGGGAGCCGTGCAATAAAAGATGGTCTTATATACTATTTACAATTCTGTATTTCGTGTTACTCACTTCAACTTATATAATTCAGATTTTGATGTTTTAATGATGTGATGGTGATGGGATTAATTTTAAACTACAACGTTTATTTATGATTTTATTATCACAACCCCTCTTGCTCTTTTTATTTATTATTGTATATATTTTATTATGTATGTTTTTTAAATAAATGACCCATAAAAAAAGGAATATATTTTGGATTTTTTTAAATAGTATATTTTAGAATAGTTAATGTCGGATGTATATTCATTGTAAGAGCCAGATTTGGGTCCCTTTTGGTCAATTAAGTCATATATCTTGTCCGGTACCGACTTGCATGTTCGGAGGATATCTTCTATATAAACTTTTCTAATGCTTCTATCAATTTTGACTGCTTGGGAGAGGGCAAAGATCATGCATGGGATTTCAGGAAGGCTACTGATTTTTATCCCAAAATATCTCTGAGCCCAGCTTTCATTGAAGGAGGGACTTTGTGGAAATGGAGTTATGAGATGGAGCTCCGTTCTTCATCAAGATGACGTCACCAGAGGATATTTCTACTAGATCCATTTGAACATGTGCCAATCCATACGGGCCTGATATGTCTTTTTAGCAGAGCTGGGATGTGGTAGATAAATCTACCGCCGGTTCGATATTCGGTATATACCGAATATCGATCGATATCGGTATTCGGTAGATTTTATTATATATCGACAGTATCGATCGATATTCGGTACGGTAGATTAGAAAGAGAGATAAATTTATTTATGTATCTGCTTTTACTTCTTCATATGCGTTTCATATCGGACAGTTTATAACAAAGGACAATTAAATACATCATTTGTTATAATTAGTGGAGATTATTTGAAATGCAATACATATTAATCTTATATAAATTATATATGTACTTGAATTTTGTAGGAAATGGAAATCTATAGATTTTTTCATTTACTATCTCTTATTGTCCGATTGAACTGCACTTTCAGGTACTCTAGTATTCAATGCATAGCATAAGCTTATATTGAATGTCTATTTATGTATCTGCTCTATAATACTATAAGTTATAGTTGTTTATTTATTTTCGAAGTTCACTTCTTCACACAAGGGAGCGCTTGGGCAAAGCGACAGTTGAACGATATTCTCTGCTATTGAAGGGAATAAGCTCACTATATCTTTATGCCTCTATGTGAATACTAAAATAGTCATACTTTCAAATATACCGTACCGATTGTCAATCGGTACGGTAGTCGGTATTTTCTACAGAATATCGTATAATCGGTTGATACTTGAGACTTACAGTCGGTAGTATCGAATACCGATTTACATTCGGTAGTCGCAGCTCTGCTTTTAGTGATAGTATCCCCCTTTTAAAATTATTAACAGCATTTTCTTGCCATCTGTGACAACCAGGACCCACACCAATTGAGATGATTGGTTCGTGAAAGACACCTTGCTTCCTCCGACGTGTCCTCCAATATCAGAATTCTCGAAGAGTTAACTCTTTAAACATATCATCATGACAGCTGGATCAATTAGTTGCTACCATTATGTCTAATATTAAACACTAAAGATTTTAAAAAAAAATTAATTTCTTTTTTCCTTTAGCGTTAGGTTATCGCTAGAAAAACTGGACAAAAGTAACATATTACATTTCTATTGTAGCACATGAGCTAAAAAATGTTACTTATTATTTTCCTAATTAAGTAATTCCAATATGTATTAAACACCTTGAATAATAAGTCTTCGTAAAATCCCTTGAAGCAAGGACTTTGCATTTCAAGACATACAATATTTTATGAAAGTTACTTTGCCCTTTAAATGTTTACAGCTTGCCTTAGAGCAACCAAGATTCCCATCACCAGTAGAAGAAGAGGTAGAATAAACCCGTTTTTGGATATATATATTTTTGTAAACTTCAACTCATGGAAGGGAATCCGCAACAAGTAATTTATTCTTTTTTGAATGCTGCCCCAACAAACCATGAGTCATGAGGCAAAGCTATCAATTCTCACATCTTTTTCTTCTTTCTTTCTCTCTCCACTTAAGGCAATGGTTGACTCTATATTATCTATGAGCTCAGATTATTGAGTCATGGCTCTGTGAAGGTGAGGCATTGTACACACACACACACTGTGTGTGTGTGTTGTTTATATCAAACATAACTCATTTTTAAAGGACTCCTTATATCCTTTGTGAAGTGATCGATCAATATATTTTTAAAAGTTATCATATAAAAGTGGTTAACAATTTTATAATGAAATATTAAAGCTTCGCCCAAAAAGAACCTATTTTTAGTTTATAAAAGTTTTTGTTGGTTTATTAATTTTTAATTTTCTGCATTGTGAAATGAAATCTATAAACGAATATTCTTCATATTTTTGCAATACCTGAATCTATTAAATCGTGACATCCGAATATGCAAGTATCTTTTACTGATATGATTCAATGATGTTGTTTTGCTAATAAATAAGTATGATCATAAATCAAAAGAATTTAGAATCTATTCCATGGGTTTAATCAATAAAACCTCCTCTCGAGATTAGAATCTACACTGTCCACATTGAGAATTGTGCATTTCCATTGAGCTATCGCATTCCCCCTCACATTAATGATAACGTTGCTTTCATGGAGTAAAAGAATTTTATACCAGATTGTATTCTTATTTCATCATAATAACCATTCACCTAAGAGCAAAGTTATCGTTAATACTGCTACATTAAATATATATATATATATATATATATAATATATATATATATATATATATATATATATATTATATATATATATATATATATATATATATATATATATATATATATATATAATATATATATATATATATATATATATATATATATATATATATATATATATATATATAAATTAAAATTTATATATTGAAATTCTAAATAGAATACTTGCTTTGTATTAAAGACCTCTGATTGGATCGTTGCCAAAGCCTTCTCTCCGACTTAAAGCACAACAGTGATCGCGTCGTCTTCTTCCTGACGAGAAGGCCTTTACAGTTGATCCCGTATACAATAAGCAAAATGACCGAGTCATCTGCTTCGGAGACGAATCCAAAATCATACGGAGCATCTTCAAGACCAAACATCCTGTCTCCAAGATGATGTTTGGCATCGTAGCATCAACAGGGGACAAGATGCCGCCAAATGGTTCCCAACCAGTTACAAGCTCGACTACTTGGAGCTTTTGAAGACCAATGTACTCCCATAGGCCTCCAAGATTACCAAGAATTCGGTGAAGTCATCATACGTGTTCCAGCCAGATGGAGCTCCTGCACACACGCGCAAGACCTTGCAGAACTGGATGGAGGCTAACATGAAAATCTGGCCGAAGACATTGTGACCTTCACAGAGCTGCTCCACTTCAGTATCCGGTGGCATATTGAGCGCCAAGCCACAAAAACATTAAAGATTTGAAGACTTCGGTAGAGAAGAAAGGAAGGGCCATAAAGAGGCCATACATTATCACTGTGTACAAGTCCTTCTGTCGCCGCGTGGAGGCCGTCATTGAGGCCAAAGGTGGTAAAATTTTCAATAGCATGTGTCAGAGTATATAGTATATATGAAATAAAATTCATACGTGTACGACTACACCCTGATCCTTGACGTGCTCAGTATTGTCAAATTAAAGAAAGGTCTCAAGACTTATTCATTTCCTGTTACTTTTGTCCCCCTATATTTGTAAATTATAAAGTAAAATATACACTCAGAGAGTGCAAACCTCCGCCGTCACGGGGTCCTTATGAGCCTTCGAGGCGGATTTTTCACGACTGGGCGGCATAGAGGGACGGGGGAGGGTTCCCCTCGATGGAAATTCCGAGAGGAAGACGCTCCCGGCACCCGATTTCACAGCACAGCGAACATCTACTGGCAGAGTAGGCTAACTTGAAATATGTATTAGTATTTAGCTCATTTGCATCTTAAAGAAGCACTCAGAGATGCCAAAATTTAATCACTTGTTACTTTTGGCATTTCCAACAACTCCACAAAGTTTCATCTGAATCCGTTCCGTACTTTTTGAGTTATCCTGCTGACAAACAAACCAACCAACCAACAAACCAACGCCAGTGAAAACTAAAGGCATATACAACAGAGAGTGCAAACCTCCGCCGTCACGGGGTCCTTATGAGCCTTCCGAGGCAGATTTTTTTACGACTGGGGCGGCGTAGAGGGACGGGGGAGGGTTCCCCTCGACGGAAATTCTGAGAGGAAGACGCTCCCGGCACTCGATTTCACAGCACAGCGACATCTATTGGCAGAGTAGGCTAACTTGAAATATTTATTAGTATTTAGCTCATTTTGTATCTTAATTCTGCACTCAGAGATGCCAAAATTTAATCACTTGTTTCTTTTGGCATTTCCAACAACTCCACAAAGTTCATCCGAATCCGTTACGTACTTTTTGAGTTATCCTGCTGATAAACAAACCAACCAACAAACCAACGCTAGTGAAAACTAGAGGCATATATCTCGGACTGCACTACGCTCACGGACTGCGCACTTAGAGGGTGTTTGTTTTTTAAGCGTACCATTAAAGGCCACGTGTGATAAGAGAAGAAAAATACATTATATTAGTAGAAGAGAAAACGTGCTCACTCAACGACGACTCAGGAAGAAATCACGGATCCTTTTTAACAAAAAGTGATCTCTACATCGTTTGGACCCCATCCTAGCCTTGGTAATTGTTCTTGTAAAAATCTTTATGGTTTATTATAATATATTTTTTTATTCATTTAAGGTATTTGACTTCCAATATGGTAAATAAGTGCTGCGTCCCTCTCTGCAGAACAGGGCACGATGACCAGAAGGACCCCAACATCTCTCAACACTACTTTCCTGCAGATCCGGACCTGAGACAGGCCTGGAAGCTAGCCATTCGCAGGGAGCATTTCGAGCCTAGCAAAAACTCTGTTATCTGCAGCCTGCATTTTTTGCCCAGTGATTCCAAAGTAGAATCCTCAGACTCCAACCCACGCCGGAAGAGGAATAAGAAGGACAACAGCCTCGTCTCACGGCGACTGGTCAAGGAGGCCGTGCCTACAGTCTTCCCCAACCTCCCATCGTACTACACCAAGTCTAAGCCGAAGCCAAGAGGTGATAACAGCAGCCAGAATCGGAATGACAAGACATTTCAGAGGCATGAAAAGGAAGCAGCTGCCTTTCTTGATGGAGAGAAGTTCTCTTCAGTGGATGAAGTAATGGGACGGATTGATCTCTCCTGCTTTCCTGATGTCATTGTTACTAAAAAGAACAATGCGCTGCTCATCTATCAACTGGCCTTCTCTGACAATTACCACCCTCCTCAGATGATCTTCACCATTGAGATCTTCCACGACCTCACCTTCCAAGTATGGATCGGCCAAGTAATCTCCTCCGGGGATCGCTTTTACACATCATCAGGGACGATAAGCTCTCCAGCACTGGGCTGCTGATCAACCTCATTGCCCATGCAAGGAACAAACCCGACAACCAAAGGACCGAGGTCGATACCTATGAACAATGCTACCAACTTCTCGAAGGAACTTTAGTTCAAGACTCACTCATTAGGCTCTCCTCTTTCACCCTAAAAGAAGCCAAAAATGTTCTAAGTGCCTCCTCCGAGGGAGAAGTGGAAAACGATACTAGTGCCCTGCTAGCTGCAATGGAGGTCTTTGAGGGCAGCTGCATCCCCAGTGACGAAGGAGATGAGGGTGCAGTCTTCTATGTTGCTGGCTATGTCGCTCAAAAGTTGGTGAAGTCCACCAAGTGTCAGGCCTGCCAGGAGATTGTATCAAAAGGGAAAACTGTTCCAAGAATCACCTTCGACGTCGGCGTGGATCAGGAGTCTAGAGACTTAAGCATCAAATCTACAAAGGATGATCTCATTAGCTTTGTCACAAGAGGAGGCCTCTCCTACCCCTCAGATGCCGTTTTCATCTCGTGCATGACGGCATAGACATTCTATGGACAAATCATGGAGAATCAAGAATTAAAGCAGCTCTTCATGAGATTCAAGAACCCCCAAAAGAGCTTTGTGGCAGCCTTGATGGAAATATTGTTAGTGCAGGAGGACAAGTATCTCCTTGCCATGAAGTGCACTAACGAACACTCATTTTCCAGCCTCCTTCCAGACATCTTCTCCAGATTTTTCAATTGCATGTCCAAGAATCACGTCAGCGAGATCAACGACACCATCCATAACAGCAAAAAAAGGGGTGGTGATCATCAAGACAAAATTCAAAAGAAGATCATGAAGCTTCAGTCTTCAACGAAAAAATAAAACAAAAAAAATATATTATATTTTGTATTAAATTATAAATATTTTTCAAAATTATGTAAATACTTCAAAAATAAATAATAACTTGTTATAGATGAATGTTTTTAATGCAATATATAACTATGAATGTATATAAAGTTTATTCTTTTCCTTTTTCCTTTAGACCTTTAATCGTACGCTTTGTTTTTAGTGCGCAGTCCGTGAGCGTAGTGCAGTCCGAGCATATATACACTCAGAGAATGCAAACCTCCGCCAATCCCCACCTAATGAATCACTTAACAGAATTACAATCCAATCATATATGTCTACATAAGTAGGTGTGTTTGGTGAATAATGAGTGAGGGGAGAGCCATCCTAAAAAATATCCATTGACGTCATACTATTTATTAGTCAATTCAGAAATACGTCACTGGATGTTTAAACTCCTTTCTTTTCTCCATCATGCTCTTTATATTAGCGTTATATTTTATTTAATATTATATTAAGAGGAAGACGGGAAGAGAAAGAAGTTTAAGCACCCAGTTACGTAGTCCTTAGCTGATAAATGAACAATACTACGTCAAAGGATATTTTTAAGCTTTTGTTCTTCCCTACTCCCTGAATAGAGACCTCATTTCATTATTATTAGTAGTAGTATTTTGCTCATTTTGCATATTAAAAAAGCACTCAGAGATGGGAAGACGGGAAGAGGAAGAAGTTTAAGCTACGTCACTGGGTTAACATAGTCCTGAGCTGATAAATGAACAATAATACGTCAATGAATATTTTTTTAGCGTTTTGTTCTTTTACTCCCTGAATAGAGACCCATTTCATTATTATTAGTAGTAGTTTTGCTCATTTTGCATATTAAAAAAGCACTTAGAGATGCCAAAATTAATCAACTTGTTCCTTTTGGCATTTTCAACAACTCCACAAAGTTTCATTCGAATCCGTTCTGTACTTTTTGAGTTATCCTGCTGACAACCAACAAACCAACAAACGCCAGTGAAAAACAATACCTCCTTCGGCGGAGGTAAACAATACCTCCTTCGGCGGAGGTAAAATATAAATAATTTGGTTAATTGATGTTCTCCAATTTTAAATGAAATAGTTTTAGATATTTATTATAAATAGATAAGAAATATGAATCAAATAGAAGACTCTTTAAAAAGTCTGAATTTACGACATATTTTCTGTTTGTTCAAAGTCTAATTTCCCATTAAATCACCACAATAATGTTTATTTGTGTTTCATTTTAAGCGTATTAGCTTTGGTGTTTATGTATTATGTACATTCTGTAAAATTGAACTCTGAAAAAAAAATCATCAGTACACTAGTTTTGCTCGCGCGCATCTATCGATCTAAAAGGACTTATAAGTTGCATATATATTCAGGGCATAATCCAAGGATCTTTCCTTTAAAAGGGAGAAAAAATGCAAGGAAGGTTGAGCAAAAGGGATTGATTCAACTTAACTAGCCCATGGACGGGTCTTTTTTTAACGTTGACCTTGTTAGCCAGGGTTAGACTTTTGTTGTTTGTTATGATGTGCTGTATGCTTGGATGATGAGGACAAAAGGAGATATATTTTTTTAAAACCCTCTTATTCCCTCCGCAATGTCGAATGTGTTGCAGGCCTCCTGCTTACAGAATGCCTGAAGCTTAATAATAGGAGAGGGAGACAAGAAAAAAAATGAAGAAGTTGGTCTAGATAAACAAACCTCCCTTGAGGTAAAGTTTAACAATCCCTTTTGATTGGATGGTCACTTCCCTTTAGGAAGATTAATAATTATATGTACACTATGTCTATTTGTTTAAATCAGTGGTGCCATGGTGGCGGCCCGCGGGCCGGAACCGGAACGAACGGACATCTCATTTGGCCCGATACGTTAGTGGTTGAGAAGTGTTTTTTATAAATAAATAATATTATGATACTATATCAACAAATTTAAATCGACTTTTGTTTAGTGTTACAAGGCCAAAAATGTACCGGTAATTTGGCCCCCGAGGTCCCACTCGAAAACAGTCCGGCCCCCTGACCGATTTCACCCTGGCATCCCTGGTTTAAATCGTTGATGAGACCCATTCTCTGCCAGAAACGTACATACTCGTTATCATCCCCTTGTGCTTATGTGAGAGTGATTCTCTTTATTTAATTAATATTATTCAAAATGCATAAGATGTTTTTATATAAATTTCAGCTAAGGTCAATTAATTGTCCCCTGAAATCTTTTTCGAGTTATCTCTACTTTGTGACGTATAAAGACAACTATAAAGGCTTAAGTAAAAATTGTGGGTGGAATAAATTTGGAGTGGCAAATATCATTCTTCCCCACATTGCAGATCGTCGTTCCTCAAGGACACAATTTTCTTTTAAAGTCTTGTAAATTTATACGGATACACAACACATTCGCATATTCATAAATATGTCGTTCCAAATGTGATCATGTAATTCTAACTGCTCCATCGTTTTCACAGAAGCAAAAGATAAATTCCAGATAACGACCGGGTCCTGGCTGTTTTTTTGAGTGTCACTGCCCGGTCCTGTGGCTAAAAATCACCGGGCCGGGACTTTAAAATTTTCGTTCGTTCGTCATTCTGAAAGTGTCGACGTTTTTTCTACAATTTAGTTTTAAAAAACATATTTTCTAAAAAAACGTCGTCATTTTTTTCAGATTTTGTTAAGGAAATTATTTTCTAAAGAATAATCGTCGTCACTTTGAGAATGACAAAGGAAAGAAAATATATTAAAGCCCCAGCCCGGTTTTGGTCCCGCCCGGCTTGAAAATATTAAGTCCCGGCCGGGTCCCACCGAAAAAAAAAGTGTCCCGGTCGTTTCCTGATAATTTCTATGGATAATAAAAATTATTGCAAAATGTCTCTTGGATTATTTTTCCCTCTCCTTTTCGTTCATCCAATCAGGTCCGAGAAACTGGAACCCTTTGTCTCGAACCTGATTGGTTGAAAGAAAAGGAGAGGGAAAATTAAAAAAAATCAGTTGGCAGTATGCAATAAAGTGACATTTCACTCTGAGGGGGGAACATCACTTCTGAATAAGAATCCTTAAAATATTAAATGTATCCTCTCATGGGCCTATATCCATGCCAAGCCAATTGCAAATGCTTTAAAGTGACTCCTCTCATTCCACCCATTCATATAAATTGAATAAACAACTGGGAAATAATGAATGATATTGTAGTATCAGATTTGAGAATAACGGATAATCACTTTGTCTATTAGACGTAGAAAAAGAAAAGTTGGTTATCAACTTAGTAAAAATATGTTTTTGGGAGAGTTTGTTTATTTGTATTCCCTGGTATTGTCCTCATGTCATGCTTTTGATGACCGACGGGCTTTAATTAAAGCGTATTAATCTTCTACTTATTTATGGGTTTTCTCTACTTTCGTCCAGCTTTAGGATTATTTGGCTTAGCACTATATGCCAGCTCCTTAAGACCCATCAAAAAAGTTCCTAGTTTGTTGAAGACCTCTAGCACCAGTATTTCTCATTGCATCAATTCTTAGCTCCCTATTCATACATTCAATATTCCATTATCATTTATTTTGCACATTCAATAGCACCGTAGTTCACAATAGAATCTATATAGGCTGGATTTATGTGGGCTGAGATTACTCAGTCTGATGTAACAAAGGTTGCTTTAAGCCTTTAGAAATGGATATATTTTCTCACACATCAACTTTTAATCCGAGTTAGAACCATAGAGTATAAAGACAAAGCTAACTTATTGAATATTCAGAGGCATACGTCATTGTGTCCAGAATAGAGCTGAGCGATGTTTCCTGCTAATTGGAGGAAACAAGCTCTCTATATCTTTATATCTCTATGGATTCTTCAGAGGCATACGTCACTGTGTCGTCCAGAATACAGCTGAACGATGTTTCTCTGCTAATTGAGGGAAAAATCTCGCTATCTCTTTTTATCTCTATGGATTCTTCAGAGAAATACGTCATTGTGCCGTCCAGAATACAGCTGAACGATGTTTCTCTGCTAATTGGAGGGAATAAGTCTCTATATCTCTATGGATTCTTCAGAGAAATACGTCATTGTGTCCAGAATACAGCTGAACTATGTTTTCTCTGCTAACTGAAGGGAAAATTTATCTATATCTTTTTATCTCTATGGATTCTTCAGAGAAATACGTCATTGTGTCGTCCAGAATACAGCTGAACGATGTTTCTCTGCTAATTGGAGGGAATAAGTTCTCTATATCTCTATGGATTCTTCAGAGAAATACGTCATTGTGTCCAGAACACAGCTGAACGATGTTTTTCTGCTAATTGGAGGGAATAAGCTCTCTATTTCTTTATATATCTATGGTTTGAACCCTTGGTTCATTGATGCAAGAGACATATAATGTATTCTTGCGGAGAAGTATTTATTTAGTCATAAATACTTACAATTATCTTGGGACAAATACCCAAGGTCTTATTAAGAACCTCTAGCATTTAATTGGCTAGGGCTTTACGTTAAGTACAACTTTTATTAATGACTCGGAAGCAACAACCTTATAATATAATAATGTGATGCACAAAAGACTCAATAAATAAAGGGAGTAAGGAAACGTGAGAAGACGCTATTTAATTTGCATTTATGATACTTAAAGTTTATGCAAACAAAGAAGAGAAGGAAGGAAGGAATTATTGTAATCCTTAAGCAAGTCAAGTCAGGTCTTTAGAGAAACACTTCATAAAATTTATGTATTGTTGGTCATTAAGTTCTTGCCAGCAAGAATATTTTTTTAAATGTATGAATTAGATTTTTTTATTAAGCAAACATACAATTTGTTTGTTTGCTTTGCTCCTGGAATAGATTCACCTCACCGGAACCTAATCCGGTATCAGCCGTACAAATATACAGTTTTTCACATTTATGTTTTAAAACAAGAGGAAACTGAATACACTTAATATTAAAAACTATAAAATAGCATTAAATGCCCAAAAACAAGAAACTTAAATGTTTTATAATGATTTAAGATTGTATATCGTAGGAATTGAGCAATATTTAAACGTCGTCATTTTCTTTTGTTAAAAAATAATTAATGGGGACAAAAAAAATAGTCAAACATTGTTTCTTTATTAAGAAAAACGTCCAAAACACTATATTTATGTTAAAACATAATACGTTTAGTAGTTCTAAATCTAGTGTCACATTGACACCAAATATATATTTCATTACACACAAACACATGTGCAATTTTTATCCAATAAATGCAACTAAATCAATAATACTAAGCACAAAATATGTAGGTATATGTAAATTATTCTGATAATATAGTAAGTTAAAAAATGTCAAAAATAATATTTAATGCACATAAAACCACCAATTGGGTTTTTTTTTTAATTTTTTTTGTACACTCGTACAACATTTATTCTTATTTACTACACGTACAAACATAAAATTTATCACAACCAATATTAAACAAAACAAAATCCAACACCATCAACAATTTTATTTGCATATTTAAAAACATTTTTCGATAGAGGGGATTTTGTGCTTCTTAATTTATAAAGTAAAATCTGTATTTTAGTTATAATACAATTTATTTCCGTGCTATCAGGACCATTGTAAATAAAACAAATTCCTTTCGTGGTTAAAACATGGCCAAACTTCATATAGTTTTTATTAACCATTATATCCCATATTTTTTTAATGCGTTACACTCAAAGAGGAAGTGCTTGCTCGTTTCATTTTTTTCTTTGCAAAAAAACACAACGCTTCCTCACGAGTCCTGCCATATACTTCCAAAACACAAAGTGTTTGTTAATATTCTGTACTTTAACCAGTATAAAGAATAGGAATTTTTTGGTTCTCCAATAATCTTAAACATCCTTTAGTTTAAAACTTAAATCTAGCCTATCACACTTCCTTTTAATCTGGTTTAAAAAATGGGATTGTGATCTATTTTAAGTAATAAAAAATCCGAAGCATGGCATACTGCTTAGGTTTATAAAATTAATTGGGTAATTTATTAAGGGAGTGCGATCACTCAGTGTGCACTAAGGCGTGTTCAACTCTCAATGTTGGGGGCGCAGGTTCGAATTCAGAGAGGGGAAGGTCAATACTGGTCAAACATCATTGATAATATCCTGGGTTCGTGTGACTAATTTTAATGCTATGATGCTTAATTATATCCTGTTGAATGCAATTCTATTGAACCAAATAGGTTAAAATCCCAGTTACGAAGGTAGTTAAGCTATGACATAAAAGGAGGGAGGAGTTCATATTCCAGGTTGTTATGGTATTCCCTGCTGTACCATATAAGCATGCTGCAGACACATATCCCTTTTACGAATGTAGTTAAACTGTGACATAAAAGGAGGAAGGTCCACTTCCAGGTTGTTAGTATATTCCCTGACTCAGTGCATTAAGGCGTGTTCAACTCTTAATGTTGGGGCGCAGGTTCGAATACTCCCAAGAGGAGAAGGTTGGTCAATCACATTGATAAAATCTTAGGTTCGTGTGACGAATTTTAATGCTCTAATGCTTATTTATATCCAGTTGAATACTGCAATTTGGTCGAACCATATAGGCAACAAAAAAATTGTCTATAGAAAAAGTGCCCATCTCAAACACATGCTTACTACTTATAAATAATTAAATCTTAAAAAAGAAATGCAAATAATGAAAGTCTATAGACTTTCATACAAAAACCATGACAACCAAAATCGTGTTCCTTATCAAAATATGGTAGAGTCAAGGGTATTATATCCGCATTAAACCTTGCAATAAAGTCTTTTTAGCCCCTATCGTGAGTAGTATATACATACCTACTTGTATTGGTAGAAAAGCGCCTCAATTTACTCTATGTTTTCATGCATTCCCCTCGTAAAACCTTGACCAAAAGCGCATTCTCCGCCTCTGAGTTGTTTTCACCTTTTTTTTTCTCTATATGAGTCCTTGAGATGAAACCTCTTAAGATCTTTAAAAACAGTTTTTTGCAAGGATTCGCTTGAGACATCAAAGCATATTTATTAGAGTGCAGATGTGGTACACATTTTAGAATATCTAAAATTATTATTCCATGTTTTTTTTAATATACAATTGCAAAGTAATATTTTATTTACTTTTAAACTGAACCGTACCAGGAAGAGATTATTTTTATTACCTCTAAAACTCAAGTTTTTGTATATAAAATGAAATCTACTCGAGTTCTTTTCCCTATTTTTTCAGTTAAAAACATTTTATTCGGTTAACTGCGAACTTTTTAGACAGTGTAAAAATACAATACACTCAAATTATATACAGAAACAGAGAAAAACTATTCAGGGCAGTTGTGAAAATACATAAATGAACATTGTAGTTCATTTTTTTTTTTTACTTTTCTGATTGATAATATTGTTGACAAAACGCCGTTTTAATGTATTTTTGTAAATATTATATGAATAAAGTTGCACTTCGGTACAAAAAAAACAGGGTTTTTTTAATAGTATACAATCTCTTAAATATTTGTCGTAACTCATTGCTTAATTAGCGCATTTGATACTATTGATTTGCAAATTATATACATGACAGTACAAAAAAAGAGGATCAGTGCTCATATCCAACCCTCCATTTGAAATAACTTTTCGCGTAGAATGAATAGTGTTTGTTAATAGAATATGTATAGGAAAGTGGAAATAAACAGAGTATATATTTTTTCGCTTATACGCCTTATTGAATATAAAAATAATACATCAAATAATGTAAATAATTATAAAAAAGGAAAATATTGTTTTAAATTAACATAAATTAATATTTTTTGTGCAAAAATAATTTCCTTTTGAGGACCTTCAATATCTAAAACATTTGACATTCGGTAAATATATATAAAAATATAACTAACACAATAATTAAATACAAAAAAATCATAACATAGAAGCAGATCTTAAAATATATATGATTTTTAAATGCAACAGAAGAAGTTAAATATAATATAACTACGATCCATCTATAATAGTTCATTTTTGGTGTTCTTGTATTCTTTTATTGGCGAAGGAAAAAATGGAGTGTCGTTGTGAGGTGAGGTGATCATAAAGGTTTATACCCGTGGTTCCCAATAGTGGTCCAGTGGACTCCTTGGGGGTCCACGTGTAATGATCATTTTTTCTCTATTTTTTTTTTTTAAACGTCCTCATTTTTTTTGGAAATTATTTTCTAAAAAATACACTTTTTTTGGAAATTCTTTAAAAAAAATAACGTCGTCACTTTTTTTCTTTTCTAAAAAAAAGTCCTCACTTTAAAAAAAACGTCATCACTACGAGTTACTTTTTTTGTTTATTATTTTCTATAAAAAAACGTTATCACTTTTCTAAGAAAAAACGTCCTCACTACGTATTACTTTTTTGGAAATTCTTTTCTAAAAAAAACGTCGTCACTGAACGCTAACGGAACGCTGAACGCAAAAACATTGAACGGAACACTACTTTTTTTAACGCTGAACGCAAAAAAAAGCTGAACGCTCACAAGCCTGTATATAAGTCAAAAATAAATATAATTGTACTTCGCAGATGTCTCGCATTGAAATTGAAATTCGCGTTTTTGACAAATTGAGGCGGGGTCCACGGAAAGTGCCCGAAGACCGTTAGGGGTCCACGAGCCGAATCCAGTTGGGAACCACTGGTTTATACTATTATAAAAACTGTTTTATGATATAGTGCACTATATAGTTTAGTTACGCTGCAGCGTAACTAAAAATAAACTGATATTAAGATGAATAATAATAAAACCCTTTTAAACAGTTTTTTAAAAACAATATAAAATGAAAATATAGATACTAATTTACTGCTCTATATTTTGTAGTTATAATTGCCGCAACAGTGATAGAAATAGATATATACTTTTGCAAAACTGTGATTTACAGGTTAAACAGGTCTTAACACGAACGTTCTAAAGCTTTTCTACAATTTCCACATTACAATAGACGTAGTTTTGCTGTGATTGATGTGTCTTAAAGAGTTGGAATTATCTTAAGGAGGAGCCGCTTTTGATTTGTTTAAATACTTCTGCTTATAAAACCTGCCATGAGTTCTTGACAATTTTAAAATTCTTCTCATACAACTACGGATTTTTGTTGATTTCGAATAGCTGTGTTTTTATAATAACAAATTAATGAACGAATAAGATATTCATAACTATCAATAACGAAGTACGATGACATCATTGGATAGATATAACAATGTTTAATGTTCTTTATTAACTCCTTAGACTTTGTTCATTGTCTCCATTCATAACGAACAACCATTATAAGCATGTAAAATATAAGATGTGAAAAAGAGGATTAAGATACATTCAATGATGTTCCTATCTCATAACTTACTTGATATAAAGTAAAATCCCCCCAAAAATATTGTCAATGACGTCACTGGATCCACTTATTTTCTTATTTCATCATTTAAATATCTACATTTCGAAAAAAATAAGTGTAATTGAAATTATGAAAAAATTTAAGTGTTAAATTATTCCTCTTATGCAGGTGTGTGATATTTTGTTGCATTATATCTAAGGATAAAGAAAATGTGGTGTTCTATAAGGGTGATTGGTTGGAGGAAAGAACTAATAAAAGTTGTGGTTGGCACACACCTACAAAAATCCTTAAAATTACTCTTTGTCTCTTCTTCACGGGCTTACATCCAATGACGTCATTGGCTATCGCAGGGAGTGCGATAGCCGTGAGCGTTAAGGCGTGTTCAACTCTCAATGTTCGAATACTCCGAGAGGGGATGGTCATTTTTGGTATACCTCATTGATAAGATCCTTTGTTCGATAGACTAATTTGAATGCTATAATGCTTATTTATATCCAAGTCGGATGCATTCTATCGAACCAATAGGCAAAAAAATGATGTCATTGGTAAATCCTTTGAATGGACTCCTCCCATTCTACCTATATATAATAATAGAATAAAGCAACTGCTCAATCTAAGTGAATGCTTGATTTGTTCCGACATTTCTAACGTTAACTAGAGGCATATATACACTCAGAGAGTGCAAACCTCCGCCGTCACGGGGTCCTTATGAGCCTTCCGAGGAGGATTTTTCACGACTGGGGGGGCGTTCCCCTCGACAGAAATTCCAAGACGAAGACGCTTCCGGCACCTGATTTCACAGCACAGCGGCATCTATTGGCAGAGTAGGCTAACTTGAATTATTTATTAGTATTTAGCTCATTTTGCATCTTAATTCTGCACTCAGAGATGCCAAAATTTTATCACTTGTTTTCTTTTGGCACTTCTAACAACTCCACAAAGTTTCATCCGAATCCGTTCCGTACTTTTTGAGTTATCCTGCTGACAACAAACCAACAAACAAACCAACGCCAGAGAAAACAATACCTCCTTCGGCGGAGGTAATAAATAAAAAATTACAACCCCTGGGAATGTGTAATATATTTTGAAGTAAATTGTACGTAAGAGTGGAGGTATAAATGGATCATCACTCTGACTGTGGGACGTAGAAAAGTAATAAAGAAAACATTGCTATGAAATGGAAAAAAATAATGCAGTTGTGAAGGATGTGCTTTGAATTGTGTTCATGAAAGAGGATGATAGACATACCCAGTAACCTTTTTTGGGGGGATATTAGAAATTCGAGGGTGCCTTATTAGGGGATTCAAGGGCAAAAGAATATGTATGTTGATGTATAACGGAGAGACGAAAAACAGTATTCAATAACTCGGGTATTACATTCCTTTTTCAACACAGTTTCAAGGGTGCTTTTGGTATAGACCTTCAATATGTACACTAAATAATAGTTATGGTTCCATTTGTCTCATACTTTTTTGTTTAAAAAGCTATATTTAAATGCAATACATAGTTTCCAGACTTGTAATTCGTCGTTCATTTGTAGTCGTTCGCGAACGACGAACGACAACAAGAAATTCCTATCTGTCGTCGTTCATTTTTGGTGCCAAAAAACATAGAAAAATATTTTTCTTTTTCATAGGAAAGATTTCCTTTGTAAAAAACGTCTTCACTTTTTTTCAGAATGACGAACAACAAACGAATGATGAACGATTTAATTTTTGAACGAACGAGGAACGACGAGGAATAACTTTTTTTTTTTTTTTGCCTATATAGTTCGATAGAAGTGCATCCGATAGCATTATAGCATTAAAATTAGACTATCGACCCTAGGATCTTATCAATGAGGTAGACCAAAAATGACCATCCCCTCTCGGGATTCGAACCTGTGCCCCCAACATTGAGAGTTAATTGAGAACAACAAACGAATGATGAACGATTTAATTTTTGAACGAACGAGGAACGACGAGCAATAACTTTTGGTGAACGACAAACGAACGACAATTTTTCGCGAACGTCAACAAGTCTGATAGTTTCCGTATCATATATTTTTCAAAGTTGTTAATATGGAAGGAATTAAATTGACAAATGATAATTTTACAAGATATTTAATATCATATCCGTAATAGTATCGTCTATTCAGTTAACATTCAATATTTTGGATATATCAAATATCTATTATATATAAATTCAAATATATATCAGAAAATGAAATTATCAAAAAGATTACCAAATATTTCCTTGGATATCTTTTAATATTTAATTTCTATAGGAGCAAAAAATAAGTAATTGGTGGAGCTTTCAACATTATGGTCATAAAATTATTATTCTAATGGTCAATAAACTATATAGTTACTTACATTTTTGTTTATTTGGTTCGATTGACTTGCAGTATCCGTGTGGATATGAATAAGGATTCTGCGACATTTGTATCTCAAACATTGGTATACAAAACATTTGTATCTCCAACATTGGTATAAAAAACATTTGTATCCACGACACTTAATCTGCGACATTTTATCTGCGACATTTTATCCGGACATTGTGTCTGAACATTTTCATCAGCAACATTTGTATCTGTGTGGATATAAATAAGGATTCTGTGACATTTGTATACAGACATATGTATCCACGGCATTTATCCAGACATTTTATCCTAACATTTACATCTGTGATATATATATATATATATATATATATATATATATATATATATATATATATATATATATATATATATATATATATTTTTATATATATATTTATATATATATATCCGGACATTTGTATCCAGATTAAATAAGTGAGACATTTGTATCCACAATAAAATAAATGCAACATTTGTATCCACATTTTTTATTATTATATTTTTCCAAATGCATATTTTTATAATAAATATGAACGTCGTTACTTTAGCAAATATTAATAGCAAATATATATTTGCAAAATACAATGACATTACGGACAAAAAATAATATCAATCACTTTTGGCTAATTTTATGAAAATACAAAATTAATTAGAAAATAAATATGTCGTGTGAATCATTAGTACTAACTAAGATTGCATAATATATATGGTTTGAGTGTGTTCAGATTTAATTTACAGTCATATACGTATAGTAAACTGTAATATAAATGAGATAATGTGGGATTTGGTACAAATAAGATGGATACAAATGTGTTAATAAAAAAATGGATACATATGTCACGGAATCATGTCATCACGGAATCATAAGATTTGTGTTATATTAAAGTTCTTTCATGAGATCGATAAAAATTGGCCTACCTCTCGCGTGAGTCGAGCCTGTGCTATCAAAATTGTCAGTCTTTATTTATGATTTACAGAGGTGCGACTGCCGAATGTAAATCGGTATTTAGAGGTGGAAGCGTTGTTACTGGTGCGAAGAGGTTTAACTTTGCAAAATAAATAAACAACTTTGGAGCTGAAAGTGCATTTATATCGTAATAAATGTATAACAAAGACAGTTAAGGAAGTAATTGTTTGCTATTGCCTTCCATTTCGTTCAAAATCCGAGTACATATATTTCAAATAATCTCTAAAAAAAAAATATGTCAAATTATGTATTTAATTGTCTTATATTATAAATTGTCCAATACTAAATGCATATGAAGAAGTCAGAGAGCAGATATATAAAAGGTATCTTTCTTTCTTATCTACCGCAATATCAATATTCGGTACTCCGTAGATATATACTAAAATCTACCGAATCGGCCGTTCCGAATCCTAGCTCTGTTGAGTTATTATGAAATCTTATTTGTTTGCCGGATATTTACGTCAAATGGGAATTGTAAATATAATAAAATAAATTGTTTAAAAAAAATGATGCATATGTACATTAAGGGGTATTATAGAAACTTAATATTAACATATCTAAATTTATCCCCCGCGAAAGTTGCGTCATAAGAAACTAAATGATCGTAGAAAAATGGATTTTGGTTTGAACCACACCCCCCAAATTGCGTTCAAAGGTATCGTTATGAAGCAAAACTTTTTTGTTATTACTTATTTTGGAAGAATTTAGTTTTACAAAATTTAGCTATGATCATTTATGATTTTGTGATTTTTTGCAAATTTTCGTCAAATAATATTTAGTGCCAATAAATGAACATAAACGCTGACTCACCAACCATTTTTTAAATAACGGCTCCTACTAGGGTTCTTTTATAGTTTCAAAAAGGAAAAAGAAAAAAAGGGTACTATGTTGATATTTATAAGTTTTGTTTTTAAATAAGTTTGCTTTCACATCTTAATTTTCATACAGTAACTCCCTCACATGGTTGAGAATATAAATCTATGACGTTGATTATATCCATAAGCTTATGCAGATGCCTCCGTTACTAGTTTACACTGATTGTGAATGGCAAGGATACTTATTATTTTAAAGGAAGGGGCAAATTTCATCTATCTCTTGTATTAAAGTTATGACGAATTGATAACGCTTTGAGCCTTCAATAAAAAGAGGATTTAACTTGGTTTGAAACCATATAGGAGCGTAAAAATTTATATAAATTTTACAAGTTTTATGTGAGACTCACATGGACTTTTTTGGGAAATATAGGATCTTAAAATTCTGGTGGCTTTGGTAAGACATTTTGCCTCATGTAATGCTCCTGGAGACCTGTAGCAAAAGCTTGAATTCGAAAATTTTCCTGTTTGTATTCCTAATGTAATTTCGTATAAATATTTTTATCTGAGCTTAAAGGATACATTAAACTTTTCCTACAAGTATTTAAAAACTTTTTATTAAATTTTTGGTAAAGTCTGTATCAATTAATTTTCCTATGGTACCTTCATAAGTCCGAGGTCCTTTTTGTGCGCCATCTAAATGTTTAAAAACTTCTCTAAAAGGTAACTCATTCATGTGTAGAGAAAAATAATCCACTGAAGTGGTCTTTTAAGACATAAATCGAGTCTTTTTATTACTCCTTACCATATTCTGACATTGGTGTTGCAATCGTAACACACAACAGTGACCAAAGTGTCAAGTCTTTATGTTCTTCGACTACTGAAAGTAGATATTTGCTTGATCTTCCGCTTTGCACTTTTTAGTAATACGTGATCAATGTATTCATGGTGGAGTTCTAAAAATATTTCTAAAAATTCTAAAAATAGGTTTCTATAATACCCCCTAATGTACATATTTATGTATACACTTTTTGAACGCGTGTCGTACATGAATAAGTATATATGTACATTTTCCTTCTTTGATTTTTTTACTTTATTTATGACTCATGCCCTGACTGCGGCATAGAATCACGTACACAAATTTTAAATAGAAAAATCCCATGGAACATCATTTATTGATGATTGGCTGAGGAGGAAGGGATTTATCCCAAAAATAAATAATGTAACTGATCCAAGGCATCCCTTCCCTCGAGATGCCCTTGAATCTTCTCTCATTCGCTTCATTGGTATCGTTGGTAATTGGATAAGGAGAACTAAGAGGGAGTTCTCGCTAACGCATCGATAAACATGTTTTTTTCTTCATTTAATAAGACTCTTCCTTTTTAGCTAATTTGTTATCCATACCGTTGAAGAATTCATTTGAAAATTTGAATGATGAATAATAAATTGTTTTTTTTTTAAAAACCATCTTTTTCATTTACTAAGACTCTTGCGATTTTCCTACGTCATATAGTAAGAGGGATGATATATTTATTGATAGATTAACTGATTTTGAAATGTTGTTATATTCAATTAATATTAATGGATGATGTTCCCACCTCAACAGCTGCAAGTGCAGTGATGTTTTATAACATAATGTCACAAGCTTTTTTTTATTATTTTTACTCTTCTATTTTTGCAACCAATCACATTCGAGAAAAAGGTTCCCCTTCTCTATCCTTACAATTAGGTAGACCGTATTCACATTTATATTACAATCATACTACAAGTATATTCATATTTCAATCGGTCTAACTAGACGCTCGCAGGGGAGTGACGTCATCTCTCTCTTTCTCTCTCTCTACTATAATATATATATATATATATATATATATATATATATATATATATATATATATATATATATAGATATATATATATATATATATATATATATATATATATATATATATATATATATATATATATATATATATATATATATATATCTATCAAACTTGTTGACGTTCGTGAAAAATGTCGTTCATCGTTCGTTTTTGTCGTCGCCAAAAGTTAACGTTCGTCGTTCATCGTCGTTTAAAGATTGATTGAATCGTTTCTTCGTTCGGTTTGATGTTCATCATTCTGAAAAAAGTGATGACATTTTTTTAGAAATATTTTTCCCATGAATAAGAAAGATTTGTCTTTTTTGGCACCAAAACGAGGATAGGTTTTTTTTTTGTCCTTCGTCAAGTTTTCGTCGTTCATTGGTCGTTGTTCGCGAACGACGAACGATATAAATAAGACCATAATAGACACGTATACATATATATATATATATATATATATATATATATATATATCATATATATATATATATATATATATATATATATATATATATATATATATATATATATATATATATATATATATATATATATATATATATATATATATATATATATATATATATATATATATATATATATATATATAATATATATTGCAAAAAAACATAAGCACAATTGTCTATTGAATATTTTTATTACAATGCCAACTTTTTAAATGTTTATAAGTAATTTAATATCAAAATATTACATTAGATTCACTATGTTCATAATAATACAAAGCACATTATCAGGTGGTTCAAGAAAGATGTGCTAATCAACAAAGTTACCAATATATCTTCTATGACGTAACACTCAAAAAAAATGAGCATCAACTATAATGATAATAATAAAAAGGTCGGACAATTTATTATTAAGGAAAACCAGATATATTAAAAACAAAGTTTTTCAATATACCTTAGTTGGTATTTTATGATTGAATAGAAGAAGAAAAAAGTATTTATCTTGTATAAAATATTTTAAGTAGTGACTTGAAGGTCATTCCTTTTTATTATGATTAACGAAACATATAATTGAATAGACAGACGACTTGATATGGATAGTAACAATTGCTCTGACAGATATCCTATTGGAAGGTATTTCTTGTATTAAAGGAATGGAGTTATTGTTTAACATATTTTGATTGCCAAACAAACTATATAATTATTTAAATGTAGAGAGTTTTATTTTGCCGTATGCTATAATATAATTCCTATCGACAATCACTAATTTCAATAATTAAAAGTAGATAAAGTTTTTGGTACATTCTTTGATGAAATGGGCATCAAAAGATCGTAGAAAAAAGTCGGCACCGAGATGTTGATATGTTATTAATATCTATTCATTCTACTTATTTTATTGCTTGGCTCTTGGTCACTAGGGCATTGACGCTAAGGGGAGCGTTGTTGATCGCTTTATTCTTCGCTTTTTAGGCTTCTTGAAGTACTTCGGGGCCACTTGTTATAGTCCTCAAGCGTTCTTGCCATGGAGCAGCCGTCCATATTAACTACCTCCCAAGAGGTCAATAAAACCCGTGTCATCTCGTTGACAGATGGAAGGTGTGCCCTTTCGTGAAGGAATATCACTCTAGTAAAGCCATCAGTGTATACACTTCTATGGGTGATGGATCTATGTTGTGCATACCCGTTCCAAAGACGTGTCATGAACATAATATCCCGGATCAGAGCTACCTCAAATCCTTCATTCGTTTGTTTACGCCCCCTTTGAGATATAAAGATAGCGATAGCTTAATCCCTCCAATAGCAGAGAAACATCATTCAGCTGTTTTCGGGACACAATGACCTTTTTCTCTGAAGAATGCATCGATATATAAAAATATAGAGAGCAGTTTCCCTCCAATAGCAGAGAAACATCGTTCAGCTGTTTTAGGGATACAATGACGTATTCTCTGAAGGATCCAATAAGCTCGTTATATCTCTATGACGCACTCCACAAAAGATGTACATATTTAAATATATATTCCTAACAATTGAGCAGCCAAGGGGATAATGGCATTTGGAGAAGAAGAAAAAAACAAGTATTCCAGTTGCAAAAACCCTATAAGGCCAACTTTAATATGCACATAATTAAGGTTCTCCCTTACATACATATTTTTCTATTTTGCAAATATGAAGTACTAACTACGATTAATAATAATAAAAATAATATTTTCCGAGTTCAGGATGCCATTTTTATTAACATGTCCTTAAGAAGAATGTATCTTTTGTGGAGTGTTTTCTTCTTCCTCTTCGAATGTTTGCATTTGGACATTCTTAGTCTAGTCATCCTCAAGATAATTTAACGATTTTACTCAGCATTTCAAACTGGATTGATAATATGTCAATACGCATTAAAAAATGCCTCTGAAGGCATTCTCAATATATATATATATATATATATATATATATTATTGAGGGTTTTTTATGTTTGACGTCGAGGCGTAAAGATATTATAATATAATAACATAGTATATTCAAAATATACTCCACAAATTTGTTACATGGATCATAATGTCCAAAGATCTAGTAAAGTGTAAGAAGATTAGTTTAAAACAATATATAATACTAGAGGCATATATACACTCAGAGAGTGCAAACCTCCGCCGTCACGGGGTCGTTATGAGCCTTCCGAGGCGAATTTTTCACAACTGGGGCGGCGTAGAGGGCCGGTGGAGGGTTCCCCTCGACGTAAATTCCGAGAGGAAGACGCTCCCGGCACCCGATTTCACAGCACAGCGACATTTATTGGCAGAGTATGCTAACTTGAGATATTTATTAGTATTTAGCTCATTTTGCACCTTAATTCTGCACTCAGAGATGCTAAAATTAAATCACTTGTTTCTTTTGGCATTTCCGACAACTCCACAAAGTTTCATCCGAATCCGTTCCGTACTTTTTGAGTTATCCTGCTGACAAACAAACCGACAAACCAACAAACCAACGCCAGTGAAAACAATACCTCCTTCGGCGGAGGTAATAATTGTTCATAGTCAATACAGGAAATACATTTTGTATATCTGGTTAAATTATTTCATTGTCGTCACAGTTCAAAAGGAAGGATATCTTGTGATTAATCAAACATTTTTTATTCGTACATGATTGGTTTTAATGAAAAACTTCCTAAAAAGGGAGTGCATTAGCCGTGTGCGAATAGGTGTGTTCAACTCTCAATCTTGGGGACCAGGTTCGAATCTGAAGCCCTTTGGTCTACCTCATTAATAAGATCCTAACTTCGATAGACTAATTTACATGCTATAATGCTTATATACATCCTGTCGGATGCGATTTATCGAACCATGACAAATCTATGACAGTATCAAAAGTATTAAAGTTAAAATAGTAATTAGATGTTGGGGCGCAGGTTCGAATCCCGAGAGGAGATGGTCAATATGGGTCTACCTCATTGATAAGATCTTAGGTTCGATAGACTATTATAGTGCAATAAAGCTTATTTATATCCTGTCGGATGCGATTCTATCGAATCATGAGAAATCTATGACAAAATCAAAAGTATTAAAGTTAAAATAGTAATTAGATGTTGGGGGCGCAGGTTCGAATCCCGAGAGGGGATGGTCAGTTTTGGTGTACCTCGTTGATAAGATCTTTAGGTTCGAGTGACTAATTTTAATGCTAAAATACTTATTTATATCCTGTCGGATGCAAAAAAAACTTCCTGAGGAATAAAAAAACATGTAATAAAGTTTACAAAAATGTACGATGTAATAAAATCAACTCAGAATATCCTTCTTTAAAACAGTATTCGTCTCTTCTCATGGGCCTGGGTTCATATTAATTTACGAAACCTTTAAATCCGCTCCTCCAATTTAGCCTATTAATAATGATTGAATGAAGGAACTGCTCATACGTTGAGAATCAATGTATGTATATTTTGTTTCATCCTATTTGCCGGCTTATGATCATCCATCTATAAGAGAGGAAAGTGAGCTACAGAAAAAACGACGTTTATTTTTATGTTTGATTTACCTATGTTTTTGTCATCCTTGCACTTAATTTTGTGAACATCGATCAGATTTACAGAATACCAACTTTAAATAGTCAGAATTTTCCTCGGCTATTAAAACAAACCAAAATTAGGATTTTACTACATATGTTCGACATATTAAACAAATGGTCTTTTGTATACCAATTTTCTTTTGCAAAAAGTTTCATCAAGTTCATCATCTTTTTAAACAAACAAACATAGTATCATGATTGCTTCAGCAAAATACAAATTACAAATACAATTTTGCCTCTCTGTGATGTCCTCCGCACCTCGGACTCCAGGACAAGAAGTGGAACGAGTAATCTCCGAAGACCTAATTCCATGGGCTGCACTTCTGCGGTCAACATGGCAAAAACATAGAATTTGTCTCCTGAGCTGAGGCAAGCAACCACCCTTCTAGAAGCAAGGCGATCGGCAACAAGACTTGTAAGGATCTCAAACATCTCTATTTATTAATAAATTAAGTTTTGTTTTTCTAATTTATTTATCGCTTCATTTATCTGATATATTTATATTTATTTAAATAAATTAATCACTTTTAGTAGCTTTAAATCTATGTCATATTGACAACAAATATATCTCATTACACACAATATTCGCAACTTTTATTCGAAACTTGATAATGTGTTTGGTCTGCTTAGTGGCATGTAAATATACATGTTAAAACAACTTAGTTTTTGATAACTTTGTGTCTTATGGCCAGATTGATCTAAAAGAGACGAATTATCACAAATAATCCATGGAACTGTACTCGCTTTGAACGAGTTAAAGTTCCGAGTCTCTTATAAAAGCAAATTGTAAAACTAACTCCTTTCTTTATATATATATATATATATATATATATATATATATATATATATATATATATATATATATATATATATATATATATATATATATATATATATATATATATATATATATATATATATATATATATCTATATATGGTCATATATAGATGGACAAAATAGATAGTCTTGCCTGAATGCAGCAAAACGATCAAGTATTTTTAGATCATATTTGTCCAAAAAGTTTGTCATCGTTTTTTATTGTGATATTCTAAGATATTTAAGCTATTTCAAATAAGTATCCTATTTACTATCTGATGCAATTATAGCCTTATTTAACAAAATAGAAGCGAAAAAACGGCTGTATGAAATAGCAATGTCATTTCTTTAACTATTAAAATTATAGTCTGAGGATTTCCAAGGACTTACAATATCTGGAAATTGTATGTGCTTAGCGTGAGGATACCTCCTATACGATGACGTCAATAACACTGGCGTCCATTGACGTCACGGCAGCCCTATGTGCTTCCCCCGACCTGATAACTCGCTCACTCTTCTTAAATATTAAAATTTAAAGTATTCTTATCTATAGTATGTGTGTGAGTTATTCGGTATCCGTGACAACCCCACACTTGGTAGCTATGAGTCTTATTCCTTGGCCCTTTACTTCAATCAAATCATGTCTACATGGATTGTTATCATCAAGTTGATCTAAGACAGCTCTACCTTACGCTACTACTCATTACTTATTTAGCGTTCAATATTTTAACGCGACAAGTGGCCCCTCATAAAGGATCCCAATCCACTTTTTTTACTCCGTATAGCGGCCACAAGTAGATGAACTATTCTTTCTTCCATTTCCGTGTCTATGCACATAATATGAGAAACGATTTTATGTACTTCTTCTCTCGTGTAACTTCTCTTTTGCCATCTGTCGCGTCAAACCGATCTATTTAAAATACTATAAAATAATGAATCCCATCATAAAACCTGATGGGATTATTAAAAAAAGGAAATGTAACGCATTTGAAAAGGCTTACTAAAAGGGCAGCCAAATCACAAATATATATTATATCCAGAATAGCATTTGACGATTAAAATATTTTCATAAAGAGTTCAATGTAAAATATGTTATATAAAATTTCCATATCCATTGTTGGTTTTTGGATGTTCCCCTTGTAGTTTTCTGAATTGCAACTTTAGAATATAAATTAGCAATATTGCACAATGTCTACGTTAGGAAACCAAGAATATAATAGAAAGAAAGTCTTTGGGGTGTATGGGATTCGAACCAGCGCACATGATACTCTTGTGGATTTCTATCAAAGCGTGCTATCCAATATATCTAATGCCAGACACTTCAATTTAAGTTTGCAGCACTGTCAGCTTCAGAATGGCGAACATTCTCTCTCTCTCTCTCTCTCTCTCTCTCTCTCTATATATATATATATATATATATATATATATATATATATATATATATATATATATATATATATATATATAATTATCCAGTTTATTCATGATTACTTTTTCGTTTTATTTTTGTATTTATATCAACTATAATAGATTATGAAAATTACGAATCCACAATTGCATCGGTTGACCATTAAACAAAATTATTCTTAATATTTAAAGACTTGACTACTCAATGTATTCATCATTTAGACCTTGTTACACATTTTGTTATATAAGATGAACATTGATGAGGCTACAACAAAAACTACAAGGCTATACAGGGCTACCAGATGTACACATGATTCCTGAATTATATGATTTTTATGCTAACCAAACAATTTTTTGTCTCGCATGATATTTCCTTGTATGCTCGAGAAGGAAGTTTGTGAGGTTCTTTGCGTAGAATTGGCTCGGTACCTTCTAGTCTCTCGGAGGAACTCCTACAGGCACTATATGAAGCCGCCTTCCTCTTATAGTAAATGCATTCATAACTGGATTATCCTCCGCATGAGAAACAAACGAAATAATATTAAATTACGGAGTGGATTCATGTAAGTACTCTTAGTTTTATATATGTATGTATATACAGCAAGTGAATATAGCATTGAAATAGTATAACTCCCTACAGAACTGCACTCCTCGTAGGAGGAGAACAAAAGGAATAATCTTTATCTGTTCATAGTACTAGGATATACTTAGTGAGAGAGATAATTGTGCACATGAAAGTAAATATGAGGCTCTCCAATCTAATATTATATATTAATTATATTTTACAAAGTTTATAGATATGATTTGTACTCATATTGAAGTGAAATATAAATCATACATAAAATGGCAACAGACGTCAAATTCCGAACTGTTTAGAATAACAATATGCTTGATAATTAAATAATTATTATTCGAGGCCAAACTAAAAATCTGGCCGAGGACAATGTGTTCACCACAGAGCCCCGACCTTAAGCCGCTCGATTGCAGCATCTGATGGCATAATTAGAGCCAAATATGCCGTTTTTGCCAGAGCATGATGATGACCTTAAGAACTCGGGTCGAGAAAAAGTGGAAGATCCTGCATCCTCAGTCCTTTCATCTCATCGTGGAGGCCGTCATTGAGGTCAAAGGTGTGAAATTCACAATGATATGTTTCAGAACATACATTCTTAAAATATAAATAAATAAAATAATTCATGATGTGCTCATTATTTTCACATTTAAGGCAGGTCTCAACACTTATTCATGACAAACAGATCATGGTTTAATAGCATTAAAAAGCCCAGAAAACCATGGAGGCCTTCATAATGTATTTCTCCCCAGATTTAAATAACTAAAGTATTCATTTGAACAAAAGTTATGGGAATTTGTTCGTTTCGTAATATTTAAATAAAATATTGAGTATTTGTCTCAAATACTTAAAATATTAATTAAGTAAGCTTCATATTATTGTATATATTTATTTCTATATATATATATATATATATATATATATATATATATATATATATATATATATATATATATATATATTATATATATATATATATATATATATATATATATATATATATATATATATATATATATATATATATATATATATATATATATATATATATATATATATATATATATATTATATATATAATATATATATATATATATATATATATATATATATATCAGTCTTGTTGACGTTCTCAAAAAAATGTCACTCGTCGTTTGTTTGTCGTCGTTCATCGTTGATGTTAAATTGAATCGTTCATCGGTCGTTTGCCGTTCGTCATGCTGAAAAAAAGTGATGACGTTTATTTTGGGAAAGGAAATATTTCCCATGAAAAAGAATTGTTTCCATTTTTGGCGCAAAAAACGAACGACGAACGATAGGAATTTTTAGTTGTCGTTCGCGAACGAAGAACGATTACAAATGAACAAGTATGATATATATATATATATATACCATATCTTCATCTATGGTTGACTTCAAAGCTTAGATATTTACATATTGACAAAATTGCCGACTTTACGCTTGTCGGTAGTTTTGAATGACGTCATATTGGCAAGCTTTAAAAATGTCTATTCTTACAGTATTTTATGACGTCATCAATAATACTTTAATAAGTGTCGAATACTTAAATATATTGGATAAGAATGATGAAAAATAATTTTTATATGCAGCTTAAAAGAACTCCTAACCTATAAATATTTTTTTTAATATGCATTATCCAGTTACGGTATTTATACAAACTTTCTTTGATAACTAAAAAAATGATTTTCTGGGGAAATGAGACTCTCTCATAAGAAGGAACACTTTAAAGAACCAAGGGAACTTTGGGTTTTATTTGAGATCAACACATGATCAAAATACTCCTTCGTAAATAGCTTCCAAATGAAAAAAATATAAACCATCAACTTCATTTCTATATATTAGTCGTTTGATCTTACCAAAATATCTTCCTTCAATAACTTTTTTTGTCTAATTGGTTCGATATAATTGCAGTATCCGACAGGATATAAATAAGCATTAAAAATGAGTCTATCGAACCTAGCATCTTATCAATTAGGTTGACTAAAAATGACCTTCCCCTCTCTAGATTCGAACCTGCGTCCCCAACATTGAGAGTTGAACACGCCTTAGTGCACACTGAGTGATGGCACTCCCTTGAATGACTTTAGTTTGCTCTCTCCACTCTTTGTGTCCATTTTGGTTCGTTCTTGATAACATATAACTATCAAGAGAAGTATAAAAGAGCTGTAATTGATATTTAAAAGACCTTGAAGATTTTTACAGATGAAATTCTAAGGTCTAATCATATGGTCAAACCTCAACATCCTCGAATGAACTAATACATTATATTATGATGTAAATTACTTTTGTATTTATTCTACTGTTCTATGGAAAAGTCTCAGTATATTGCCCGTATGAATGTATCGTTTTTATTGCTAATACAATATCTACAATATCGAAATTATTTGGACCTGATATTGCAGTCGTTATATTCAGCACTATTTCGGTTGCCTAAATGCGCTGATCTTGGGTATTAGGCTATCCGCAAATAGAAAGTGCTGAACAGAAAAATATAATAAAATGACAACAAAAAAAACAGTCACACATAAATAAACTTTAAAATAATATTAAAACACTCTAAAACTGGGAGAAAACAATTAACATATAAAAGGTGTAGGTGTAATAAGATACATAAAAAATCAATTAACGGAGATACAATAATAGGTTTTTGTTCTGGAGGAAACATCTTGGGTTAAACTTAGCTGGTAAGGGAGTTTTATGTACACGATAGCTTATATTTTTGTTATCATGAAATTGATCTCTTTTTCTACAGGCCTATACAAAAGTAAACAAAATTCTTAGAGATTAAATTTATCAAAAAACAAATCCTTCATATCCAAACAATATTCTATCTTTGATGAAAAAGTTTATTTTTTATTTTAGAAACGTGATTGAGATAGCTATGAGGAGCAGGAAGTATTTACAACAAGAACCTTCCATTACAAAATATGAATTGGTGGAGTAAACTTGTGGTTAAAAAGAGAAATAACTAATCATATTATACAACTAGAAATGAAAAGCTTTACATACCCTTAATGCTACAAATAATACAAAATAATTATATTGACGAATTTAAATAGCATTTAATATAATATCTTCATACGTTATTTGGGGATGAGAGAGTTTTTGTGTTTTGTTTTCATTGGCCATAAATATTAAAATATTTATCACATGTTCTCAGAAAGTCAATTAATTTTATGGCCATTAGAGATAATAAATATTTGTGGATTATATATGACCACTCTTCTTCTCAGGAGGGAAGAGGGCTCTTATCTCAGTAGGAATCAAATGTTAGGAAGAAGAAGAATGGAGGCACAAGGCCTAGCGTGCCAAAACATTTAATTCGTTACATGGAATAAATAAATGTTTTGATGAGATTGCTCAAGATTGTAACACGCGTTTCAATTAGAAAAATATTTGTAATGACTTCTTAATCTGTGCTTGCCAACTGAGATTATATTGGCAAGGTATGAGGCTTCCATGGAGTGTTTACAGAATCCTTAAAGAAGAAATGTTAAACTGTTATTCCCAAGAGTGAACTTTAATCTATTAATTGCATGGGGTAACATTGCATCATAAGATATCGATACTTTTTCTTTTATCATTTTTTTACTTTCCTTGAAGTAATAAGCATGTTAATTGAAATTCAAATGTTTACAGAAAAAACATCACGAATACAATTAGAACCATAAATAATACCGCCTTATAAGATGTCTTGGATTAAAATGGTATCATATGTGTTATCTTCTACTTTCAATGTTGAAAAAATGTTATCGTAATGTATCCTGTCAGATCCGTATACTCTAGCCTCTGTCGATATTTAGTTTATCAAGAGAGAAAGCTTCCGGTCTAAAAAGTTTCATAATTTCACACGGAGGTTCAAAGTAGTTCAAAGCATAAATAATCCATTGGATACCATATTTTGTTGCCAAAATTTAGCAATGACTGGAAGCAACTCATAGTAAAGAAATTAGCAAATTAGCTCTTGAGAGCTTGACATCGAACGCTTTATTTATTCGGTTCTGTGTCAGCTCTACCAGCGGAGCCACTTTTATGTAAATTGCAAGTAAGTGGCTCGAAGTCTCCATTCTATTTTTGCAGCAGACAGTTTTTCTTTTCCCGGATCCTCTGTTGATGTGCTGACAAATCAAGAGAAAGTTACTCATTTTGTAGCGCAATCATTTGACGGCAGGGCTCAAAAAGGTTTTCCCTAAAGATGCTTGTGGATCTGTGGAGAACATCCATGTTTAGGGATAGTCTCAACCAATAGAAACACAGCCGGACAAGCTGCCCTGAAGATTCCTCAATAGAGACTTCACAAACAGTCTCCTGAATTTGCTGAAGAGGAATACAGCCCAAGGCAAGGAAGAAAGTTTTGAGAGAGCCATTTGTATCCTTACGTTCCTATTTTTGTGTACCCTTTAATATTTTAAGAATCTGTTGGATTTCGTCATTCCTTAGGTCGGAATGCTCTCCAAAGATCCTATGGAGCTCTCGAGATTGAGAAAGTACTCACTAAGATGATGAATTTTTGATCAAATGGAGGGATATACGACTTGATCAATAAGCAAAACATGCCTTCTTGGCTAAGCCTAAGAGGATGAGATATCATTATCATTGGTCTGGAACAAGAATCCTTGCACGTTCTCTCCTAAGCCAGGTAAATACATGGAAACGATTATACGAATACAGAGATCAAACCATTTCTGATCTTAATTTCTATCTCAATTAGTACTCCGATCAAACATTTTGTCGAAACATTATAGTCTCGGAAAGCCATGCATATGCCCCTGTGAGTAGTGAAACTGGAGCATTTTTTTGGAGTGATTGTTGAAGAGTGAACATCAATTCAGAGAAAAGAAACTCATCCTTAAAGCTACTCATTATCTATTAGAATGGGCCTCGATCCGTGCCATTTGCGAATCCTTGAAATGAACGACTCCAATATCGCATATTAATAATAATTGAATACAGCAGCGGTTGATGCTTAGGCAAACAATAAATGTTCTTCATCATATATGCCGATAAATGGATCATCATTCTGACTATCGGACGTAGAAAATGAAAAGAAATCAGTGTGTCCAACTGAAAACTGCTATTTATTGGTGAGTTTTCGAGGGAAAATCCATCTATGTTCGACCCTGCGCCCTCAACATTGAGGGTTGTACACGCAATCCTACTATCGTTGAGGTTTCATAAAAAGGCAATCACCAAACCCCTTCTTTCAATAATAAACATAAGAAAAAATGAGATATGAATAGTCAATTTTTAATTATGAAAAGCATCCCATAACCTACTTTTTTCAATTTAATCCTCTTTTCTCTTTAAGCATACAAAAAGTAAAATTCATTTTCCCCTCTTCAATCAACAACTCAAAATCCAAGAAAAAATAATATACGTTAATTCGTTTGCATTTTTCATTTGTTAAATATAATATTTTTTCTTGCGTTTTTCATTAATTCTACATGAGGGATCTTCCTAATTACATTTAAACTGTGTGCATCGATGATTAACTTGGGCCTAGTCACTTTTCCATGTAAAAAACGATTAGGACTCAGCACATTTTAAAATATGTGAGATGTGAATAAATATATTTATCATCATTTGAATAACATTTTCCCGCCATTCACATACGCTTGATTAAAAGGATTATCATCCACAAATGATGTTAAATTATGTATAGATTGTTTATTATCATGTAATGACTTTAAGTTACGGTATACAATACTAATTATACCGTTATGATGTTTAAGTTTATATACTTTTAATCACATTTGCGCCTAGATTATATCATGAATCATGTTGTTACCTCCGCCGAAGGAGGTATTGTTTTTCACTGGCGTTGGTTTGTTGGTTTGTTTGTCAGCAGGATAACTCAAAAAGTACGGAACGGATTCGGATGAAACTTTGTAGAGTTGTTGGAAATGCCAAAGGAACAATTAATTAAATTTTGGCATCTCTGAGTGCAGAATTAAGATGCAAAAGGAGCTAGATACTAATAAATATTTCAAGTTAGCCTACTCTGCCAATAGATGTTGCTGTGCCGGGAGCGTCTTCCTCTCGGAATTTCCGTCGAGGGGAACCCTCCCCCGTCCCCTTACACCGCCCCAGTCGTGAAAAAATCCGCCTCGGAAGGCTCATAAGGACCCCGTGACGGCGGAGGTTTGCACTCTCTGAGTGTATATATGCCTCTAGTTTGTACTGTTTTTTTTGCAATTAAAGTTGCATTAAATACATAATATTATATAGTATTTTGAATAATTAACGTCGTTTAACTAAAGTATGTTTAATATGTCTATACAATGGGAGGAAATAGTCTGGCCCCAATATTAAATTACGCTAAAGAAAATATACTATTTCTTAAATAAATGAACTTCTTTGTTACTAAAATCCAAAAACCAAATGTTTAAGTTTTGAAACTAAGCCCTGTAATGAAATATTATGTCCATTTTTAAAGCCTTTTGACTTGTAGTAATATATTTTATTATTTAGGAATAGGAATATAAATAATGGCATGGAATAAATAATAAATAACAATTTAAATAATAACGGAATAAATAGCACGACATATTCAATGGAAATAGTAACAAGATCTAAATAGGCGAAATGAACTTAATTTCTTTTGATGTGTTTGTGAAGTTCATTGGGATCATAGCACCATTTCTTGAGTATGGGCCGAGGAAGTCTTTGGGATTACTTCGAACGTTGACACAGACTTCCTTTTGGACCTGACACAATTCTTCTTGGCCACAAGTCTGTGAAAGAAAAGAAAGTGTCACTCATTACCCAGCAAATTTTTTTTTTAGAGCTAACTACCGTGGAATAAGAGATGCCTTTGTTTGACATATTTCTTGAGGTTCCAGATCACATTCTTCCTCTGGGATGTCTTGAACTGCGACCCCTTTTCATCATTGCAGATTTCTCTTCCTGGCTTCACGATGCAGTTTGTGGGATGGCAGATTTTGATGGGAACGGCTTCGCATGAAGTCTTAGGATGAATCTTTGTGACGTTCTTTGTAATCAAATTACACTCTTGAACAGGCCACTTCTCGCAGCGTTCCTTAAGGCCTGTGACGGGTCCGTTATGGCCGTGAACATGAAGCAGCGTCACCGTTACGTTTTGGCATTGAACCTTTTCTACCATTTTACAATCTGGCACATGTTCCTGGATGTCATATTTTTTAAAGACAGTTTGGCACTTCTTTTCGTGTACGAGACGGCAGACTTCGGGCCCCGGAACATCGTCTCCACAGGAGCGCACGTAGGGAGTCCTGCAAATCGAACATCTTCTTGGTGGGCCTAGAAAAACCACGGGTCAATCATTATTTTTCTTTAACTCAAATATGAAAAGTGATCAAATTCTATAATTACATAAAATTCATATAACAATTTAGCAGTACTTCACCAGTTTAGTTCAAAAGATTGAAAAGTAGTAGTTTTCAGGCTGCTTGTGGTAAGTATAAAGTCATACCAAAAATACACTATTTTTTAAGCGATATTACATTCAAATAAATGATTTTACTTACACCAGTACTTTCTTTTGAATATCACTACGAAAATAATATGGTTCCTCAAGCTAGTGAAGTCGACTTCTTTATATCTTATTTTCAGTAATTCGACATCATCAAAATGACTATCAATATGATCAAAAATCTGTTAGCCTGTGGACATGGCATCATTTATAAGCATAAATATATCAATAACTATATGCTTACCTGTTGCTTAAAGACGATTTCACAATTTTTTCTGTAGTTGGTATCGCAAATTTTTTCCGGAGAGGAGTTTAGTTTGTTATATAGGTAACAAAGCACTTTTTGCTGATGTCGTGATGGCATTTAATGCTCCTCTGATACGTTGTTTCATGGACAGTGATGGTCTTGACGATGCAGAGCTTCCCGTCCTCCGATACCATGCCAGGAAAGTTTCATTGTCGATGAATATCTTGCCGTCCCAGTCCTTGTAGGATCCATGAGGAGATTCCTCGGGTTCATCCTCTAGGCTTGCTGGAGGAGGTTGAAGGGCTCAGGCTCGACAGGATTGAGTTGGAAGGGCTCGGGGGTTGTTGTGGTAGTGGTTGTCGTTGTTGTAGTGGTTGTCGTTGTTGTAGTGGTTGTTGTTGGCATTCGCATGTTCAACATAAGTAACTGTTGCATGAAGTCATTATTTTCTAAGAAGAAATGTGGGGCTGATATGACAGTGGAGGTTCGTAGGCATATGTTAAAATGATTATCCTCAATAACAAATTCATACTTTTTTTCTATGAACCACTCTTGGGGTTCTTCACTTTTTAATGATGCTTTGAAAAGGGATGCTGGGGTTTTATATAGTCCCCGTTTTCTTCAAGGGGAGAGAGTAAAGAGTTTTTGGTCGACAATTACGAAGGAAGGGAACGCGTGAGAACATTCGTGTGATACTTGCCTAAATCACTCATGTGTCCAAACTGTTGAGCAATTAAAAGGATTAATTTTTCCTAGAACGGTGGTTTCGTAGGGAGATAGAAAGTGACTCTTTGACAAGAGAAGGGGGGAGGGATAATGTTTTCCCGCCAATATTTAAACTTCGAACAAGAAGAATGTACACACATGAAAATACAGAAGTGACTTAAATATATATTATTTATTTTTTTACGGTTAAAAACATTTTATTCGGTTGACTGCAAAATATTTAACTTTTAAAACAAGAAACTTTTTGTCAACATTTGTATATATCAATTGATTTATCCTCGAATTCGAGCAATTTCTATAAAAGTGATTCCTTCTCTTTAATAAGCCAAGTAATTTATTAATGATTGAATATATTGGTTAAAATACTTTAAATGTGGACATAAACAAAAAATATATAATACTATATAATGATATAATGCATATTTATATCCTATCGGATACAATTCTATCGGAACCACATAGGCAAAAAAAAATGCAAAGCTTATATATCCCTGAAGCTAACTGGAGTAGAGATAATCGAAAGCAGCAAGCTCCGGGCAATCCTAATATCAGCGGCAGCTCGGTACACAGCTTTTGCTCTAAAGATTTCGACTCTCGGTGGAGGATCTTGGGATAACGCGTCCGTACTCGTCAATACTTCCCTTCAACTTCTCAGCACTACACCAAAGCCATCAGAATAATTATAAATAATTATAAGAAATTTAAAAAAGAATCTTAGTTTTTACTATAAGAAATTATGTATTGTGTTCTTCTTTTACTATCTTTTTAGATATATATGTCAATAGAATTTTAAGGTCTTACGGGATATTTAATTTTAAACTATGTTTATTTATGTTTTTACCAAACACAAATCTCCCCTTTTTATATCTTTTTTATTTTATATTATTGTATTATATGAATAGAATAAAGACCTTTGCCATGGGGGAAAAAATACACATACGAACAAGAGTTATTTAACTTTCGACATTTTATTCGTTATCTCAAAAGTAACAATATAAGTCCTTAAATTCCAACGGCTTCATTTTTATCACATACTTTTTTTTACTATGGAAGGTTGATTAATTTTGCACGAGTGAATTAAATAGTTGACAATCAGGCCATTTTATATATGGCACCACTGGTCGGCCGCCTCTGCAAATGGAGACACCTGCTTTCGCTCCAACTTCTTTATGAGGTACAAATTAGGCAAGTAGATCTAAACAGATATCATCCGAACTTTCCCTTATACCTGTCCTAGCTCCTCCACTATCAAAAGATGGAGAAGCGACTTTTATTAGAAGGAGTTTTGACCTGGAGAAGAGGAAAAGCCCTGGACGTCCCCGGAAGATAAGAACAAAGGAGAATATCGCTCAATGAAGCGTCTTGACGAATGGAATCCTCGAATTAACACTTTTCATGCTGCATCTGAGGTTTCCTTACCATATACAAACCTCACCAGGATCAATAATGAAGATCTTGGACTCATTAGCGGCCTCAGCTGCCTCCTCCCTCACCAGCTCTCATAAACCCACCAGAGCCAGTGAGTAAGTGCTGTCAGGACCTCTTGAAGATCTTATGGAACCATGGATAGGCCAATCTAAGGAATTCATCTGTTATTCCGGACAAATCCTGGTTCTACTGGGCCTCAGTGGAGCTGAGGTAGGTCTGAGTGGAGCCTACGGGAGCCTCACTCTCAACTTCCTGTAGGAAGAAAATCATACGGGGCATGAGAAAGTATATCCCAGCACCATGAGAGACGACATGATATGCAGGAGTGAATATAAACAAATATTTCTTTTACACAGATCCTTTAAGTAGAGTTACGTCGTAAGAACGTCTGCATAGCAGCTGACTCAAAAAAGTCAGGCTCAAAACTACATAATTTATGGAGGAAGTTATAAATAAACAGTCTTTAGAGATATTTTTTTATATAAGTATAAAAACAATATAAACTTGAAAGATCTATAAAAACATAAATATTCCTGCTTGTACATGATAAATTGGAACTATTTTAAACTTCAACCAGCTTGATAAAAAGGGTATTTGGAGTGTATTTGACAATATGGAAAGTTATACATGGTAATAAACAAGACCTTATTCAATATGCCCTCCCTCAGCAGCCACCATCTTCTCCATCCTGCCCCTGAAGACTTGCATGCCCTAATGACTTCCGCGGGATCGACAGCATTCCACTCCCTCGTTTGGAGTTCTTCATGGCCTCGATGCTGTTGTGGCTGACCTTGCACACTCCCTCTCCAACTTCCCCTACCAGTAGTAGTCACACGGATTGAGATCGGGCGAGTTGGAGGGCCAGGTGTTCCATCCCAGAATGTGATGCCGTGAGAGTTGAAGAGATTGATGGTCCTGAGGGCGATGTGTGCGGGCGCTGAGTTCTTTTGGAAGATGAACTCCCTCCCAGCGGCCTTATCCTTCATCCAGGGGATGACAACCTCCTCTATGACTTCGCAATACCTCTCCGCGTTGACCCTTTCCTTGGGATTGAAGAAGAAGGGGGGCATCACCTCACCGGTGCTGCAGATGACACCCAGGATCATCACGGAGGCCGGGAACTTTGTGGTGAAGACCGCGGGGGCCCCTCTCTCTCTCCTTGGCAAGCCACTGTCATTCTGAACGTTGTAGCTTCTATCGACAGTCCAGTTCTTCTCGTCGGAGAAGAAGATGATTCTTCCTTCATGGCTCTTCAGGCCATTGAGGAGACGCTTCCGTTGGTGAGCCTGGTGGCCTTCATGGATGCCGTGAGGAGGTGCTGCTTGGCCATTGGTATGACCTATACCCGAGGTTCTCATTTACAGCCTTGGAGACCAGCTGCTTGCTCACTCCACCGTTCTGTGCCAACCTGGACAAGGAGTCCCCGTTGATGCCGTGACTTCTCGAGGCCTGCGAGAAGCGGAGGGTGCGGATCTTGTCACTTCTCATGTTGTGGGCCTTGCAGCAGACCTTCCCCTCAGCCTCCCAGACATTGAAGACCCGTACACGGTGGTCTTGAGGTAGTTGAGCAGCTTCTAGATAGCAGAGGGCTTGTGTCCCGCGCGAGCCAATTCGAGGATGGCGTCCCTCCTTGCTTGTTCCATGATGGCTATTGTTTGTTGTCAAAAGAATTGTGGTGGAATTCTAGTGTATTGTTCACGCAACCTTTTATATTAGTATGATGAAACCCGGATATCGGTACAACCAGGGCAAGATAGTACGTAGAGGTTGTGTAAACTTTATATTTACAACGTCCATATTGCAACATGTTTGTTATTACTAGTAATAGTAATAAGTTATGTGACTTCATTGATTCCCATATTGCGTTTATGATTTTTTAGAATATCTATTATTATAAGATTGTAATGATGATATATATATATATTATATATATATCATGAAGTAATGAAGGATCGAATGATTTTTGAAAATTCAATCAATATCAGAATAGATAATTTTACCACCTTTGTTGCTCATTGAGTGCGCGATTAAAGGAACCGTTGAAGCGCAGTGTTCGAAAGATATTATAAAAATTATATTTAAAAAACCAAAATGTTATTCATACGTAAAAATATTTGACAATTATATTAAGAGGTCTCACCTAATTTTTTCCTCTATAAACCTGATCGAGGTGTTCTCGAAACTTCACACTGCTCACTACTGCCATCCATTTGATGGTTTGAATATTCAATGATAATAATTAAATATTTTTGAATGTGCCTGAGCGAAAAGACTCTCTGTGGGCTGGTAGCAGATTAGGCTACCCAAAGTAATCCAATTGGCCTTGGCCTGGGCGCTCAAATTTCAATGACCGTCGTTCCTGATATTATTGCTATTTCAAATCGACAGCCCTGAATGGTATTCAAATTTAGGTCCATCTGTTCCACTATTAGAACAACAAACCCTATAAAATTGGAGGCCCCGGGATTGTAGTTCAAATAGATGAATCGAACAAGATTCTGATGGCAAGGCGCAAGTTCCACGTTGGACGAATAGTTTCCTGAACGATGGGTTTTTGGAGCCTACTGCCCTCATACAAATGAAGGCTTCCTAACTTTAGTGATTATTAATGAATATATGGTATCCAGTAATTTCATCGCGCGTAAATTTGTCGGAAACCTTTTTTTTTTTTTTTTTTTTATTCACGCTCCAAAAAATATACAATGTATAAAAGAAAAACGATGCTAATGCGTAAATTTTTACATAAATAAGCATTCTAGCTTAGATTTTTAGCAACGTAATGGAACAAACAAACAAGCAGATAAAAGTCATGAGATACACTCAACAATCAAATCTAAAACATACAGATAATTAACAATCATAAAAAACAGTAAATACACGAAAATTAATCAATAAGAGTTCTTGTAAAATTTCAGTATTCTCTTGATTGTCTTCCTATGGCAGAGTGAGGATGAAGGATAAAATTTCACCTCCCTCCCCGCTAACGTCCATGTGGAATCCAAAAGTGAGGGAATCTTTAAGTCCAGAGCAGTATACCTTGCTGCAGCAGAGATCATGATGGATCTCAACTCAGAGGCTTTGATGGGAACATTATTGGTGATGCACCTCGCGATGAGACCTTTAGCGTTAGAAGGGAGTTATTAATTGCTTTCGACCTAGCTGACTTATCACCTTTGCCGAGACCAAACAGTACCGTAGCTTTGCAATATCTGACCGCACATTTTTTTTTCGGCCCCTGATATTGAGGGCTACAAATTTCTTTACTATGTTGACCGCCTGACAGTCAACAAAAGCATGCAAAGTTGTATTGAACAAAGCCCACATCTTTGCAAGGTCGATCAAATCTTGTGAGGCCTGAAGAAATTTGAAATTGCGCTGTAAATTGTTTGCAGTCTTTGATCCCACGCAGTGAACCCAAAATGCGATGAGTCCAACTATCAGGGAGAACCAGAAGCTTAATAAAGGCTTGACAAATCTCCTCGCTCTTTACGGCAGCTATACAGAACGGAGCCGCCATTTTCATATGCCAAGGCATTAGTAAGCGATGTCTGGCTGCAGACCTAGCCAGAGCAAAATAAAATCTCCATCCCTGAAAAGGTTCCGACTATCTATGTCATGAATGGTATAGGTATCAGTCCTGACTGCACTTTCTTCAAGAGTGCTTGGGCTACTCAAGTTCTTGAAAAAAAGTACTTTGTCAGCCTTACCACGAATAATGTCAACCGTTGAATCTTGATAAAAACGGGAGTTTTTCCAAATAATTCTTTTGGCACATCCCCAATCGAAGATAGAGCTGATGTGACATAATTAGTCAGGTCTGACCCAAACATAAGCCAAGAAAACAGCTCTGTATTCACCACTGTTCTTCGCCATTCCAATTGGGGATTTTGGTTATTCGGCAAAAATCTTCAGATAGATCTTTGGAATAACAGTCCCCAATTCTACAATACCACCGCCAATGGTTTCCTGCTCCTTTTCAAGCCGGGACGTAGGAGGACAGGAGGAGTGAAATAAAGAATTCAGCCATATTTCTTCTTCCTTAATAATCCCCTCAGCCATTAAGGGAGACGCAGTAGCTTTGTATAAATAACTGGCACAACCTTAGAATTATATAATTGCAATCTCTTTGCATGAGATTGAGATGTCTCCACCGTGATATGTTCCTTGAAATTGCAGAACAGAGATGATGTAAGTTTTCTTGGTCTATCCATCCCTACACCATTTGATGCCGAGAATCTCCACTTTTTAATAATTTTACAGAGGCGCACATTCGAACCTTGTTTAGGAACCCAAGATCCGATTGGTAAATTGAAGTTTTCTTTTTATTTAGGGACAGACCGATGTTTTTTCAAACTTTTCAAAAGATTCCAGAATTAGTTCAATTCTTTTGACTAATTGCGCCTCGGAGTTAGTTCTAATGTTATGGTAACATCATCGGCATACAGATCGACTAAGTGATGAGAACCACCCAAGTTCACGCCAAATCCATATATTTTTTTTATCAATTTGACGATAAATTCTTCCATTGCAGTGATAAAAGAAGAGGAGCGGAAGGACATCCTTGTCTGCAACTTCTCTTTAGAATAATTTGACCACTTTCGGATCCATCGATAGCTATGGTTGAGGAGCCATTATAGAGAAGAGCACGAACGGGATTAAAAATTGTTTGGGCAAAAAATTTCCGACAGCTTTTGATATTTGACATGTAAAACAGAGTCAAAGCTTTGGGAGAAATCAATTGC
>CP045902.1:5640808-5652183 GCA_013387185.1 Caligus rogercresseyi
AGGGCTTTGAAAAACTTGGAAGACGACCGGACCATCAGGACTAACCTTCTTGACCAGGCTCTTCATCGACTTGACCGCTGCCTCAGCATAACATTGGCGATGTGATGATAGGGCGATGAAGGATCATGCAGGATGCCCCACCGGCGGCAGAACTCCTTGAACGCTTCACCCTTGAACTGTGGACCTCCATCAGTGGTGAGGCGAACGGGCACACCCAAGGCAGCCATCCAACGGGCTATGGCTTTCTCCACGTCCTTGGTGTTGACGCCGCTCTTTCCACAATCGTAGACTTCTGGCCAGCCACTGTACTTGTCCGTGATGACGAGGTACTCACGCCCTTCATACAAAACAGGTCAGCTGCCACAGCTTCTCCAGGCCGGCTTGGCTGCTCATCTTGTACCAGCGGCTCCTTGGCTTGACTCGCTTTGTGGGTCGCACAATCGTCACAGCCCTTACTGAGGTTGGAGAGATCCTCGTGGATTCTTGGCCAATGCACGCTCTGTCTTGCCAGCTGCAGCATACGCTCCCTTCCCTGGTGTGCGGCATGCAGCTCATCTAGGACTTGTCTTCGCAGCGATGTCGGGATGACAATCCTGTTGGAGCCGTACATGATGAGGCCGTCAACGATGGAAAGCTTGTCACGGATCCCCCAGTAGTCCCGGAGCTCGGTGTCCAGGTTTGCCTTGTGCTCTGGGAACCCGTCGACGATCACTTCCTTCAGCTTCAGCAGCACCGGGTCCGTCTCGGTCTTCAGCCTGACTTCTTCCAGCTTGGGATCCTGGAGAGAAACCGCGTTGAGGGTGAGCTTCACGGACTTCTCCATCTCCTCATCCCCCTCCAGATCATCCTCCGTGGGTTCGGAAACAGGATACCGAGAGAACGCGTCGGCGACGGTGTGCTTGACTCCAGGTCTCCAGACGGCGGTGGCGAGATACATGTTATCTTCTCTTTCATCCGCTGGATCCTGGGTGTTTCGATCTCATCGAGAGCTTTGTGGTTGACTATGGAGACAAGGGGTTTATGGTCAACAATAACCTCGAATGCCTTACCACGCAAGTAGAACTTCAGCTTCTTGGTGGCCCAGACGACTCCTTGCAACTCGATCTCGGTGACGGAGTACCTTGTCTCGGCGGGGGCGAGTGTCCTTGATCCGACTCGCAGGATCTTCCAGACTTTGCCTTCTCTTGGTAGAGCGCAAATCCTAGGCCAAACCTCTGGATGCATTGGTTTCCACCGTAGGTTGGTTCCTGGTCGGAAATGAGTGAGGACTTTGGACTGGTGAGCTCGGCGATCGTCTTCTCGAAGGCTTGCTGCTGCAGACCCTCCACACAAATGCTGACCTTGCTGGGAGCAAGCCCTGATGGGTTCAAGTAGGCCGGTGAGATCTGCAGGAGGCTTCGAACTGTTGTACTAGTCCGCAGAAGCTCCTGACATCAGTCCTGTTCTTGGGTACAGGGAACTTGGTGAGGGCGTCGACCAGCCCGGGTTCGCCGTGTAGCCATCTTTGGAGATTCGGTAGCAGCACCAGGTAACGCTCGGTTCTGAAATGGGGACTTTCTCCTCCCAAGTGGATAATACCATGCTCGTCGCAGGCTGGTGACCTCCTGACACGCTGGAGATGAGTATCCTCGGCCTGTGGTAGATGATAATGTCCTCGACGATATTCTCACGTTGGGGATTCAGGCGATAGCGTCATCGCCGCGTCTGTTGACTCGTCCCCGGCGTGGAGAAGATGAGTCCCATGGCATCCTCAGGTAACGGAACATCCCCATGGGGTGTTGACTCTAATCTGCTGGCTGGCTTGTCAAGCAAGACTTGCCAGTATCCGTGCCTGCATCCAGAACCGGGAAGTGAGTCATTCCTGGCGGGATCTGGGAAACTCCTCAGCGGGAACTCTGCACGGGTACATTGGGCGTTTCACAAACAGGTTGAGCGGTGAGAAATTCGACTGTCACCCTTGGCTCATCTGTTCCAGTTTGGCACCACCACCATGGAGAATAACCATTCCGGCAGGCTTCACCTTGCCGGGACCGTTCGATGATCTGCTTCTGGCACCATGGTCTCCAGGTGGGCTTTGACCTTGGTCCTGCCAAGTAAAGGAATCGGGTACATTCGTTACCTTCTATCGGGCTTGGACCTGGGAAGTAACTCGATCTTCATGGGCGGACCCTTCATTGGTTCAGAGGTAGGACGCTCATCATCTGGTGGAAAGACCTCTGGAAACTCTTGGAACAGTTGCCCACGGATCGATGCGGCTGACTGGCTCTTGAGCAGCATGTCCACGCCATACCTTCATCAGGGCTGCTCAGTGAAAGCTTGTTCACCACGTGAGGCCAACCCGTCGGGATGAGTCCTAGCGCTGTACATCCGACCTTGCTCAGTATCGGTCCAGTGCCCTTCTCCAGCACGTGAAGCTCCGTTATTTACTAATCCTTCTCTCTCCAGAGTCGCTGTCACCTTGCCCAAGGACTTCAGTCTGCCTTGGTCCGGTCCGCACAGCTCCGCCTTGTCCTTCCTGAGGTCCTTAACCTTTGGTCCCAAACTTCTTCAGGCAATCCGCGGTGATCACGTCGCACTCAGCACCGGTGTCCGGCAGCCACTCGACTTCTTGGTGGTCCGCGTTGCCGATCTTGGCGGTGATCTTGACGAGGTCATCTGACGTCTTGACTTGTCCGATCGTCATCCGGTTGACCTCCTTCTTGGGCTCAGACCTGCACATATGCTTAAGATGTCCTGTCTTACCACAGTTGTTGCAGTCCTTGTCTCTCGCCCAGCATTGGTCAGGCTTCTGATGCTTCTTCCGACCGCAGTTGGAACACCTCTCATCCGCCTTCTGAGCTGACTTGCTCAGGGGGTTGTTGTCGATCTTGCCCTTCTTGTAGGAAGACCTCTCTTTGAGACGATTGACTTGCCTCTCGGACTTGTTCAGGGACGCTTGGGTCTCCTTCGATGCTGCCTCCACCCTGCACACTTCCAGTGCCTTCTTCAGTGTGAGGTCCTTAAAAGGGATGGCGAGCACCTTCTGCTGGATGGCCTGGTCCTTCAAACCACAGATGAGGCGATCCGAAGGCGTTCCTGCTGTAGTTCATCTCCGTGTCCGCAAGCATCGTCACAAACCTTGCACGTGGGATTGACGTCATACCCGCAGCTTTCATCAATGGACTTCAGGGCGGAGTAGTACACGTCGATGCTCTCACCAGCGTGCTGATTCCTCTCCAGGAATTCCTTCCTGTCTAAAAGAGGGTTGCGATGTTCTCGGATGTAGTGGAGGATCTTCTTGATGATGTCGTTGATGTCATCCTTTCTGTCGTCGATCTCCAGGATGCCCGTTGACCAGAGCTTGGTCCAAGCAGGATCCAATCCGGAACGCAGTAGCGACTGACGACCGCTCAGGGTGCATTCTTCCATAATCTTCTGTACTTCCGTGTAGTCGGCGAACCGTTGCTGCCAATCGCGGAAATCGGCTAAGTTGATGTCCTCCGGGCACTTCAGCACCGGCACGTCCATCTTCTTCGACTTTGTGGATCCACCAGCGTTGCCTCTGTTTGTCTGTAGAGCCGCCGCGAAGTCTTGTGCCTGCTCCTGCAGCTGTCGCATCAGCTGATCTTCTCTTTTTGGCCTCCCCCTTCTCTCTTTCTCTCCTCTGGACTCCTCCTTCATCTCCTTCATCATGGCCATCATGAGCTGAACCGGATCTGTAGGGCTTGGTCCTCCTCCTTCATGGCACCTTCGCTTCTGGTGTTCGGCATGGTGTCAGTTGAGGTCCTGGGAGACGATCTTGTCACAGAGGTCGGTGTAGAACAGCACGGGGAACTTCTTGTTGGTGGTGCACCTGGGGGCCAGCCTGTAGACGCTGTCGTTGATCGCCAATCTCCGTCCGTCTAGGTGTCAATGGTGTTCGTAGACTGCGCCATGTACGAGTATGTACCGAATGGGGAGCTGAAATAACGTATCCGCGAGACAGCGAGTTATTCAGTAAAAGAGATTCGTTATTCACCAAATGACGACGATATAGTTGACAGAGATTGGGATGTTCTTCTTGTGACTGACATACAGAATGGAGGGAGCAAGGGCTTAAATACTCAAACAGGAGAGTGTAACTTTAAGGGAAGAAGAGGATTAGAGTTTGAGGAGCAGGGGGAGGAAACACAGATAATCTAATTGGGAGTTTGGGTTGAGAGCAGGAGCAAAGAGCTACTACTACAAAAATGTAACTTTTACTGTTGAATATGTTTCTGGAGGGATAGTATATATATATATATATAGAAATATGCCTCTGGCTGTGATAATACGCTTTATTGGACATCACAAGTTATATTATATATAGATATATATATAGATATATATATATATATATATATATTATAATATATAATATTATATATAGAATATATATCATATATATATATATAATTATTATATATCTATTATTATATATATATCTAATAATATATATATATATATATATATATCTATAATATTATATATATATGTGTGTGATATCAGAGTTGCGAATACCGAATGTAATCGGTATTGATATACCGACGGTAGATTTCAAATACGGAACCGGTAGTCTCACCGATAACCATACCGATTGACAATCGGTACGGTATATTTGAAGTATGACTTTTGTAACATTCACATTGAGACATAAAGATATAGAGAGCTTATTCCCTTCAATAGCAGAGAAACATCGTTCAACTGTCGCTTTCCCAAGCGCTCCCTTGTTGAAGAACTTGAACTTCGCAAAATATATAAACAACTACAACCTATAGTATTATAGAGTAGATACATAAATAGACATTCAATATAAGCTTATGCTATGCATTGAAAGCAATTAGTACCTGAAAGTGTATTTAATATCGGTCATAAGAGACAGTAAAAAAATATATATATAGCCTTCCATTTCCTACAAAATCCAAGTACATATATAAGATTAGTATGTATTAAATTTCAAATAATCTCTACAAATTATAACAAATGATGTATTTAATATTGCCCTTTGTTATAAACTGTCCGATCTTAAATGCTTATGAAGAAGTAAAAGCAGATACATAAATGAATTTCTCTATTTCCTTATCTACCGTACCGAATATCGGTCGATACTGTAGATATATAATAAAATCTACCGATAACCGACATCGATGGTTAGAACGTATATACTGAATATCGAAACCGGCGGCAGATTTTTCTACTGAATCCCAGATCTGATACTATATATATTATATATATATATCTATATATATATATATATATATATATATATATAATATATTATATATTCTATATATATAGATTATATTAAATATAGTATAAATTTATATATAAATATATAATATGATATATAGATATATATATTATATCATATATATATATATAATATATATATATATATATATAATATTATCTATAGTATATATATATATATATATATGTACAAATTCTTCAATTCATTCATTTAGATTGCTTAAGAAAAGATGAACGTGTTTGTCCATTGGTTGAATAATAACACATGATATCCTATTTTCCCAGAACACATCCAGTTTGTCTCTATTATGTAATAAATACATACATTAAGAATTTGTGCCCCACTAATATATAATATCTAGGAACAACTTTTATTGATATAAAGTTGTCATTAGGATAATATGAATATAGATATTATTTATTTTAAGACAATCCCATACATTTTCTAAAGGAAGAATTTCTTTAAAAAGAAAATATAAAAATGGAGAGTGGAATCCTAGGGTAGTTTTATCTATTTGCAGATGCAGGACCATGACCATATCAATTGAGATTTTCATATACGATTACGGCAAAATTGTGATGTCAAATTACATATACCTGATGGTCATATATCAAATCTCTCGTTAGTATGGACTTATCAAATATTGATTTTAAGTCCAATAAAAGAATATTAGACGACTGAGATATAAATGACCAAATTTATTTTCTTCGAGGTATATTGAATATGGAGAAATAGGTAATATTTACAAAATTATTTTTTATAATCGAAAATGCAGTCAAGTTTGTTTAAAATTTAGATCCAAAATGTTTTAACCATCATATATCAGTTTATCACACATTGCCATTTTAATGGTAGATATTATATTTTAGGTGTTAAACTAAATTGAGAAAATATATTTTCAAATAGTTACGATGTGGCTAAAACAAATTTGTGATGAATTAAATCAATATAGGAGAAAAAAAACCAAATATAAAATCCATCTAGGTTTTAAAATAATAAATCATTATTACTGCCGAATTATAATATATATATATATATATATATATATATAATATATATATATATATATATTCTATATATATATATAATATATATATATATATATATATATATATATTAATATATATATATATACTATAATATATATATATATATATTATAATATATATATAGATATATATATATATATTATATATATATATATATATATATATATATATATATATTAGGGGGTATTAAAGAAACCTAATATTAAGATATCAAAATTATCCCCCCGCGAAGTTGCGTCATAAGAAACTAAATGATCGTAGAAAAATGGATTTTGGTTTGACCCCCCCCCCTTACTCCCCCAAATTGGATTCAAAGGTTTCGTTATGAAGCAAAACTTTTTTGTTATTACTTTTTTTTGAAAAATATAGTTTTACAAAATTTAGCTATAATCAATTTTTGACTTTGTAATTTTTTGCAAATTTTCGTCAAACAATATTTAGAGCCCATAAATGTGCTTATGTGCTGACGCACCAACCATTTTTTAAATAACGGCTCCTACTAGGGTTCTTTATAGTTTCAAGAAGGAAAAAAAGAAAAAGAGGGTACTCATGTTGATGTTTTTAAGTTATTTTTAAATAAGTTTGCTTTTCACATCTTAATTTTCATACATTAACTCCCACACATGGTTGAGAATATAAATCTATGACGTTGATTATATCCATAAACTTTTGCAGATGCCTCCGTTACTAGTTTTACAGCTCTTTCCACTGATTGTGAATGGCAAGGATACTTATTAATTTTTAAAGGATGTTCTTTTGCTGTTATAAAATGTTCCTCAGGCACAACTGGAGGAAAGACAAATTTATATTTGACCAGTCGATAAGATTTAAAAATTCTTAGAATTACAACTGATAGTTTTGGGTAGTTGAAAATTTCTTTGTTTCTTAATATTCTTTTTTGCAAACAAAACTTTTTCAGGACGAATATTCTGTTTTCCATTTATTTATCGGTTGGCCTTCTAGCAATATAATTTCAGGGTGGGCAAAAAAGGGTTTCTCTTGAGTACTTTTCTATTGAAGGGGTAAATTTTCATCAATCTATTGTAATAAAGTTATGGCCAATTATAATGCTTTGAGCCTTCAAAAAAGAGGATTTAACTTGGTTTGAAACCATATAGAGCGTAAAAATTTAGTATAAATTTTACAAGTTTTATGTGAGACTCACATGGACCTTTTGTGAAATATAGGATCTTAAAATTCTGTTGACTTTGGTAAGACATTTTGCCTCATGTAATGCTCCTGGAGACCTGTGACATAAGCTTGAATTCGAACATTTTCCTGTTTGTATTCGTAATGTATTTTGTATAAATATTTTTATCTGAGCTTAAAGAATACAGTAAACTTTGATTTAAGTATTTTCCTTTTCCTAGAAGTATTTAAGATCTTTTTATTGAATTTTTGGTAAAGTATGTATAAATTAATTTTCCGATGGTACCTTCATAAGTCCGAGGTCCTTTTTGTGCGCCATCTAAATGTTAAAAACTTCTCTAGAAGGTAAATCATTCATGTGTAGAAGACAAATAATCCACTGAAGTGGTATTTTAATACATAACTCGAGTCTTTTTATTACTCCTTACCATATTCTGACATTGGTGTTGCATCCGTAACACACAACAGTGACCAAAGTGTCAAGTCTTAATGTTCTTCGACTACTGAAAGTAGTTATTTCGCTTGATCTTCCGCTATGCCACTTTTTAGTAATACGTGATCAATGTGAGGGAGTTAATGTATGAAAATTAGGATGTGAAAAGCAAACGTATTTAAAAATAACTTAAACATCAACATGAGTACCCTCTTTTTCATTTTCCTTCTTGAAACTATAAAAGAACCCTAGCACAGTGGGCTGGGGCATGGAAATTACCTAAATAAGATCTTCTCAGACACCTTACAAATAAAGTTTTCTTAAAACTAGAGAAAAATCCAATTCAACAAAAAAAATTTAACTCAAACGCTCCATTCCTTCAAAAATGGTGAACGTTTGAAGATCGGCCAATTTTCAATTTCGCGATAAGTTAAAATTGTTGTTTGGTCCACGACTGCATTAACCACCCATCCAAAGGATGCTTAAAAAATGATGAAAACATGTCCATTAGTGCTCATTTTTTGACAGTAACCTGAAAGTCCTTAAGCTTATTGTTTCCAATCCAATATTTCATTGGGTATGTCCCAATTTTCATCAGAATTAACTTTTTTTCTCGAAATTTCAGCCGATTTTTGCCAAAAATCTCTAAAAAATCACCGTTTTTTACGCCAAAATTCTGCACAAGATGGTAAAAAATCTTAAAATGCCACAAGCCAGATTTCCTCCAGGCCACATTTCCTGAAAATATAGACATATACCTTTTAAATAATCCCTGTACAAAGAAATCTGGCTTGTGGCAATCCAAAGAAATTGGAATTTCATCAGAAGCTAATTCTCTGATATCGGAAGAAGCTGTTCCGGAGGGTCCGACTGCCAGTAACACTTCTTAAATATTTGGGATCAAATGAAGATCTGGTGCTGAAAATTTCCATGGAAAAGCTTTTGGACCTGGGAAATCAAAAAATGCAGTCAGATTCAACCAAAAATGAAACCCTTTTCCTACTATTCAAAAAATATTATTTTTTTTAGCTATGATTCTATACTATTGCATCATCAAACCTGTATTGGGTTCTGGGTGGGGCATATTGTGATCTTTGCGACCATTCGAGAGCTGCTTGTCACGATCCTGATGTTTTGCGAGCAGGGTTCGAGATCACCAGATTGTTGCTGATCTACACTCTATCTTCGAAAAAGTTGTGATGATGATGGTGTAGTTGTGAAGAAGAAAAACCATTACGATACACGGAAAGGTTTGACAAACAAGCCCATACCCAACCATGAGGTCATCTCTGTTCAAGTTCTTCATGCACTGCTTAGAACTTTCGATCACTACATGAAGATAGCAGTCCACCTGAGGGCTGAGGTGTTTGAATGGACCGAAGCTGAAAGTTCTTGTTACCATCAATTTCTTGTGGCAGCAAAGAAGGAAATCCAGAAGAAACTGGAAGAGGTGCTCGGAGAGAGATGGGACTTCCCAGATGGAACTGGTAAAGGATGGCACCTCTACGACTGGCAACACAGCTCGCCGCATTTGCATCATGGAAGCAGAGATATTGTCATCGAAATGCTGCCTGATCGATTCCAAAGAGTGATGACACAAATTGGACAGTTCCTTTCTGTTGTTCTACGGTTGTTTTCCTCATCAGAGAACATTGATGTACAAGAGTACAAGAAATTTGTAATTCACTGTACTTGTTGTACTTGGAGAGTTTTCCCACACAATCAAAGAAGCTATCACCTCAGCCAGTTGATCTGATGTGGATAAGTGTTTCCTCCCACCCTTCATAAACTTCTTGCACACTCCTGGGAGCTAATTGAGATGAATGGTGGTCGTGGACTGAAATGCTTTGACGAATCGGGTTGGAAGCAAATAACAAGATTCTTCGATCAATACGTCTCAGGTTGGCTCGCAAACATCGCAAGCAGACAACTTGGAAGGTGTCATCAACAGATTATGGTTAGGCTCAGATTCGAAAGTCAACCAAGTCCGCCTGAAAGCTCGTCTTTTTGCAGGCATTGTAATGAACATGGTTACTCAACAAGATACTGTAAAAAAGCTCACCCTGTCTACGGACCGCTGAGCAATGATGATGCTTGGTTTGAGAGGCTTTGTTGCTAAACTTTCTGTATTTTTTTCTAATTAGTTGAAAAATTGTAATAAATTGTAGTAAATTGTAATCACCTCTTTAATACGCTTCCAACGAGCCTCATACCTATATGATCAGGGGATCGTTTTAAGCCAAGATCTACCAAAAAACGTGTTTTTCGGGCCAGTATGCCCGAATATGGTTATTTGGATCCAGACCCCAAAAATTAGATTTTTTGAAAAATTTCTTTAGAACTGTAATCACTCATTAATACGCTTCCAACGAGCCCTCAACCATGATTAGGGATCATTTTAAGCCAAGATATACCAGAAAATGTGTTTTCGGGCCATATGCCCAAATATGGTTATTTGGACCCAGACCCCCAAAATTAGATTTTTTTGAAAATTTCTTTAGAACTGTAATCACCTCATTAATACGCTTCCAACGAGCCCTCAACAAGATCAGGAATTATTTAAGCCAAGATATTCACATTTTTCCAATATTTCGGCCTCCCAACCCACTGTGCCTAGTAGGAGCCGTTATTAAAAAATGGTTGGTGCGTCAGCACATAGCACATTTATGGGCTCTAAATATTGTTTGACGAAAATTGCAAAAATTTCATAGTCATAAATTGATCATAACTAAATTTTGTAAAACTACATTTTCCTAAAATAAGTAATAACGAAAAAGTTTTGCTTCATAACGAAACCTTTGAACGCAATTTGGGGGGGTAAGGGGGGGGTCAAACCAAAATCCATTTTTCTACGATCATTTAGTTTCTTATGACGCAACTTTCGCGGGGGGGATAAATTTTGATATCTTAATATTAGGTTTCTATAATACCCCATAATATATATATATATTCATATAATATATATATATATAATAATATATTATATATATATTATATATATATATTATATATATATATATAAGATTATATCTATATATAATATATATTATATATTATATATATATATATAGGTATATATATATATAGTCATTTAACTAATGACTTGAACAGTCTTATTTTTTAAACGATGAATTGAGCGCCTTGCTAGACTTTTTGCCGCGCTCGCCATGCTTCCAGAATGATGGCTTTCTTGTCTCAGCTCCGGAGACGAATTCCTTGTTCTTGACATGTAAAAGAGCAGCCTATAGCATAAAGGTCTCCTGATTTAGCTCGTCCACCTCTTGTCCTGAAGTCCGACGTGCAGAGGACATCACTGCGAGGGGAATTTGGAAGGTTGACCGCCTTCCAAGCAGCCATCCCTGATGCCCAAAAAACAATCTTGTTTATTGTTTGGATTCTCCTTGTTGAGGAGGTCAGCATCCTCATTTTATCTCACCTCCGAATACCTAGGAGGACACAGGCGATATCTTTAAGAACGACTTGTACTCTGCCGTCA
>CP045902.1:5652283-5676626 GCA_013387185.1 Caligus rogercresseyi
CATTTAAGGCTTTGTAGTTTTTGAGGATTCCGAGTTCGTAAGTAGACGATCAATTATATGAATGATCTTAATACCACAAAAGGCCCTGATCTGTTATATAATAATATTGAAAAAATCAATAAAAATTGTGAAAGTCAAACGCACAAGAAAATAAAAAGTCATCGAATTTCATAATTTATTTCTCTTTTCAAAAACAAGGTAAACAAAAAATAAAGTTATTCCTTTCATGGATGAACTATTTTTGAATTTAAATCAAATTGCACCAGAAACTAATTATTAATTAAATAATATTTTTATTTGGTGTGTTTAAAAACACACTTTTTTAAATCTATGGTAATGTTAGACGTATTGATAATTATATACTTATTCGCAGGAGCATCATATTGGATCACAATTTTTGGCAGATCGTGTACAAGCCTGCTAATATGTGAAGCAAATATGCATGCATTATGTGTTAATATCTCGAATTCATGATGATATTAAAATAATCAATATGGATCCTTCTAATGAGCATATTTATGAACTAGAGGTTATATGTATACACTCAGAGAGTGCAAACCTCCGCCGTCAGGGGTCCTTATGAGCCTTCGAGGCGAATTTTCACGACTTGGGGCGGCGTAGAGGGAGGGGGAGGGTTCCCTCGACGGAAATTCCGAGAGGAAAGACGCTTCCGGCACCCAATTTCACAGCACAACGGCATCTATTGGCAGAGTAGGCTCACTTGAAATATTTATTAGTATTTAGCTCATTTCGCATCTTAATTCTGCACTCAGAGATGCCAAAATTGAATCACTTGTTTCTTTTGGCATTTCCACAACAAATCCACAAAGTTTCATCCGAATCCGTTCTGTACTTTTTGAGTATCCTGCTGACAAACATTACCAACAAACCCACAAAACAATACCTCCTTCGGCGGAGGTAATAATTAATTAATCAAATAAATGTATTGGTTACTGGCGGATTTTCCCGGTTCTGCTCGGATTTTACTAGAAAATAGTCTTTAAATAGAAAATAAATATGGGAATAATTCTAGTGAATGTTATCTGATATTTCATATTAAAAACATTTTCTGGATTTATAAAAGTGGTTATTTCCGCCAAACTTAAATTGTGGGAAGACAGGGGTAGAAATAACTTATTTTTTAAGTAATCATAGTGATAACGATTTTTCCAGTAAACACTCTTAAAATAAAAACAGGTTTACCACCTCAAAATCATTCACGGAGATTTTGGTCAAAATTTTAACTTTGCAAATTTAAAAAAAATCGCCAAAAAAGTTTTGGCAAATAAAATAAGTGCAACAATGACGAATTTCCCAGAGATTAAACCAATTAAAACATTGCCTGAGCTCTCAAAACTATTCACTGAAAATTTCTTCATGATATAATAATGTTTTGGGAGATATAGGGAAATGAACGAATGAATGGGAATTATTTTTTATAAGTATATATTTTAATTCTTAATATAAATTATATATCTAAATTATATATACCATATTCAACTATGAGTAAATGTGTTACCGTATAATATTTTAGCTTATGAAATGATTAATATTTTACATATAAAACTAATTTCTACGTTACAAATAAAAGTTATTATTAGGAAAAACATATCTTTAGATTAAGGATGGGTGATGCATGGCTCTTATTTATCTATACAGCACATAAACCCTATATGGCTACCTAAGTTGTATCACAAAGAATTCTTCCTATCTTTTTTTGAACCATGTATACAAGGTTGCTTTTGATGAAAAAACCTTGTTACAATATAAATAATTTCCCTTGTGTAAATTCCTGTATTCTAAAATTTAAAGCAATTTAATAAATTCTGCATACAAATCTCTTCGAAATGTACATCAGATTATTTTTACATTAACGACTTATTTACCAACGAAGAAAAAAAATATAATCCTATGTTCTCTTGGGCTTTTCTACTTTGTATTTGAAAGGGTTATTTTGTAGTAAGGGGGAGAACAAAAGAATGTACATAATATAATAATTGCTTACGTAGAGCACTGCCTTTCAGATCAATTACACATGGTTAAAAATAGCTATTAGATTAACAACTATCCGCCCATAGGGAAATAACTTCCTTTTTTACCAAAGTACAACTTTATTCAATCATGTATATTCATAACCCCCCCCCCCCTTTGTTCAGTGGAATGATAATTGTAGATGGACGTCAAAACCTATTCAAAGCATGTTGTTGTATATGGTTATTTTTATCAAGGTCCTCATGGTTCCAACATTAATTAGGAATGAAAAGTTTGTATTGATATGGGTCTTAATTGCTGAGAAAACTTAGTTTGACAGTTGTATGGGATAAAAAATAAACAAATATAAAACTACTGTAAAATAAATAAAGGTCTTTCAAAGGAAAACTCATTTGCCATATTCTTTGCTAACATTTATTACTAAGATGGTCAATTTATATTAATTATGAGCCAGAGCCATAGAGAAATAAAAATATAGAGAGCTTCAATGGCAGATAAACATCGTTCAGCAGTAACCATAGCCCAATATAAACAAAGTAATTTGATCTACGTCATCGTCAATTATTATACTAAGAGAGATAGAAACATTTATTACTATGGGCAAAATGACGTATTCCTCTGAAGAATCCAATAAGCTCTCTATATGTCCTTATATCTCTATGGCCAGAGCACGCAAAGTTATTAAATAAGGATTTTTGTTATCTCAACAATTGTTTAGGCTTACGGACAATAGATTAAAACTAAACATGTACAAAATACTTTTTTGGGGTCAATGTCGATAATTGAATACAAAGAGAACAAATTCCACTATTTTATGGATATATGGATACATAACACCAATAATATTAGTTATCAAACAATTTGGAAAGAAAGATATATAATTAATATTTATTGAGTATACAAATGTAAGTTATTGCAAAAATGAGTCATTTCGATAAAATTGACAATTGTACGTAAAATTGGTCTATTGTATTCCAATTCATATAAGATTAGGTCTAAAATTCAATCTGTTGTTAAAGGACTGTAAAATAATATATTCAAAGTTTATGAAAGTTTTCATAGACTTTCTTCAGATTGGGTTCTTTGATGTCAGATATGAAGAACAAGATCCATCTTTTTTTTTACCTATATGGTTCGATAGAATTGCATCCAAGAGGATATAAATAAGCATTATAGCATTAAAATTTGTCACTCGAACCTAGGATCTTATCAATGAGGTAGCAGACCACAAATGACCATCCCCTCTTGGGAGTATTCGAACCTGCGCCCCCAACATTGAGTGTTGAACACGCCTTAACTCGCACGGCTATCGCACCCCTTTCCTTCTTCTGAGTACTTTCGGCGAAGAATCAAAGTGTCGAAGGCACCGAAAAATCATGCCATTTTTTAAATATAATATGTATAATGCAAATTAATATTCAAATAACAAAAACCGGTACATTTTATCTTGCTCATTACTCACCGAAAAAAAACAAGATTGTAATAGTTTAACAATTGCATAAGTTTAAAAAAGTGTAGCCAATCAAATCACCTACATTTATGCCCATGTTAAATATTCGGCAACAAGTTATAACTTATATAATTGATCAAATTAGTAGGCTTAAAGATAAATGTGTCTGGCTCTAGTAGAGATATAAAACATATATTGTGCCGATATTGCAAAATCTTTCAGCATTAAAGATATGTTTGGAATGGGTTAATAACGAATGAATTTAATTATAATACATGAATTTCATAAGCAAAATAGAGCCTGTCGTTATTGGATAGGATGATAGTCGATTTATTTCAAAACAACAGGGAAATTTATCATATATAAAAAGTTAAGAGCTTCTATGCACAATGTTTTGAATGATAAAACCATTCAATCCTCACATCTGCTAAATCACTTTTGTAAAGCATATTTTTCCCGCTAAGAAATTACTTACATGAATTTAGGAGTAAAATTATACCACCAGTGATCAAGGACCCCATAGCTACTCATATGAGAACCAAATGAATAAGGACGGCTTTATTACTATATGACTTCAGTCTAAATGTACGTGAAACGTACAACCATATGGAAGCACATTCATGAATTCACAAGGAATATTTACGTTGACGTTAAACAAGGTTTAAACGATTATTTAAATAAATCATATTACACAATATATGGTTAACATTCGTAGACATATATTTTGACTAAGTGTACGTAAATACCAAGGGATAAAAATCAATTTCAATCGATCGAGGGTCTTTAAATATATTTTAAAAGTGGATTTTTTCATAGGTCATATTATTATATTGCAGACTGTAACAATATTATATAACTGAAATGAATAATATTAGCAGCAATGGACGTTTTGATCTTATAATATATATATATATATATATAATGATTATCAATTAATCTTGGAGGCTAAATAAAAAATATAAGTGGAATAGAGCCATTCAAACTATTTTTGTACAATAAACGAATACGTAATACTTCTAAATTATTATTATAAAAGCCTGCATATAAGTATGTGTGTTCAATGTTTTCTCATACCCTTTCTCTGTCTCTCCATGTTTTTTTAAAATACAAAAGTACTTCCATGTTTAGGATTATCTCAACCCTCTCACTCTCCATACAATATATATGAAAGACACACAAAAACAAAAATAACAACTTCCGGCTATCCTTCTGTTTTATTGTATTTCTTTATCACCTCCTCTTCATTATCAAGTTTCGTGTTAAAAGGAAGGCGTCTAGGACGTGTCTTTTAAATGAACCCCAGGTCACGTCTCCTCCCCTCGGGGGGACTCAGCAAAAAATAAGTGAAAATTGTAGAGAAGGTGTACAATTACATAGATCGTAGAAACATACTTCATAAGGATAACACTCTGGGAACTTGAGCACTCGGGCGATATTGGTGTAAAGAAGAGAAGCGGCAATAATATGAAAAGAAGTTGGCATTCTGACACGAATCTTCGGGTTAAATTTTTACCGGCCTGAAAGAAAAAAAACATTAGTTGATGGATCTAGGACAATTGACAGAATTTAATATTTACGGTAGAAGAAGTTTGTTTAAAAAGCTCTCGTCCTTCACTATTAATATTATTCGATAAACGAAAGGAAAAAGACAAACAAATATATTAGTCATCTTAGTTTTCATTAAAAGTAGAGATAGACATCGAAAGCTATTTGTGATTGTTGTTATAAGTAATGCCTCAGAGTTAATTGCAAGAGTTCTTATATTCTGAAAGATGAACTTTGGTACAGAGTTACCCTCTTGTGTCCGGAGTCACTGATTTCAGAGTCCTCTCGTCGGGACTGACTAATTTAATGCCACCCTCATCATTGCTGATTTTCAAGGTTTCTTCTCAAATAAAATCGATTCCGTTAGCGTTTCGTGACAGTATGCAATTCTCATTATCGATAAAAGCACAAATATTTATCTTTCTTTCCTATGTGTGAGGCTTTGGCTGTCATTGGCTACTAATTTGCGTTCAAATCTTGACGTTTTTCGTACTAAAGGTAATTAATAATTTAGTTTCAGTTTCAAAGACATATGGAAATAGAAATGTTCAATTTTTGGAGAATATCAATATTTTATTATATTCCCTGGATAAGTAAGTTAAAAATTAGATAATGCTTGCATAAAGCTCGGCTTTCCCTTGAATATACCAAACTACAAAATCCTCGTCAAAACGAGACTGAAGTATTATAAAGAATGTCGTTCTTGGCTGTAAAATAAAAACTTTAAAAAAATCATTTCACACATAAAGTCGTTAATTTTAAAATTTCACAAAAAGTAGTAATTATAAACTTTCACACATTTTAATAATAAAAAAAATATATTAAAGAATTGGCATTCACTGCTCTTTTAGAAAGTCGAAGAAGAGAGAAGTGTACACATAACTTAAGTGCTATTTAGTCGTATTCATATTTTAGCATTTCTTTCCCTTTTTCTAAGCTTTTACAATAGTCTGTACTTCATATAAAATATATCGTAAAGTTATAATTATATAGATCGACTCTAACTCGGTTCATTCCTATTCATATCATTGTACTTTTATAAAAAATTAACTTCGTCTGTGAAATGACCATCTTTATGATATTCTATTATATTTATGTGGTAAACAAGTTTGCTATATATAACAATATCAGGACTGCAGATGAACATTTAATATACTGTCGAGGTTGAGTAACTCATTTAACAAATCCATTTGTAATAATATGAAGAAGAAATGAATTGAAAAAATAACCAGGGATAATATAAAAAGGTTAGCGTTGAAAGAAAAGAAGAAAGAATAAAAAAGTTACGGTTGGTATTACATAATATAGTAACACTTCATTCACGTCTGATAAGGAGTGAAAATCAATTCAGGAAAGTATCATTCTTCCCAATACTTAGTGGATCTTCTTATTGGCCTTGATTCCTGTCATTTGATAATCATTTGCATGGAGTACTCCAATACTAACTATTAATATGAATAAATTAAAGTAACTCCTCAATCTCAGTTATATAATGTATACTTATTTGTTTATCTTATCGAAGAATAAATGGACCATCAACTTGATCATATTTACATAAGAAAATTGAGTTACAAAAAAAAAAGATGTGTTGGTGAGTCTGGGAGCTGTACAACCTTTTCCCTATAGCTAACTCTTTAGTAAAGGGGATTATATTTGGATATTATCTTCCATTTAGGTCCATACGCCTTGAAAAAGGGGTTATTTCTTTTAATTAACAGAGGGAATACTAAGTTTTCCAACTCACTAATTGTATTATATTTAATAATTATTCCTTTCAGATGGTGCCCAGTGAGTCCAGTAATATAGTTGTAAGTATTTTTTCCCGTTTTTAAATCAAAGTTCGTTAATTTAATTATATGTTATGTAAGCCCAAAGTCCTACATTTACCGTATTATGTATTTCCCAAAAATATAAATTTTAATCTAAAAAATATTCTTGTTTTACGATCATTATTTATGATATATATATATCATATATATATCTATATATATATATATATATATATATATATATATATATATATATATATATATATATATATATATATATATATATATATATATATATATACATATAGGTATAAAAATATATATTTATATTATGGAAACGACGGCGACACTTTTTTTCGCCGGGACCCGGGCCTTAAATTTTTCAAAAGCCGGGCCGGGACTTCTGAAAGTGAAGACGTTTTCTTAGAAAAACATCTTCCAAAAAAAAGTGACGACATTTTACATAAAAAAACATTTTCTAAATATTTTTTAAAATTTCAAAATTATTTTCTAAAAAGCGTCATCACTTACAGAATGACGAATTAACAAAAATAGTAAAATACCGGCCGGTGATTTTTAGACACCGGACCGGGATGTTCAAAAACAGCCGGGACCCGGCGGGTACCCGGCAGTTTCCTGATATATATGTATATATTATATATATATTAGGGTTGTTCTTATTTTTCAAATGTTTGAAATGTTAGCAACATTGTGGATTTTCTGTTTCTTGTGATAAAGAAGACGACATACAAAGTTTGAACAAAATCGGTCAACACTACGAGGTCGCGCAACGAGGTCAAAGTTTTAAAAATTTAATAAAAATATAGTTTTCCGCAAATTTCTTCAAAATGGTGGACGTTACAGACTTCAATAATAATTATCAATTTAAAGGAAATCTAATTTACTACCAGACGTATGTTTGATGTTTTTTAATAAAACAAAGTTTTAGTAAAAACAAAGAAAAAAATGGAGTGTGTATTGTTAGCTTATTTCATAGCTTTTTTGTATCAATTAACTTCACTCGCCTGTTGAATGATTTGTTCGCTTCAGAGTAAAATAGTACTTTTAAGCTTAGTAAACCTTAGATGATAAATCCAAAAATGACCTTGGTTGCATTCTATCAATTCAGAATTCAGTACAATCTGAGTTTACATCATTATGATTCAGAGCCTGTATTGACCTATAAGAAATCGATTACATAAAAAAATAAATAATCATTTGGTTCTTAGATTTGCGTCAAGGTATCCTCTCAAAATTTTACTTTGTCTCTGACGCATACATAATCCATTATATGCGTCATTTTGTACGCGAGATAGGCTTTTTTTAATGTACATATAACTCTCTACTTATAAATTGACATGATTTAGTATACCAAAATAGTAAAGCTGGTTAACCAAGCTTTCATTTGTATGTTTGGTGTTCTAAAAATCGCTATACTTTAAGAGATATAAGCAAATACGTACTCTCCCCCAAAAATTGATCTTTTGATATGAGAATATACGATTACCATTTGGTAACGGCGTGTTACTGTTAGTGTTACCTGGATAGAAGAAAAAAAGAAGGGAGAGAAGTGAGGCAAAATACTCTCTCCCTTCTCTTCTTTCTCTTTCTATCCAGTTAACACTAACAGCCGTTACCAAATGGTAATCGTATATTCTCATATCAAAAGATCAATTTTTTGGGGGAGAGTACGTATTTGCTTATATCTTTTAAAGTATAGCGATTTTTAGAACACAAAACATATCAAATGAAAGCTTGGTTAACCAGCTTTAATATTTTGGTATACTAAATCATGTCAATTTAATAAGGTACCACTTTCTTAGTAGATGTTAAGTTGTCAGCACTAAATTAGAAACACGAATCCTTATATCATTAAATACATCTTTTCTTAACAAGCTTTAATGTCTGACAAAATTAAAATGTTTATGGACCTCCAACCATTTAATTGTTGGATGCATAAGTTTATTCATATTTCTATACACTATTGGTCCCTATATGACGTCATAAAAAAGGAACATATATCGCTACATCTTTTATTAACGATAGTAAGAGCAACTAAATGCTTGAACGGGAGCGAGTGAGGAGTAAAGTCATTGTATTTTTATTTTACCCTCAGAGTCAATTAGAGATCCAGAAAGATCAAGAGGGAATGTTCAAAAAGCATTATATCATAAATTAAAAGGGCCTTTATGAGTGAACATGTGCTCTAATAGGACTACATCGCTTAATAATTATGTGAGGGGTTCTTTTATGAATGCTACATTATAATTTAAAAATGATTTATTTTATTAAACTTTCAAGTTTAAATCATTATATTTATGGAGTAATATTACCATAATGAGTCTTTTTTTCTCCTTTATTGTTTAGATGTTATATAAATTTATATAAAAAACTAGAGGCATATATACACTCAGAGAGTGCAAACCTCCGCCGTCACGGGGTCCTTATGAGCCTTCCGAGGCGAATTTTTCACGACTGGGGAGGCGTAGAGGGACGGAGGAGGGTTCCCCTCGACGGAAATTCCAAGAGGAAGACGCTCCCGGCACCCGATTTCACAGCACAGCGACATCTATTAGCAGAGTAGGCTAACTTGAAATATTTATTAGTATTTAGCTCAGTTTGCATCTTAATTCTGCACTCAGAGATGCCAAAAGTTAATCACTTGTATCTTTTTGCCATTTTCAACAACTGCACAAAATTTCATCCGAATCCGTTCAGTACTTTTTGAGTTATCCTGCTGACAACCCAACAAACCAACACCAGTGAAAACAATACCTCCTTCGGCGGAGGTAATAATAGTATATAATGAAAATAAACATTATAGTTTATAATAAAAATCTAAACATGAGTAAAACAATTAACAAAATATCTAATGGGTATCTATTTAAATATATCAATATTTACCTCCACCGAAGGAGGTATTGTTTTCACTGGCGTTTGTTGTTTGTTTATTTGTTTGTCAGCAGGATAACTCAAAAAGTACTGAACGGATTCGATGAAACATTGTGGAGTTGTTGGAAATGCCAAAAGGAACAAGTGATTAAATTTTGGCATCTCTAAGTGCTTTTTTAATATGCAAAATGAGCAAAATACTAAATGAAATGGGGTCTCTATTCAGGGAGTAGGAAAGAACAAACGCTAAAAAAATATTCATTGACGTATTATTGTTCATATATCAGCTCAGGACTATGTTAACCCAGTGACGTAGCTTAAACTTCTTCCTCTTCCGTCTCTGAGTGCTTTTTTAATATGCAAAATGAACTAACTGAGAGGAAACAATGATTAGAGATAGAAAATCGGGCGTGTGAAAGGGAGAATGTTTGAATGGGAATGTTGTGGGGATCGGCGGAGGTACACACTCTCTGAGTGTATATATTTTTGCATAATTTAAAAACTTTCTTCTGATTTGGATGGATAAAATTTGATGACGTTCCCCGCATGGACCCATGAGTCCTCGGTGACGGAGGGGATCTTGAGGGAGAGGGCGGTGTATCGGGCGGCAGCTGAGAGGATCACGGAACGAAGAATAGATGGTTCAACTATTTCTTTTCCCGTCAAACAACTCGCTATATATGCTTTGGAGTTTGACAGAGCAAATTCAATAGCTTGATTTTTATGGGAATTATATCCCTTTGTCTTTAGGAGACCGAAAAGGATTGTTGATATCATATATTTGCAGTTGTTGACCTTAAATCCCTTTGCGTTGATTGACAAAAACTTTTTCAGTTTTATGACAAGCGGGCAGTCAACAAATGCGTGCTCGACGTCGTTATACAATTTGCCACAATTAAACCAATGGAAATCAAAGGATAAACAGCCAGCAGATATCTGCAACTGAGCCGTGAACTTTTTTCCGTCGAAGATTCCAGAAAAATAATTTAATATCCTTGATTTCCATTCCACTGGAAGGGAAAGCTTTTTTATATGGACGTTGGCAATAGACTCAGCTTCCTCAATAAAGCATGGAGATGACATTTTGAGGTGCCATGGACAGGGGTGTGTGTGCAAATGAGCTGCTCTTTCCAAAGGAAAACGAAACGCCCATCACGAAATAGACAATCGGGCGATGTACGATGAAGACTTAAAATATTATTACTTATCGCCTTTTCTTCCAATACTGATGGACTATCGAGATTTTTGAAAAATAACTTTTTTTTGGTGTGTTTGCGATTGATATCTACAGTGCAATCACATTTAAAGTTAGGAACCAATCTCCAAATAATCCTTTGCGCTGCACCCCAAGTCTCTGATAGTCTCGCAGTTTGTGCATTGGTAAGATTAGTTCCAAAGAGTAGACGGATATACAAATCATTATTTGTTATAGAACCCCTCCATTCCTTATCCGGATTCTTAGTGATGTCAATAAAACTTTAAGATATATATTTTGTAAAATCTGAGATAAGAGAGCTAGACCTCCTACAATTATTTTTAAGGTCTTTTTAGTGTTGGAATATAGCGTCGATGGAAAAGTTTGAGGAGCCAAACATCTTCCTCCAACAAAGCCTTTTCTGCGATTATAGGAGAGATGGAAGCCTTATACAACACGGCAGGAACGATTTGAGAATTGGATAGGTCAATTCTCTTTTGGAGATTAAACCGTCTAAAACTTAAGATCCAGTAATTGATGATGCAGGACAATTTATTTCAATTGTTCTCGAGAATGTCCTCGGAACCCCATTCAATTCCTAAGATCGAAACCTTCTTTTTCACGAAGCAATTATGAACCATCTTACCCTACAAAGGATCTCATAAACCTATAGGGAGGACGAAAGTTTTAGATTGGTTCAATTCCAATCCAGACCTTACTTTGAATTTATCGAAAAAATTTAGAAAAATTTCAACTCTTTTTATTAATTGCGCTTCAGAGTTGGCTCTAATGACAGAGTAATATCATCCGTGTAAAGGTATATAAGATGTTTTGATTCATGAAATTGGACACCGAATCCGCGATATATATTTCTTTATATTAATCATTATTTATTCACATCTTCGAGGAAATAAAACTTACAGTTTTTTACAGTAAAATACATCTGTAAGGATGGGGGAGAGCAACTGTTAAAGGACATGAAACACATCATAAAAATTTAAAATAAAATATAAAAATATATAAATCATATACCTCGTAATAAAAACAATGTAACAACGGAAAGCGGACTAAAATAGGATGTTTAGGGAGAAGGTTGGGCACTAGAATTGACTATAAATCCTCTTTCATTAAAGTTTCTTAAAGCAGTAGCTCCTTGTCGATCTAACTATCGAGACCAGTTGGGATCGCTCTGTTTGCAGACCTCACCACGTAGATGAAGAGTAGGAGTTTTGTAATGATCAACTCAATATTATTAAAGTTTTCATTTGAGAGGGATAGCATCACCAACCATTCATACATGGAGATGGAAGTTTGGAATTCGTTTCTTATTCGCTCCGAAGCCATATTTATAACATGCTTAATTTTTATACAGTTTTAAAATAAATGGCATGATGTCTCCGTTTCTTCGCAACAGAAATTGCAGTTCCTTTCATATCTGTTCTCCCTTGATTTATTGGTGAACAGAGAAGATGTCGACATTCTGTATCGGAACCATTTTTCTTTTCTACTTGTGAGGGTGTTACCAAAGAGTTTTCGAAGCGAAGAGAATCCGCTATATTTTCGTTTAGCTCAACTACGAGTTCTTCAATAGCGGCTATGAAGAGCAGGGGTGCAGACGGACACCCCTGTCTACAGCTTGTCCTTAGTAAAATTGGTTTACTCTCCAGACCTCCTAACGTTATCACAGACGAGCCATTTAGCAGAAGAACTCGCACAGGGTTGAAAAATTCTTTTGGCAGCAATTTCTTCACTGATCGAAGTATCTGTTTATGGGAAATAGAATCGAAGGCTTTTTTAAATCTATCCCAACCAGAGCTCCATATTTTCCTCTAGACCTGACAGAGTCTATCACTGCTTGGATATTTCAGGAAACGTCGGAAATTTGCGATTTCTTAAGAAACCTTTCTGGCTATTCCCAATTTTTTATTTGAGCTCCTTTGCCGTATCTTGCACTAAGATTCTGGATAAATCCTATAGGACTGTGATGGGTCTCCAATGATTGATTTCGGTCCCGTTACCCTTTTTAGGAATCAAAACGATCCTGCTTTTTGTCATAGATTTCGGTAGTCTTCTTTTTCTTTCCATTGATTCTCAAAGGCGAAGAAGAAAAGGAGCAGTTTCTTCAGGAAATAATGCATAAATTTTTCCAATTATACCATCCACACCAGATGCCTTCTTCCTGTTGAATTTCTTCTTGATGTAAGCTTTAATTTTTCCAAAGTATAAATTTTGTTCTAATTTTCCTTTGTCTTGGATAGTTGATAAAGTTGGAATGAACAACTTTCTGGAATTGTGAGTGAAAGCAGTTAAGGATGTCATTAGGACGAGTGAATACAGAATCTTTGTGAATAATTTTTGATATGGATTCTGCAGAATATTTTCCCTGAATCAATGGATTTTTCAACCGTGATAAAGGGGCACATTCCACTTTTTTTGCCATCTCCGACTCTGCCACTTCACAATTCTATATTAATTAAAAACTTCTGCTGTGAAAGTCTGGAGAAAAGATGAACAGTCAGCGAGTATGCTGTCAATTTTCTTCTGTCTTTCCCTCTCCTGTTTCCTGTGTTTATGTGAGGAGTTCAAGGTGTAGAAACGATTCACTCTATTGAAAACAGAGACTATTTGATGCGAAGATATAGAAGGACTGAAGCTACTTTCAACGTTTGTTCTTAATCTTCTCTAAATTTGGGTTCTTTTAGAATCCACTTAGGAACCTTGAAGGAAGTTTTACCAGGGGAAAAATCCATCTCGACCTCTAAAATGAAGTGATCGGAAAATGGCTCAGGCTTATAATTTGTCCATTTAATTTGTCTGAACACTGATGGTGAGACCAAAACGTGGTCAATTCGCGAAGATAAAGATCCACTCTTCCACAAATGCATAGTAGAGGATTATTTCTTTTTGTGCCGTCAATCAAATTTAATTTAGTCGTTAAGATGTCAAGCTGATGAACGTTAGGGTAATTCCTATTATTTTTGTCTAAGTCAATATTGAGATCGCCAATTGATGATCAAGGGAAGATTTTTGAAGGGCTCGGAATCCATCATAGAAAGGAAAAACTGAGGACAATGTTTATTTGGTCCGTAGGCGTTAATGATACAAAAGCTCATGTTGCTTATTGATACGTATAGTTTGTGCCAATCACTTTCCAAAGAATAATCTTCAACACATTCAACCGTTTTAATCCTTTCGTTATGAAGGTGAGCACTCCCCTTCTGAATTTTTTCCTGTGAAAAACACATGATAGCGCCCGGGCTTTCAAATCAAACATTCAATGGGACAAGACGAAGAAACTTCTGTTTTATGTCCTGGAGGCAAACTATATCTGGATTAAGTGAGAAAACAGATTTTAAAAGAGCGTGGCGTCGTTTTCTGTCCAAACCCCTTTTGTGTTGACAGAAATGATCCTCTTGAGACCCATATTCGATTTATTTCATTGGATATGCTATTTGTAGAAAAATCGGTGATTTTTGTTTGAAAATAATTATGCTGAATTGAGTTCATAGATATTTTATTGAGATATTTGCATTAAACAATGGTCTCTCAAAACAAATCTTGTCTTTGGATCGGTTTTTCATTGATGATGACTGAATTTAATTATTATGAATTTTCTTGGGGTTAATATCTCTGTTCGGCGATTTGTCCCTCACTTCCCTGTTTCTTTTATATGATTGGGATCGAGTCCTATCATTCAGAATGGCTTCGGAATTCAAATGTGCGGGTTGGAGTTTTTTTGGTTTCTTGCGACCTCTTGAATCAAACTTCCTCCTTTCTGAGGACTGCTCATCCGTAGGAGGTGCCACAGAAATCGGAATATTGTTATTCGTAACTATAACGTAGTTTTGAGAGGCAGGTATGTCCCTTTCTTTCTCAGCTTCCACTACTATAACGCTTTCATCTCCAACATTGTTTGGTGTAGATTTTTATTGATCATTTTTTATAGGTCTTTATTTCAATTTGTAACAAAAGATACAAAGTAAAAAGGCAGTAGAATTGTGTATAAAAATAATACATAAATAAACATTATAGTTTAAAATTACACTACTACAGAAGACCTAGCTACAATAAGGACACAACAAAGCGTTAAAAAAGTTTCACAATATATATACTAATTTTGTTGACACGTTACAATACATAATATAAAATAACATTAAAACAAAAAACAACAATAATTTAAAACTTTCGGTTGTAATAGTAAAAATACTGTTTAACAATTTTCTTTAGATGGCTAAAATATCTGTAGGAGTTCAGCCAACTGAAATTCACCAAGTCGATGGCGTAGTTCCATGAAGACCCGCTTTGCTCGGGATTTTGAGGTCAAAAATGGTGTATCTCGCCGAAGACGAGATTAAAATGCCCCTCAGATCTTCTCGAAGTAGAAACTCCCCAGACGTCAACTTAGAACTAATCAGAGCTTTGGCACTTAAGAGCGCAAAGTGAATGGCTTCCAGTTTTCGCGATGATTTCCTTTCTTTCTTAGAAAACCCATATAGTATTACTGCCTTAAAATCTTTGGAAGACGACATGTTTAAAATGAAAAACTCAGTTAAAATTGAGGCATATGTACAGTCAACAAATGCATGGATGTAGATTTAAAAATTTCCCACAATCTTTACAAGGACCATAAAAAAAAGAACACCGGTCGAGATTTGGAATTGTGAAGTGAACTTCTTTCCTTCCATCACTCCAAGCAGAGACTCCTTTATTTTTATGACCAATCCTCAGAGACTTTAAGGTCTTAATCGTTTTTTGGCAAATCTACTCACCTCCTTATCATACAAAGACAATACATTTGATCATTTTAGTTTAGTTATAGATATTAAGGTCTTTAGAAGGAAAACAATTTGAGAAATAAAATGTTTATTTATGATATTTTTTAAAGACATTTTTCCTATTTGTTTTTATGTAATATTTAAGCTAAACAATGAGGAATAAAAAAAACATTAAACCAAAAAATATGGTTCTTGGTATCAGCTATGGTGAAACAAATTAAAAAAGGGGAAAATATGTTGGTCCTAACATGCAGATAAATCATAATAAACGTCGACACAACAACTCGCTTCTTCATATCTTCACACTAAATCATGCCGAAGAATAAGTGTATTTTTTATATATCTCTACAAGGAGGCACTGATGTGTGGAAGGTTGACAGTGGGCTGATCTTCTGCCGTTTTTTTTGTTATACATGCCCATCACGTCTTTATGGAAAATAGTTGCTTAACCATGTCCGAATTTACACATCGTCGGAGACTGATTTCGTAGAGTTTGTTAAAGTTTATATCCAAAAGAAAACAGGGAACAGGATACTTTTAGCTGCATTTGCGGGCGCGCGCTTGTCACAAGGTTTTTTACCATCCTACCAATACCATAATACTTTTTTGACACAATGACTTTTCAATAAAGATGAAATATATATCTTATGATATCAACTAATGATAGGTAAGAATCCAAATTTGCAATAATTTTTTGATGAAGACAAAAAAATAGAAATATATTTGACTACATTTTAAATATGAATTCCTTTTCCACATATTTATTTATCTTATTTATTTGCATATATTATTAAATTGATTTACATATCTTTTTATGAAAAAAGAGTTCAAGCATTATATTAAGACAATCCAGCCAAATAACTTTTTTTAATTATTAAATATATAGTCCTCATACTTACTTATATCAAAAGTATACTTTTTTCTTCTGATTCGTTAATAATAGCATTAAACTAAACTTTTTGCTTTGAATATTTATAAGTGTGTCTACTTATACAGTTTGTAATTAAGTATTCTTGTCTCATAAAGTATTTAATTAAAGGAAAACGACCGGATACCCGGGCCGGTGTCTAAAAATCAGCTGGCCAAGACTTTAATATATTCGTTCGTTCGTGATTCTGAAAGTGACGAAGTTTTTGTATAAATATGTTTTAACTATTTTAAATTAAAAAATAGTGTTGTACATTATGATAAGAAATATCCTAAAAACATCTTCACGTTCAAAATGACGAACGAAGAATATATTAAAGTCCTGGCTGGGTTGAACCCGTCCCGGCTTGAAAATTTACTCCCTAAAAAAAAGTGTCCCGGTCATTTCTGATATATATATTATATTAGAGAATAATGTGAAATTTAACTATTCCGTTGAAATCCATGGAGAACAATGGCTTTATTACAACAGCCTAAAAATATGCTAGTAGACTTCAGTAATTTTTTGATGTTATCTAAACTTTCTATTTTGCGAAGATGCTGAACAATTTGATTATATGAAAAGCTCATTGTGGCATTCAAGTCGATGTGACCTCTGTTTTAATACAAGTGACTTAAGAAGGTCTGCAAGGGGTACTTGACTCACAGGACACTTGTTGGGACAATAGGAAGGTATGTTCTATCTTTCAGCCCTACCAGTCCATTAATGCAGCCGTGAATAGAAGACAAATAAACAAAAAGATAATTAATTTTATATATTAAATAAAGTATTATGTTTCATTAAAAACATAATAAAATTTTGTCTTAATAATAAATTTTACTTATATGTGATATTACAACGGATTTTTGCCTATTTGGTTGATCCTGTTAAATCCATGAGAATATAATTTAATTTATAATTCATTTATCAATTAATCTTAAATTTTTCTACTCTATCTAATCGGAAAAAAGTTGAGCTCTTAAGTCTTAAAATAGGTTGCTTTGATTAGAGATTAGAGATTTAATTTAACATAAAATGTTTATTTATATAATTTTTTTATATGTAATATCTCTAAATCAATAAAGTCTATTAAAAAAATAGGTACTTTGCTTCTTGTAGTTCCGAAAATCATTCTAAAACATAATTTAAAAATTGAAAAAAATAATCAAACGTATTTATCTCACAAAGTTTGTCTTCGTCTTTTTATTCCAGGAAATTTCCTTCCTTCATGCTATACATATTTTTGTAATTTATTTAAGTGCAGAGTAAATGTGTAATCCATCCAAAATATATGTACATCAGTAAAAAATAACAAGCAAATTCTTCTTCAAGGAAAATATTTTCTATCCTTTTATATCCAACATGATTTATTACAGAGTATAATTTATGCAAGAAATATAATTTGAAGGTGCTCACATCATCACACATTAAACATATTTCACTTAAGGAACTACAAAAACATAAAAACACGTTAATTTATTGGAAACGTGCTTGATTTCAAATACCTATTGGGGTGCAAGAAAGTAAAAATTATATAAGGAAAAATAGAGGTAAAATTAGTAATCGGATATGGTAAATATGTGTCTATCTAAAAAGGAAATATTCTCGTAAAATATATATATATATATATATCAGGAAACAACGGGTACCGTCCCGTCACGGGTCCCGGCTGTTTTTGAGTGTCCCGGCCTGGAGTCTAAAAATCACCGGGCCGGGACTTGTTTATGAAATTATTTTCTAAAAAAAACGTCGTGCTTTTTTCTAGAATTTTTTTTGTAGGAAATATTTTTCTTAAAAAACGTTGTTTGGGAATTCTTTTCTAAAAAAAACGTCGTCACTTTCAGGATGACGGAGGAACGAAAATATACTGAAATTCGGCCCGGGCCCCGGCGAAAAAAAAGTGTCCCGGTCGTTTCCTGATATACATATATATATATATATATATACATATATATATATTAGGGTTGTTCTTATTTTTCAAATGTTTGAAATGTTAGCAACATTGGGGATTTTCTGTTTCTTGGTGATAAAAGAAGACGACATACAAAGTTTGAACAAAATCGGTCAATATTACGAGGTCGCTAAACGAGGTCAAAGTTTTAAAAATTTAGTAAAAATATAGTTTTTCGCAAATTCTTCAAAATAGTGGACGTTACAGACTTCAATAATAATTATTAATTTAAAGGAAATCTAATTTACTACCAGAGGTATGTTTGATGTTTTTTAATAAAACAAAGTTTTCAGTAAAAACAAAGAAAAAATGGAGTGTGTATTGTTAGCTTATTTCATAGCTTTTTTGTATCAATTAACTTCACTCGCCTGTAGAAGATGACTTGTTCGCTTCAGAGTAAAATAGTACTTTTAAGCTTAGTAAAACATTAGATGATAAATCCAAAAATGACCTTGGTTGCATTCTATCAATCAGAATTCAGTACAATCTGAGTTTACATTTTACAAAAAAAGCCTATCTCGCGTACAAAATGACGCATATAATGGATTATAAATGCGTCAAAGACAAAGTAAAAATTTGAGAGGATACCTTGACGCAAATCTAAGAAACACATTTTTTTTTTCATAATCGATTTCTTATAGGTCATACAGGCTCTGAATCATATGAAACTATTTATGTGTAACTATCTGACCGAATCTAATAACTCATTTATAAAATGTACACATATACATAATTATGTTACATATAATGACTCTTTTATACATTAAATGTTATATTCGAAGCTTATGTGTCTTATATTACTTAAATATAATAATTTATAAATCATCTTTCAAGGGGATTAATTCTTAGATATTGTAGAGAAATAGTTACGGATTAACAAGATAATTAGTACTAGTCAGTAGATGATAAGTATTACAAATATTATCTCAAGAGAACTATGTGAGAGTCGCATGATAGGATTTACATTTAAAAAATATATTTCAATATTCATCAAAGGCTTCTTATTTTTAATGTATTCGACAAAAAAGCTGTCATAAAGTGTCTAAAGATGTCCAATACATTTGTAAATTAAAAGCCATATTATTATGAACTACTTTGTTCATTTCAAGGTCATTACGAGTGTGCATTGGGTAAAAAATCTCGTTAACTATATGAATTTATAAAGTAGCCATTCTGCCTTGGGGTTCCAAACCCTTTGGAGTCGCTAAACCATTGAAAAAAGTTAAATGTACAAAATGATATATGGTGTCTAACCGATGATATAAGAACTATTGATTCATCATAAATAGGAATTCATAAATCAATTTAAAATCAAGTACGCGGGGAGAAGACGTAATGTGACATAATCAAAAGACTATTTTCTTTGAAATTAAACTTCAAATTCCCTTTTTGAAATTTATAATAATAAATAACAAGCGATCTCTCGGACCCAAAATACTACTTTAAAGGAATAATATTGTTAGTGAACGTATTTAAATACCAAATATAAATATCGTGAAAACTTTGATAAATAATTTTTTTCTATATATAAATAAACATGTTTTATCTATTCTGTACATTTATTTGCAAAGTTGAAAAAAAAAATACTTCTTCAAAACACTAAAAACTATTAGTGAACACCTGAACAGCCACATGCTTAATTATTTAACATCAGATGTCATTGACGTCAACACCTTTCAAAGAAAATGCCACGGAAATCTTCAGCAATGCCCCAGCTCCTTAACGATGGTACTGGGTTTGAGGGGGGGAGTTGATGGAACTTCACACCTCTTAATTTTGTCCTGGACGCCTTCTTAGTGTATTGCTTATAATATTACAACCTCCTTTTTTATTATCATTCTTAAATCCCTTTTTATATTACCTGTTTTCATGTTTTAATCCATACGATTACATTATTTTATTACATATATTTTGTAATGTGAGTTTTAATGAAATGCATAAAGAAAAAAAATCAGTTTCTATCAATAAAGTGATTATATATACCTATATATATATATTATGAATATATACCCAAAGATAATAGATAATACAAGATGCGCAGAAACGCAATGTTTAGATTCCTTTGATTAGAAAAGAAAAAACTGAAACGTCACAGATGACGTCACAGTAGCTATTTGTTATTAAATAAAATCAAAGGTACATTTAAAAACAGTGATTAATTTCAAAAGGAAAAAAAATTTGAAACCCGGAGCTCTCCGGCGGAGGAGGCGGAGCTACAGAGGACGGACCACGTTGCTCCAGAGCTCCTAGATGCGAGCGGGCTATCAGCCAAAGGCCTCAGAGTCCCGGCGGTGTTCAGGACTTCCACTTCCTTACTGATGCTGAAGCTGTGGCGTCCCCGGGTGGCTCGTGGCGGGAGGGAGCCTCCGGACGTTATTCTTTGAGAGCCTTACGTTCTTAGCGAGTTGTCTAGAGGTATTTACTAGATACATAGGCAAATCGTAGCTGTGATGACGTCACATTTTTTTTATTGGAAATATCCTTCTTTAGTTACATGAGTTCTGCCACCTTGTATATACCTACAATATTTGTATATGTATATTTATATATATACAATATTATATTTATATATACAAATATATATTTATATATAAGTGTATATATATATATACTTATAAAGTTTATTTTTCCTGCAAACACATATGCAAGTCTAATGTACAAAAACATTTGGTTTATAAGACACCTTGCCGCATTATGAAAAAAAAAAAACACATCATTACTCTCATCACAATAAAACACCAAGCCCAAAAGAATGACACCGTTCCTTTCCAAAGAGCATAATTGAACAACCCATTATACAGCCAGCAGCATCAGTAACAATACAAAGAGAAGAACAATAATAATAAAATGGAACAATTTTAATGATGACGGAACAAAAAAAATATATTTGTTCGAGCCGCTTAACGAACACTCAATAATAAGGTGGCTGGTGCTGGTGATGGTGGTGGTACATATATCCATCAAAGACGCCACCTGGAAAAGGGTCATTTATGCTGTAGTTGGTCCTCGTATGAGATGATGTTAAAATGTCTCATCAACCATAGCCTTCCTTTTTTATCTCCCCCTCTAATCATGGTGTTTAAAATACTGCTTTTATTTACTTGTGCACTCCTGTATAGTATTATTATTATTATATTAATATCTCAGAGAGGCTGCCTTCATGTCTAAACTCAGAGAAAACTCTTACTACAATGGTATACATTTGTTCCTCTTTTCCCAGGATCCAACCCGCATCTTTTTTCTCGCTCATGGGAATAATGCTGTTTTTGTTTTTTGCGTATCTCTGAGAAACTCGGAACCTCCCCTTTTATTGAATATAATTAATAATATTATTTTTTCCTGTTTAAATATGCTGGTATCGTCATGGATCCATTTTGTTTCCTACTCTTCCTTACTTTGTTCTAAAGCATAATTTTATTCTTGAACATTGTCTAAAAAGATAATTCCACGTACCTAATTGGAAAAACTCAACACAGAAAGCTGGATGGATTTGAAGAGTTATTTGATGAAGGGTATCGATCTAAAATGGCTTGCACTCCCTTTGGTGGAAACAATTTGTTAGTTTTGAGAGTTGAAAAAGGAAATCATAACATTAATGTTCAAATTAGATACTATGTTTTTTAAAGTACTTTTTAAGATAACGTCACTGTATATTGCCATTTCTTGTATTCTTATTCTTGGTAGTTTTAGATTTGAATGATCCCATGAAAAATAACCAATATGTCTGCTTCTTGGTTGTTTATGACTTTAAGAATGTATTTTTTGTCATGAAAGGGATTTAAAATGGCTACCATCGAATGTCTGTATATCATATTTTATTGAGCATTCGTTTTTTTTTCTCAAACGCAGGTTTCAAATTATATAAAATACATTTATAAATTATTCATAAGCATTTAGGGGGGATTTTTTTAAAATTCAAAAGTAAGGTCTCCTTAGCGGAACATTCTAATTCATTAAAAAGGGAACATAGATTGTCGATTAGTTATTATCGTAGAAGGTATGTGGCTAGATATATATAAGAGCCTATATAATTTTTGTGTTTCAATATCATATTTATTCACATCTTTGAGGAAACAAATTTTTTCAGTTTTTTACAGTAAAATACATCTGTAAGGATGGGGGAGAGAACTGTTAAAGGACATGAAACACATCATAAAAATGCTTAATAAAATAAAAATATACAAATCATATACAACGTAATAAAAACAATGTTAAAACGGAAAGCGGACTAAAATAGGATGTTAGGGAGAAGGTTGGGCACTAGAATTTACTATAAATCCTCTTTCATTAAAGTTTTTTAAAAGCAGCAGCTCCTTGTCAATCCAACTATCGAGACCAGTTGGGATCGCTCTGTTTGCAGACCGCGCCGCGTAGATGAAGAGTAGGAGTCTTGTAATGATCAGCTCAATCTTATTAAAATTTTCATTTGAGGGGGATAGCATCACCAACCATTCATACATGGAGATGGAAGTTTGGAATTCGTTTCTTATTCGCTCCGAAGCCATATTTAAACATGCTTAATTTTTATACAGTTATAAAATAAATGGCATGATGTCTCCGTTTCTTCGCAACAGAAATTGCAGTTCCTTTCATCTCTGTTCTCCCTTGATTTATTGGTGAACAGAGAAGATGTCGACATTCTGTATCGGAACCATTTCTTTTCTACTTGTGAGGGTGTTACCAAAGAGTTTTTTCGATCCCCTGATAATCTCCCCGCTGTCATTACATCCAAACGTTGAAGTCTTTTTTTCACCAGATCTACCGATGTTTTTTAATGAGACTTTGTTAATTGAATAGTAAATGCTTTTATTGGAGACATTTATCAATGCAATATAAAAGGGAGTTGGGGGGCAGATGAAAAGAGTATTAAAAACACCCTTGACTCTACTGATTCTTCAGTTGTAGGAACGTCTTAAGACAGGTTTGATCCAGATCTTTACTAATTTGGCCCAACGAAGTTAAATAGTGTATTTTGAAGAGCTCCTCTACCGTATAGAACCTTGGATTGTAGTTTAAGGTTCGTTTGCACCCAGCAAAGGTAGAACAAAGCCAATTGATGACTTCCACGAAGTGGTCATCTCCATCCAGTATTGGTTATATTTGATAAAGTAGGTGAACAGTTCTTGGGGTCCCATAAAGACTCTTTGTTGAAATTTATAGCCGGTTTGTTTTTCAAAATTATCGTTAGTGTTTGAGCCCAAAGTCATTATTATTTTTAATCTATGGAGCCACCCTAAATTAAAGTTTTCCATAAAGATTCAACGTTCTTTAATCCTAAGCGCCCATTCGGAGCGTGGGAGTAAACAAACGGTCAATAGATATGTACCCTCGTTATTGCTCCAATATATCGCAGTTGTATGGCCTGAAGCTTTTCCGAAGTATCTTTGAGTATGGGATGAATCTAAGCAGATGAACCACTTTGGGGATTACTAACGAATTCCAAATCATAATTCTGTCCAAGGGATTGAAAAAGAAAGATGATCATTGTGAAACTGTTTTCGTAATGGTTTTGATTACCTTTTCACGGTTACTAGAGCAACCTTTTATGGAACTACAATTTGAAATAATAAGTCCAAGAAGAGGAGTCTCTTGCTCGTATTTGAAATAAGGGAATTTATTTTTTAGAGGCTCCTCAATCGAAGTAAGTACCACACTTTTACTTCTATAACTTCTAAACCAGAATCTTGGAGAAAATTTCAGGTTTAATAATGCAAATTATAGAAGATATTATTCCACTTTCAGTACCGGGGGAAAAAATAGTCAGGTCATCAGGCATAAAGAGTATGAGGGGAGATAGACTTGTGGATATTTTACTTTTAGTCGATCGCTCCAACCGGTCAATCTGCAATAAGGAAAAGAGTCGGAGA
>CP045902.1:5676726-5700732 GCA_013387185.1 Caligus rogercresseyi
GTCAAGAAGAGAACTTTTCTCATCTAATCCATTACCTTTTGAAATAAATAGGTTCTTGACGTCAGGCATGAAAATATAAAGGGATTCAATATTTTAGTAGACATAAGGGCTGCAGCAATTGAGTTGGTGTGCAAAGATGTATGCCGGATTATCTGGGTATATTAATCATTTTTGCCATTCATGATAAAATAAGAGTAATTGATTAGCATATGAAGGGCTTTAAAAAAGGATAACATTAGACTGGAATAGAGGGAGGAAGCAACATGTATTTAAGAAACAAGAAGTTCTTTATTACATGGATATATGATATCATATTTGTTGCCACGGCAATTTAACTTCCGAAAAAAAAATATATATATGTATATATATAAGATAATATCAATTTATACAACTGATACTAATATTGCTTGATATTAATCTAGTTTAAAATATAGTTTTTCCTAGAATCTTATTCATATTCTACCTTTTTGAAATTTCATATTGAATTATGACTTCATCTATGTATGGTAAAAAAATATGAACATGAGTAACGAATTCTTGGAATCATGATCTTGTAACAAATAAATGAAGGGATAAAAAATAAGTAAGAAATGTATATGTTTCTGGTATTGGATAATTAATAACCACCTGGATACTTGTAAAAGGGGAAAGCATCGAAGAAAGACAAAACATTCATTGCTTGTATTAGGTGACATATATAACTAGAGGCATATATACACTAAGAGAGTGCAAACTTCAGCCGTCACGGGGTCCTTATGAGCTTCTGAGGCGGTTTTTTCACGACTGGGCAGCGTAGAGGGACGGGGGAGGGTTCCCCTCGACGGAAATTCCAAGAGGAAGACGCTCCCGGCTGTGATTTCACAGCACAGCGACATCTATTGGCAGAGTAGGCTAACTTGAAATATTTATTAGTATTTAGCTCGTTTGCATCTTAATTCTGCATTCAGAGATGCAAATTTAATCACTTGTTCCTTTTGCATTTCCAACACTCCACAAAGTTTCATTCGAATCCGTTCCGTACTTTTTGAGTTATCCTGCTGACAAACAAACCAACCAACCAACAAACCAACGCCTGTGAAAACAATACCTCCTTCGGCGGAGGTAATTACATTTGTGCCCATCATTGTTTTGTTCATTATTTTTAAATGGAGCTTCCTACAAGAGGCTCCATATATTTGAAAGGAATAAATACAGCCGGACTTTACTTACTGCAGAAACGGGAGATTCCCCCTTGCTTCTAAATAAAATGGCTTTCAAGCAATTCCAGTCTTTTTTTGGCTTATACGAATCTGTAGACAGACCTGTAGTACCAATCAGAATGTGTTTGGCTGAAGCCTCTTCCTCCCAGCTGCGGAAAATTTGTTTGAAGCCTACATTAGAAGCTTTTATTAATTATTTAAGAAGAGTTTCTATGAATATTTTAGTGGCTAAAGCTATGAATGTGATAAAAAGTGATATGTGTCATCATCAGAAAGTGGTTTAAATACAGTGTTCTCTCTGGTACACTCGAAGTGCGAACAAAAAATTTACGCAAGATAATAGAAAATATTATTTTTGCTGTATGGAGAATGAGTCCAGTGACAACTTTTATATGACTGCATATTCCTTGGTCCTTTATATAAATCCGTTTCCGATTTTTCAATCGGCAGTTTAAGCTTCTATCAACCTAAGAGAAGTGATTTTATAGCCGTTTATGTTGGACTCGATGAATGCTTTATACATTCTACAAATATAAAAAAACAGCATGTATTATATGCAAGGAGAAGTGCATCATGCACCGATATTTCGGGATTTTATCAATGGTTAAACTCCACATTAGTTTTAAAGGATACATGTCGTAAGAAATGATGTTTTTACCCAAATGTTCTTTCAAGTTTTTTTCAAAATATGTCTATTGTTTTTTGTTTTGTTTTTAAATATAAAATGATGCCTGTTGGCCAAGAAAAAAAAATAGCCAGAGAATACAACATAGAACTTGAATTAGGAACTTCCTCCTTCTCCCTTTTCTTTTTACGAAGGTAGTTAAAATTTGACAAAAAAGGAAGGAGTTCCATTTCCAGGTACTATAGTATTCCCTGGTTACGCCAAGGCTTGGGAAACTCAAATTTTCTCACATTTGATGAACTCAATTCGAGTATTCTCTACTCTGGCTTCCAGAAATTTAGAGTCTCTGATATTTTAACCTTTATAATGATATGTTATCAGTTCCAAATATCTGTGGATCTCCTTAAATTTTACCGCCCATGCAAAGATATTGGAGTTCTATACAAATCAATATTTCATGTCTTTGCGGACTGCCCTATTATTAGTATTTTAAAAAGTTTATTTCGCTCAACGTAAAAGCATGGAAGATATCAAGGCATGTAAGTATGTACTGCAAGGCTACTGATCTTTTTGTTCTTGGAAACCGGATTTTTCCGAAAGGACGAAAGCCATAAATTGTGCCCTCCTCAGGGCGAAAGGTTTAATTGCTCGCAGATTCTTCAAATTTTATTGAGAATTAGCTCGACTATTCCATAATGAGAATATACCCTATATATTGAATATATGCTCCATTTAACGTGACATTCATATTTATCACCTAATCCTACATACATTTTTCTTTAATTATTAAGACCATAAGTTGAATATATTCACGGTTTGTATCATGTTTGTTAAGTAAATAATGATAATTAAACATCAATCTTTTTTAGACCTTTAGATAACATTGTACAGTCAGAAATATAGCATTATTATATATATATTTACCTCCGCCGAAGGAGGTATTGTTTTCACTGGCGTTTGTTGGTTTGTTGGTTTGTTAGTTTGTTGGTTTGTTGGTTTGTTAGTTTGTTGGTTTGTTGGTTTGTCAGCAGGATAACTCAAAAAGTACTGAACGGATTTGGATGAAATTTTGTGGAGCTGTTGGAAGTGCCAAAAGGAAGAAGTGATTAAATTTTGGCATCTCTGAGTGCAGAATTAAGGCGCCAAATGAGCTAAATACTACAAAATTTTTCAAGTTAGCCTACTCTGCCAATAGATGTCGCTGTGCTATGAAATTGGGTGCCAGGAGCGTCTTCCTCTCGGAATTTCCGTATAGGGGAACCCTCCCCGTCTCTCTACGCCTCCCCAGTCGTGAAAAATCACCTCGGAAGGCTCATGACGGCGGAGGTTTGCACTCTCTGAGTGTATATATGCCTCTAGTTATAAATATATTTCTTAGGTACAAAAAACTTATCATCCATCAATTTTTTCTTTTAATCTGATCTTAATTTCACATATTATGACTTGAATAAATGCAACGATATCATCTAAATATTATTGGATTAATTTATAGCAACATTTAATTTTCTCAGGTAATTTTTTTGCAATCCGCACTTTGACCTTTTAGTAAGAAAAAGTTCGGTCAAATATTTTTTTGGATGTTCAAAATATTAATTATTGTAGTCGTGAATAAAAACATATAAACTAAAAAAAACTTGTATGACATCATGGAACAATTATAAAATTTTAATTGATTCGTATCTCTATATGAGAGACAACTTGTGACTTACCTTTTCCGAATGACGGTGAAACCTATAAAAATATAACCAATGTATACTTTTTTCTTATGTGAAACAAGAAAAATGTTTTACAAAGGACTGAATGGCTCTATTCAGAGTAGTAATCTATGAGTAGTAAGCGAGTAGAACTGTGGAAAGTCCTTAAAAAATATGGATCAGGAAGCTTTGATAAATTCAAGACAAAAAACTGGTTTGAAAAACACATTTTACTCAGAAACCCAAGCTTTCTCTACCGCTTGTAGAACCTTCTTTTAGAGAAGATATATCCTTTAGAGTAGATCTTCTTTCCCAATTCAAGACAAAAAACTGGTTTGAAAAACACATTTTACTCAGAAAACCAAGCTTTCTCTACCGCTTCTAGAGCCTTCTTTTAGTTAAGATATATCCTTTAGAGTGGATCTTCTTTCCCAAAAACTATTATGAACCCAGGGGACTCCCTATGTTAAAGAATATAAAACATGCATTTGTGGTATTGACCTTCTTCATTATAGATATTTAAAACCACTCAGGAACAAAGAGAATCTTTTCAACACATTATTTATTCTTTTTATCCTGATCAAGAGACGCTTCATGCTATCATTTGGTTTGATCAATAATGATCATTTTTCTTATCAGCTGCCTTTGCTTACTATTATTATGATAGAACAATGGAGGGAGTGCGTTGTTGCTAGGTTAAGTGTATTGTGTTCACCTTTTTTGTTTCTAATTTCCTCCATTGTCCTCTATATTCTTTTATCATGAATGAAACTGAGATGAATGCGAAAAGGAAGACTGATCTAACTAATAGCTGGATACTTAACAGTATATTGGTCAATAGACGACTCAATAAAAGAAGGTAATAATAATGTTAACTTTGTAGTCATCGGATTTCACTCTTATGACGAAATATATATTCTTAAAAACGATGAACAAGGTAGCAGTTCATGTTTTAATAGGGAGAAAGGCCAAAAGTATTACCCAATGACGTCATGGGACTACTTTTTATTAAACATAACGTAGGATAACAACACCATTCTCCTCGGATGTTTTCCTTTATTTATATTTCCAAAACTATATTAATTTACCGAGTGGGCATTTTAAGTAGCTTTGCGTCATCAGGGAGCTCTTTGTGAATTTTCCAGCCCATGTGTAGGTCAGTGAACGCCCCCCTGCTTGAGTAATGAGGTGCACAATAGTCTTGACATTAGAAAAAAGTACAATGAATTCCAGTGATACAATATTTGTATATATCAGCCTTGTGAACGCAATACAAAATTGAACGAACGCTGAAAGGAACGCAACTTTTTTTTAACGCTGAACACAAAAAAGAGTTTTGCGTTCAGTGTTCAATTTTTCCAAACATTTCAATGTAGTTTGATTATGTATTTTTTTACACATAATTGAATGACCTTTTTATTTATTCATTCTTATTACAAAACAAACAAAATAAAGTATTTAGGTATGCAACTATCAGGAAACGACTTGTTTAAAAAAAATCTCTGAAAGGAATTTTTCGAAATACTCTTTTCTAGAAAAAAACGTCGTCACTTTGTTTGGAGATTCTCTTCTAAAAAAACGTTATCATTTTTTCGGAAATTCTTTATAAAAACGTCATCACTTTTTTCTAAACTTCTTTTCTAAAAAAAGTCGTCACTTTGTTTGGAGATTATTTTCTAAAAACATTCGTCACTTATTTTATTTTGGAAATTCTTTTCTAAAAAAAAATCGTCGTCACATTTATTGGGCCATTCTTTTCTTTAAAAAAGACCCTTTTATGTTGTGAAGATAGACTTCTGCAGACCCCAGGTTGGGATACCCCGGTTTAGATCCAGTCAACAAATATATATCATTTGAAAATCGGTTCGGGCTTATTTTTATTATAAAAACCCTAAATAGTACTTCCATTTTTCAAATTACACAATGTTATTTTTTAAATATTTGAACGCTGATCGCTAACGGAACGCTGCACGCAAAAACATTGAACGGAACGTTATTTTGTAATGCGGAACGGAACGCTGAACGCAAAACAAAACTGAACACTCTCAAGCCTGGTGTGTATACTTTTAATTTGTTTCTTACCAAGAGGCTTGTTATTCTTCAACTAGTAAAAAATAATATCTGAATTACTTTTATAAATAATTAGTTGGATCATGCAGTAATGCGAGACTATTATAAAAATAAACGAATATTTACACAAAAAGGCCAAATCCCCTACATTAAAAAATAATCCAAATGTCCTCTCCTACAGTAGGGTGAGTAAATATGTATAAGAAACTGTGACAATGATAAAGTCAGCTCCATTAACTGAAAATGATTATCATTTTAACACTCATGCATCTGAGACATAAATATGAGCTAAACCATACACTTAGTTTCCTCAAAGTTATATATTACTCTAAATTACTTCTCAATATTCTGTGATGAAATTATATCTTAACGTGAGCAATATAGAAGATTAGATCTCCTTTTTTCTATTTATCTCCTCAATAGTAATTTCAATTCACTGTATAGTGCATAACTTTATAGGAATAGTTACGAATGTTATAAAATAACTATATTTAATCTATTTAGATTATAATTGAAAGAGAAATATCCCAAATATAGTGTCAAACTATATATATAATAAAGGCCCTAAGTGGCGGACCGTGGTCCCAGTCCAGAGCCGCACACCGTCCTATTCGTATCCAGAACTCGTCAAATTATTGAAAAATATAAATACTTCTTTATTGTCCTAAGCAAAACAATGCATATGGATTATTTTCAAATCAATATTCTTAAAATGATTTTTATTACCATTACCAGTAGTCAACGATTTAAATCCTTATATGTTCGTACAAATTTTATTTTATATGTAAAGAAAAAAATGAGTTAACCCCAAAGTTATACCTACCAAGACAGCTATAGGAAAGGTTTGATATTTTTTTAAAATGGACCTAGTCATATTCAATGCATTCTTTGTTTATTGATTTCAAGAACCTTGGGGTTGAGATGCGGCGTTGCGCAATTACATAAACCTTGTTGTTTGTTATGATTTGTTCATAAAAATATCATTTTAATTGGGTTCTTCAATTATGGGTTAGAGCAGACATGGACAAACTAAGGTCCGCCGGCCGTATACAGCCCGTTGGACAATTTAATCCGGCCCGGCCGAGCTTGTCCAATAAATAAAATAATATTGCTTCATAAATCATTCACTACTTCTTGTCCATACAATATCACGTTTTGCCAATAGATGGCGCACTTACATTTAGGGCGCGCCTTACTCTTTATTTCTATTTTGAATTTTCTAATTGCCATTTGAGCCCTCCTGTAAAAAAAATGAGCGGACCAAAGAAAAGGAAAGTGGATAATCAATGTACTTCAATGTATTTCATAACCATAGTGGCCCGCAAGTCTAAAAGTTTGCCCATCCCTGGGTTAGAGCCATAATGATGATGAGATATACTAATGAAATTAATTGTGACTTATTTACCTCTCAGGGGGACCCTAACACATAGAGAAATAAGACGATAGAGTGCTAGATACATTTATTCATCCTTAACTCCAGTTGGCTATGTATGTACATTAGGGCGTAGCAAAAAAATGCTCGAAGCTCCACTCTTCAGGCATTGTTTAGTATACCTTCATAAGCATCTGTGCCAAATTTTATCCAGATTGATGAAGTTTTAGTCTGCAGCATTTTCATTTGAAAATTTGCGTATTTATACTCATACCCAAAACATAAGTATACAAGCGACGGTGAAATATATATTAAAATTTTAAAGAGAAAAAGGGAGATACCTACTGTTTTTCTTTATGCGTTATTATTCAATTTATTATTTTTCTTTTCCAAAATTACTACACAGTTAGGGAGATACTATTTTTCTTCTCAAAATTACTACGCAGTTATTTAGCTAATTCAGTTGCATGCTGGACATTACGTTGTGCATTATTTGTTATATTTTCTTTTGAGCTGAGAGCTTCTATTGCTCTTAAAAGTGATCTATTCAACGAAAATGGCGAAATCAACAAGGTCATTCACACACCATACACTGTTTGGTTCTGCATGTGTTCTTCCAGTGAACAAGCTTCCTTCAAAAGGTGACATGCTAAGATGCTGCTGGCAGTATAAATGTGATTATGGTAAGTTCACCGATGTTGCATTTATTATAAAATTGGCTTCAAAGGACTGCACAGAGATATGGAGAAAAGCAATTGGAGACCGAAAAAATGCTCCACTCCTTAACCAGAACGCAGTGGAGGAAAAGCTAAAAAAATTATACAAGAGGGGAATTGACATTAATAAAAACGCGAGCTCTGGAAAGAAAATTTTATTTCTTAAAGAATTGAATGAACTTTTTGACATTTGTAACTGTCAATGTCCTCCAACTTCTTGTCATATAAGCAGATGCAAATCTAAGGAATGTGATGGATACCACCTTAACTGTCAGTGCGAAGTAAAAGTTCCTAAACGTGAGGTGCGGTTTCTTTTAGACCAGCGAAGTGACAAAGTTATGGTGATTTCAGGTGTTGACGTTAAAGTGACAAAAATTTGGGAAAAAGCGACGAATAGAGATAATCACCATTCAGAAAGACTAAAACAAGAAATTGAACGGACAAATAAAATTAAAGAGTTTGATCAAGACAATATTGATGAAAGTAACTTTGATTCTGAGATTGATGTTCCTTCTCACAGCTCAGATATAAAATTCATACCACCGCCAGAAGCCTTGACAAAGATTGTCTCACAAAACCGAACTAGACTGCCCACACTAGCTGCTACTTGTGATCGATATTTAGTCAGTAATTATGCTGGAGTGGCCATAGCTTCTGTTGCTCTGATTGACTATGGTGTTATTGACAAAGAAAATACGAGACATTTAATTGGACCACATAAATTACGCAATGAAAGGAAAAAATATCGGGATGAGAGGATGCAATGTGATTTGGACAATTTTCAAAACATAACTTCTCTTTATTTTGATGGTAAAAATACATTAACTAAAATAATAACAAAAAATGAAAAAACAAACAAATGGACATCAAAATTTATGAAAAATGATCATTATGTTATCTTGTCCGAACCGGACAATGTGTATCTTACACATGTGACACCTAAGTCTGGACATGGAAAGGAAATTTCAAGAGCTGTTCACGAGTTTTTAGTCCAGAAATCTATTGTATGTGTTGGATGTGATGGAACAAACACAAATGTAGGATCAGGCGAAGGGGCCATTCATCAGCTGGAGATATTACTCTGCCGTCCTCTTCATTACTTCATTTGCCAGCTTCATAGAAATGAATTGCCCTTTCGTGCAGTTTTTTACATGTACGATGGGAAACCAAGTGGTCCTGTGCATTGCAGTGGCCCCATTGGAACAAAAATAAAGGAAATGGTCTCTGAGCTCCCAATGGTTGAATTCGAAGCGATCAAATTTAATAATTTTCCGGTTTTAATCGAAGAAATTATAAGGGATCTCTCTTGGGATCAGAAATATTTATATCGGATATGCATTGGAATTATTAATGGAACCATTGACAAAGATTTGGCTGCTATCGAACCTGGGCCTCCATGTGTGTCAAGGGGGAACACATTGTGGAGCAGAATACTCCGACTATATGTAGCAACATTAAAACCTAGCAACGAGTTGAAAAGGGTAGTGTTTGTAATAATCAAGTTTAGTGCACCAATGTGGTTTTTTATAAAGCTGAATCCTTATGCCAAACACGGCTCAAAGAACGTATTTCAATCGTTACAATATATTAAGAAATTAAATAGTGAAGAGAGGTCCATCATTCAGAAAACGATCAAAAGAAATGCTTTTTTTGCACATACAGATCAGCTTCTTCTCTGTATGTGTACAGATGAAGACTTATACATAAGAAAAAAGGCTGTTCTAATGTTAAAAAATTAGAAATGAGAATGAGAAAGAAAATGCACAAAAATCAGAAAAGTAGTGGTCCCAGATTTGAAATGGGAAGCAAATAACTACCACTCCATGATATGCTGGGAAAATGAATAAAAAACCGAACCTCTTTACATAGCAACACTAACAAATCAACAGATTTCAGACATAATAAACGAGCCATTGACCGTCCCAAACTGGCCAAATCATACTCAAGCAGTCGAAAGAGTAATCAAAGTTATGTCTGAAGCATGCACTGAAGTAGCCGGATATCGCGCAAGAGATGGATACATTCAAATATTAATGTCAAGGAAAATTATGCCACACTTTCGTACCAGAGGAGATTTCAATATACAAACAAAATAATATGAATATTTTCTATTTAATATACATAATATATAATTATTTAAATCAAATATATATGTCGCTTGCTGATATATACTATGCATAGTTAATTTGTTTATATGTGTTGGTATTATGATATTTCTGTTAATTATGTGAAGTTGTAAAATGTAATGTTAAGAATAGAAAATAGAAAACCAAAAGACCAAAAATAAACTTATTCAAATAGTATAAAACATTATTCAACAAAAAAAATATCCAAAATATAAAATGCTGTCATTATGTGCTTTTTCAATATATTTTGAAAAAAGTCGTGAAAAAAGAATTAAAAATGCTGCAGGGTAAATGACCTTCAAATCACTTCAAATTTCACTCAAATGTCCTTTATGACCCTCTTAACAATGCCTGAAGAGTGGAGCTTACAACTTTAAAAATTGTGTGTTTTTGCTGCGCCCTAATGTACATACACCTGATTGCAAGCCCAGTTACAATGCTCATCCTCCTTAAGACTCCTTTTTTATAGAATGACGGTTTAAGTGAGCAAATCACAACCAACAATAAATCAATGCTATGTAATTGCGCAACGCCTTTATATCCTAAGGCTCTTGGAAGTGATAAACAAAGAATAAAGTGAATATGACTTTCCATGTATTCCCATCCAGCCTCTCCCATAACTGTAGGCACAACTTTTGTTGGAAGAACCCAAATTGTGAGATAATTGATATTATTTTATGTTGATAGTATTCAGACTTGATGACGTTCGCGAAAAATTGTCGTTCTCGTTTGTTTGTCGTTCACCAAAAGTTATCGTTCGTCGTTCATCCTTCGTTTAAATTGAATCGTACGTGATTCATCGTTTGTCATTCTGAAATTGACAAAGGGGTGCGATAGCCGTGCGTGTTAAGGCGTGTTTAAGAATTAAAAGGAAAGTATATATTTAAAATAGAAAGATAGGACCAAAGGATTCTCCTTTTAATTTTTAAAAAGCTTCACATACAAGGATATTCGTATAATGCAAATAGACAACAACAAAAAAAAAACGAAACGACAACACCATTGTGGAATACACCAATTTTTTTGGCGGTACGATATCCCTGCATGTTAAGGCGTGTTCAACTCTCAATGTTGGGGGCCCAGATTCGAATCCCGAGAGGGGATGGTCATTTTTGGTATACCTCATTGATAAGATCCTAGGTTCGAGTGACTAATTTTAATGCTATAATGCTTATTTATATCCAGTCGGATGCAATTCTATCGAACCATATAGGCAAACACAATTGACAACGTATTTTTTTAAGAATGTTTTTTCTCGCCATTCTTAAAAAAAGTGATGACGTTTTATTTTAGAAGGGAATTTTTTCCCATGAAAAAGAAAAATATTTGTCTTTTTTTGGCGCCAAACTACAAACGATACGATTTTTTTGTTGCCGTTCGTCGTTCGCGAACGACGAACGATTAAAAATGAAGAACAAATCAACCAGTCTGATACTATTAGCAATTCTCTCCCAACATAAATGATTTAATATTCTTCAAAAATGTTGACCCCGAAATTAAAGCGCTAAAAGTCATTTCTCTCTCTTTGTAATAAAATTAAAAACATACCAGAGTAGCCTCAGATGATGTGGAAGTAATCAAATAATGTACTATAAAGTAGCTATTGAATGTATTCCAAATCCCCGACCTACTGACCCGTGAAATTGGGACCAAATTTTTTGTGAATGACATTAAGCTGTTAAAGTGTTTTATTGTTTTAATTGGGGTATTTCCCACCATAATTTTTGGGAAAAAATAATGTATTATTGACCTTTCAGCTCAATGACGTGACTTCGGTACTCTATGAAATGACTTAAAATAACTTCTTTTTACGATGTTTAAATATCCAGCCTTAAGTAATAGAAAAAGGAAGAAATAAAAATAAAGACCCAATCATGTGTTTTTTAAGGAACTGATTTTAATATGAAAAATCACATGCTAAGACATCCCTATTTCAATGAAAATTTTCAAGATGAAAAAATCCGGGCAACGCCGGTTAACATTCGCTAGTTTATAATAAATTAAAGTATATAAAAGTATTCATTCATTCAAAAATCTATTAGTTTAAATTGAAGACATTATAGATTTTGTTTTATTTTATATATTAAGGGATCTGAGATGCATACATAAAATATTTAAAAAAAACATGATTGTTTACAATAAACGCATATTCAACCAGTGAAAGAAAATCATTATAATTCTTATGATATGAACAAAAAACACCCTAAAATTAATTAATTACCAAATAAATATCAATACTTTAAGAATGAATACTTTATATGCAATACCTGCATTATAAATTACTTCTTCTTGAAACCTTCAATATATGGATCTAAAACATATACTGCATTGACAAAATATCATGATTTGTTAGCACCCTAATGTTTTAAATCATTTATAAGTATCTCATTAGCTGCCGCACAAAATAAATCAAGAACCCTATTCTTAATATTTTCATTCATAGAGTCTGTATCTAAAAATGTACAAACAATACTTTCATTATGTCGGGTTAGACAAACAAAAAATATTAATGAATCAGCAGAACTGTTGTCTCTCGTTGCACTGATTAAGCCAATGAATGTAATTAATTCAAATTACATTTAAGATGAGGATAGTTGTTTAGTAGAAGAATGAAAGTAATTCAAAGAATGGACGGTAATTTTATTTTTCTTTGTTCATCAATAATTATGTAACAGGATTTTGCCCCTGGGCTGAAATTTCTAATTTGAGTACCATTTTTTACGTAGATTCCAAAAATGCTACTCAAAATATCGTCCGAATAATTGTTTGGACTTTATGGCCTTTTTTTAAATCAGGATTTTCATCATTTATAATGGTTCAGGCCCAGTTATCTTCGTGTAAAATAAGAATAACCACAAATGTCAGTACTATTTATTTTTACTATATCTGTGCATTTCAAATCAGTTTTTATAATTTCAATATCTTTCGTACTCTTCGAAAAATAGGCTTTATATTTCAAAAGTTGATCAATTTTTAGTACTCTATTTAAGCGGCTATATTTTTTTTGTTTCGAGTCTATTGACTATAATCAATATGTAATATATTTTTGGCATAGGTCAATGCATTTCAGAACAGTTTTTATATTTTCGATATCTGGCATGAAGGTAAAGAAAAGATCAATTTAGTAGGACGAAGTATTGATCATATTAAGTAACTACTTTTAGGTGATTCATTGAGGTTGCATTAAATATTATTGTGATTTGTTACGAAGAAAAAAAACAGGTTTGCCTTTTTATTTACATATAATTAAGTGTCAAAAATATTTTATTTTTTAGAGAGTTACTGTGATTTGGAAAATTGCATTCCAATATTGTTATCAAATTATTTATGGAACTTACAAATAAAAAGGCAAGACTGTTTTTTTTCTTCGTAACAAATCACGATAATATTTTTGTGGAATTACAAAAAACAAAGTATCTAAACAAAACCCTTATGTTTCCTACAGAGTATAGGTTATGGTCAGCGTTGGCTGAATATCTTTTGAGAAAGAGGAATTGACAAAGGAATATTATATATATATATATATATATATATATATATATATATATATATTATATATATATATATATATATATATATATATATATATATATAATATATATATATATATATATATATATATATATATATATATATATATATATATATATATATATATATATATATATATATATATATATATATATATATATATATATATATATATATATATATATATATATATATATATATATATATGTATATATATATATATATATATATATATATATATATATATATATAATATATATATATATTATATATATATATATATATATATATATATATATATATATTATATATATATATATATATATATATATATATATATATATATATATATATTCTCATGGATGAATGAGTCATACAAAATAAATAAATGCTTATGATTCCTCATCACTTATCTCTCTTTTTTTTACAACAACAAATTTTCCTTCCTTCGTGATATATGTACAATAACCCACATTTTGACTTGTTTGTGAGGTGTTTTACAAGGAAGTCCACTTACTTCTAGGTGTTTTCATTATAGAAATATATAAAGAATGCCTAACAGGAGGAAATAATTTCATGTATCGAGACATGTTTATAAGACTAATGAACGGATCAAAACAATGAAGAATCTTCTGAAAATTGAATTAAAATTCAAAGGCTTTATAGGGCTCTATTTCCAATTTTAAACCTAAATTAATATCATATTACTACGCATTAAAATTTGCAAGGGATTGCGAGATATCTATGTATGATGATGCCCTGTAATGTAATAACATCACCCCTCTCCTCTTAATATAATCATTTAATCCTGTTATTGTAAAAAATGCTCTTGAATACGTAACAAAAACTCCATTATAGGCCAAAATAATCCTTATTTTTATTAGACCTCTCTACATTTTTAATCTTTTCATTAAGATAAAACCTAGAGAAACGATTAAACTAAGTATCTGGCCTCCTTGACACATTAACTTCACATTACAAGAGAAAGAAAAAAAGGTAGTTCTATGTAACTCACCAATAACATATATTCGCAGTTGGTACACTTGTTTTCGCTTCTTCTTACGTCAGAGTGAAGATATATTATCGTTGGAGACCAAATAAACAATATTTTTTCCTCTTAAATAGCAGCTTATTTCCATTCATATGGTAAATTGCAGGACTTCATTTAAAGCAGCGGTACTCAACCTTGTCCTAATCAGCAGCCACATTGACGAAAAATACTGAAAGTGACGGCGACTTTTTTAGAAAATAATTTTTAAATTTAAATATTATTTTCGAAAAGAATTTTAAAAGGGGATATTTTCTCAAATCACTTATGTTTACAATTTAGGTTGTTGTGATGACGTCTCACACAGGCTGCCAACTGCATTCCTGGAAGAGTATAATATAGCCAACCTATTAAAGAAAAGGAAAAGAAGAAGACGAAAGAGGGATTGACGTCACAAATCACTATCGAACGTTATCCCTATTGTTGTTCATTTCTCTGAGCCCTTTTAACTTTGAGCATTGTTCTTATTTTCATTAACTTATAAATCAATAAAGGATTGAGTTATGTGTATTTAAATAAATCTCATAATAGGAATATTTTAATATAGGAATAATCAGTTTATTCATAGGTAACATAGGGATAACGTTCGATAGTTGATTTGTGACGTCAATCACTCTTTCCTCTTCTTTCTCTATAATAGGTTGGCTATATTAATACTCTTCCAGGAATGCAGTTGGCAGCCTGTGTGAGACGTCATCACAACAACCTAAATTTGTAAACATAAGTGATTTGAGAAATATCCCTTTTAAAAATATATATATTATAAAAAAATGTTGTAATTTTCAGAATGACAAAAATACCCGGTCGTTTCCTGGTAATAATTAAACAATTTTCAGTGGGATTTAAAAGAGCCGCAACTAGTCTTATAGGAGCCGCATGCGGCACGCGAGCCGTGAGTTGAGTATTGCTGATTTAAAGTATTCGACAATGACATGGATAGAGGGCCCATGTCAAAGTATATACACTCTTAGGAGTTTTAAGGATGAATTTCTCTCTTTCTGAATTGATGATGACCTTCTCACTCCTTTTATTATCCTTATGCATTATTTTCAAATTTATTCACCACAGCATAACGCCATTTTGTATCACTAAAAACCTTTTTACTTTTCCTTCTTTATTCTCTTTGAACCCTCATAATTTTCTTTACCTATCATGAAATACCTTTCATCATCATTTGTAGAGTAGCCCTTCCTTTAAAAAACATGTGTGTCGGTATAATGATCCTTGTAAAGAAGGCGAAAAATAAAAACTAGTCGTCATCACTCCAGGTGGTCGCTTGCCTCTTCATCAAGCCATCAACAACAACAGGGATATTGATAAGGGGGGGAGAAAGAAGTAGCCGTTCCATCATCAACCTTCTTTCCTGAATAGTATAATAATAATGATTATAAAAAACGTTTAAGTTTTCTGAGAAATAGCTTCTGGATTGCTTCAAATAGAAATAATATAATAGAAAATAATATATAGAAGGATGCCATAAATGATGTAGTGTGCTGAGGTAACGTATGGTGGCGCTGAATGTCGGAGTATTTGTTAGCTCTCCATCGTAGGAGAAAGACAGGAGCAGACAAAACAGAAGACAGAGTGAAGGGTCATATTTTATCATGAAGTCGGGAGAGTGAATCGACTTTATCGCACATCCTATTTCAAGAAATATATTAAAAATATGAAAACTCAATATTTTTATGGTGCTTTCTGACGCTGTGCACTCTTTCAAACAAAAGCTACATAGAGAAGAAGGCTTTTCAACACCTTAAAATATTTTGTTTGACGTTTCCACATAGATATATAATATATATATATATATATATATATATATATATATATTATATATAAATATATATATATATATATATATATATATATATATATATATATATATATATATAATATAATATATATATATATATATATATATATATATAGATATATATTATTATATATATATACATATATATTATATATATATATATATATTATATATTTATATATATATATATATATATATATATATATATATATTATATATATATTATATATATAATATATATATATATATATATAGATATATATATATATAAAGACTTCTTTTTCGTGATTGACGAGTCCAAGAGAAGTGTAAGAGAAGAGGAGGCTTCATGAGTGGAGTCTCCGTAGTCAGTCATCCGAGACCGATCCGAAGAGGAGGGAGGGAGGGTAGATATTTGAAGACGAATGAGTAGGAATAGGTCATGAAGAACCTCCTCTCATCACGATCCAGGTGCCCAAGATTCCAATTCGATGTGTAAAGTCACTATTCACTATTTCTGGATCCCGAGACTCTTCAGGATGGGAGTAAGTTATTATATATCTCTCTCTCTGTGTGTCTTTCTCTATCTGTGTGTCTATATCAATATCTCTATATAAGGAGGAATTAAATATTCCACTTACGTCATCATAATACACAAATATAATGATGATAAGGCAATCTAAAGATCGACTCAATTTCCAAATGAATCCTTAATTTCTCGGCTTAAACAAAAAACACATCTCTGAATTTTTGATATTTTGTAGAAAAAAGTCTCTTCTATCAACTCAAGGCCTCAGTTTTTTGTCTAAAACAAAGAGGAAATCAGGAGAGCCGATTGGCTATAAAAAAGTGGCATCAAGGCAAAAAAAAAGTTTAATTTCATTACCATAGAGCTTTCAAATGCTCAAAATGGGCATTCAAGTATAAGATATAAACACTAAAGTATGTTCAATTTATTAAGTTTTATCAAAAACTCCATAAGGAACTCGAAAATTTCCAATAAAAAATAAGGCTGGGATTTTGGCCGGGAAAAAGCCCAAATTTAAGAGGCATGTAACTTTGCTCAGACAACAAATTTCGAACTGAAACTTAAGACATATAATGAAAAAGACTTAATCATTCTATGGTGTAAATTTCATTTGAATCGATGAACCCAAAATTCATTGATGTATTTTTTTTTTGGAATGACCCATATAGAACACTAAACTATAAAAATTGAGTATCAGGTGATATGAAAGAATCAAGCATTAGTCCTTTTTGGATTGTCAACATTAAAAATGCAGTAAGATATGTGCTGATAAAATATTGTTTAGTTGTTATATGATAAAAATACTAGAACTAAAAATGTATTTTGTTTTTGTGATTGGACAGCATATTTTTTAAAGTTTTTAATAAATAGGATGTTTCCTGGCACTGTCTGGAATTTCCTTTGTCCACTAATATTTCCTTGGCATCTCAAACTTACCCATAAAAAAGTTGATCATATATTTATATAAGTGCTTAGTAGAAACAGAGGATGGAAAAAAAGAAACAATTTTTTATTAGTATATATTATTAACAACCATCAAATCAAAAATATTTCTTAGCAGCTCAAAGTCCTTCACTTTAAAGTTTGTTCTAATTAAGAAATTATAGGAATTCATTTTTCTACATAGAATAAACTTATGTAAAACAAATTTTCTGGGAAAACAAAACGGTCCAAAACATACCTTAAACCAAAAAACATCCACAAGAGTTATAAGAAATTTAATAAACAACAAAAATCAACATGGTGACAATGTCTTGTCCAAGTGGTTGTTCCACCACCAATAAAACACTCCAATTAGATCCACAAAGATCTAATGAATCGTATGGGAGAGTTAGAGAAGCGAGCAAACAATGCAGGAACTGACTTCTTATTTTATTATATTCCTAATATCACTTCTTAACCAAAGTTTTTAATCTTTGATGCTTCCTCAAGGACCTCAGTACAACAGCTGAATCAGCTGACGTCGGCCTGACGTAACCCTTTGTCATATATCATTACATATGTTCCTCTCTTCCTTCTTTTGATGAGTCACATTACCTCAACGAATTCATTCTAGTGGGTTTGTGAGTTAATTGCTGAAGGCATCTGGATCAATTAAGTCATAAGTCATACTTACTTACTCTCCATTGAAATGAGGTATGTGTCGTCAGGGAGGGTGTGCAGATGGGCTCTGGCATGACGATGGTTTTCTCAGGCTATTATTGTTACAATTTAACAGGGAAAGAAGAAGAAAAATCAACGTTAGTGGTTAACATTTTAAAAAAAGATTTATGAGGGTGAAGACCCCCCCCAAAAAAAAAAAAAAATGAGGTTGAAAGCCTATTTGTTATAATACCAATATCCCATTTTTCCGTACAATATTTTACGGAAGTCAGAGTCTCAAGAACATCATAATAATAACTTAGATACAACTTGTACAAAACATTTACTTTATTATTAAATTAATGACGAACAAATTACAATTTATGCTATTTCCGATTGAAAAATGGCTTCCCTCATTTATTGAATCTTGCTCCAATGACCATGACAAATTTGGTTTCTCTAATATTTTAACGTTTTTCGGAGGTATATATTTCCCAAAATAGGTAAAAGTTATATTTCATATGAAAAAAAATAACTGTATGATATATATGTAAATACCGTAATTTTGTATCCAAACTATATACAAAATATTTGCGTATATACCCAATTTTAGTACTTTTTGAATAAATAAGTTAAAATGGGATCAAGTTATATGTTTTTATAAATTCTCACCCTACATACTCAATTTTTTCAGTCCATTTATTACCCATAAAGAGCGAGTAAAAAAGTGTGTGAAAAGGAAATTATAAAATAATATCCTCATAAATAAATTTACTTTTTTTACGTAAGTAACAACCAAATAATGTTTAGTACCATTACACCCTTGTAATAACAACATATGTATAAATAATAATTATATCATTCAAGATGAAGTGTCTTGAGTCTATGAGAGCCTCAAAAACAAAATGAGTTGTTTTAACATGCACGCGAACAAATAAATGCAAATTGCTTATACATTTTAACCTTTATTCTTTTATCTGAATCTGTCATATCCAGCCCAAAACGGAAAAATTAAATGGAATATTTATGTCTAAATATATTATATATATATAGGTATAGATATATATATATAGATATATATATAATATATATATATATATAAAATATCTATATATATATATATAATATATATATATATATAATATATATATATATATATATCTATATATAGATATAGATATATATATATATATATCTATGATATATTAATTATATATATATATATATAATATTATATCTTATATGATATATATATATATATATACAGATATATATATATATATATATAATCTATATATATTATATATATATATATAGATATATATATATATATAGATATATATATATATATGTATAAATATATATATATAATATAATATATATATATATATATATATATATATCATATATATATACTATATATATATATATATATATATAATATAATGTATATATATATATAATATATTATATATATATGTATATAATAAATACGGAAACAACCAGGTACACGGCCTGGGTACCGGCTGTTTTTTTTAGCGTTCCGGCCCTATGTCCCGGTTTGTTAGACACCGGGCCGGGACTTAAGTATTTTATTTCGTTTGTCTTCATAAGTGACTACGTTTTTTTTTCAGAAGTAATTTTCGAAATATTATAAACGTCGTCATTTGTATTGTGGAAAGTCTTTTCTTTAAAAAAAATGTCGTTACTTGGAAATTATTTTCTAAAAAAAACGTCGTCCCTTTTCAACTGTATAAAAAAGTGTTTTATTTATAAATATTATTGTTGTCTAAATTGTTTTTAGATAACAAAAGTATATAAGACAAATAACTATGTTTGGAAAACAGTACACGTATTATGATAAAAGTAATGAGTAGCTAATTTGCTATGTTTAATGTTATAAATTGTTTCCTGGAAATTACTCAAGTACATAACCAAATAGTAGGTTACAGATAATATATTGGCACAAAGAATAAAAGTACAGGGCATTGCTTTTTGCGTATCTCTGAAAGTTTGTAAAACAATAAAAAAGTTATAATTACCGAATCAACGCTGATAACTCTATTGGTATTAGAAAAAAAGTTTTAACCAAATCCAGTGCTATGTATTCAGCTGGATAGTATAAGTATTAAATCATTGAACGTTTAAAGTTAAACCCGTCGAATCATATAGACTTAAAAGGAGTGTGATAGCCATGTGCGTTAAGGCGTGTATAACTCTCAATATTGAGGATGCAGGTTCGAATACTCCCGAGAGGGGATGGTCATTTTTGGTCCACCTCATTGATAAGATCCTAGGTTCGAGTGACAAATTTTAATGCTATAATTGCATCCAATCGAATGTATTCTATCGAATCAAGTAGAAGAATACAAAATATATTTATATCTGTCGGATGCAATCTATAAAACCATATAAACAAAAAAAGAGGAAGTATCATTGCCATCCCGAGAGGGGATGGTCATTTTTGGTCTACCTCACTGATAAGATCCTAAGATCGTTTTTTTTTTTTTTTTTTTTTTTTAAATATTTATTTATGATCTAAAAGATTATCTCGACAGAATAAAATGCACGTACAAAGGATGAATAAATAAATTAAAATTTGATAAGGCTACGTTAAAAACAAATATAACATTAAAAAAAACACATGATTTATAACTTGTCGGAAGAAAAATAAAAGACTCCCAACCTATCATCCTTCTTTTTATGAGAATCTGAGATAAAATAGTGATTTAGAAAACCAGTTGACTCGCTGAGATGAGAGATCCAATGCGTCATTTGATTCAGTCCACTTGCACTTGAAGGTAGGGCTGTGCCGGTTTTGGATTTTTCTACCGCGGTCGGTAATCAACAAATTCCCGCGGTTTTGCGATATACCGCTATATTATACCCCCAATCCCCCCCCCCCCCGCCCAACATAAACACGGCGCAAGACAAGGGTTAATTATATGTATTATTTTTATTTATCTTCAATACAAAACAAGTGCAAATTACTCATGGAACATTTAAGTGAATATTTTTCCCTTCAACATTTCTTAAATTTCAACATTCAACAACTAGAAAAGTTCAACCCTCTATTGCACTGAAATGTTCACAACACACAATCGGACAAAAGCCAAATTATAATAAATCTGCGAGTAGCTTACTCTTTTTAATGTGCTAAGTCTGTTAATGAAACATAATAAGATACTTCCCCGTGCAAATTACTTACAGAACATTAAGTGAATATTTTCCTTCAACATTTCTTACATTTCAGCACATTCACACTAGAAGATCTTCAACATCTATATTGCACTGAAAATGGTAAAAAACACACAAACAAACAAAGCCCGTTCAAATTACAAATAAAGATGTGAGGTAGCTTACTCTTATAAATGTCAAAAGTCTGTTAATGAAACATAGTAAGATACTTCCCTGGTTTAGCCTACTTCGGCCTTCATTATTAGTCCACATATACAGGCCAATGTTTCATTTTTTTTTTGCCGTCTGACGGTGACGTGCTCAGACCCGCGTAGGCTCACGTACCGCGGTATAGCGGTATGCGGTTACCGTCCAGCCCTACTTAAGGGGAGAGGACCCGTTTATTTTGAAAAAATCCCTGGGGATAGCGTAGAATTTCCATACTTCTTCTGACGAGATCTTGGGAGACCCACAGGAAGCCCACCTCCGCACGTTTCTTGAGGCGTAGAGAGCCCTCTGTACCGTTGATATATGATTTTGATCTCGTAAGCCTCCTCGTATGTAGGTGATGTGGACACCAGCCAGTCTGTGGGGGTTTAATGATACTCCAAATTCCTCTAGAATAATATCTTCCACAGCTTTATGACTGGGATCATTCTGTGGCAAGGTAAAAGAAGTGGAAGGAAGTCTCCTCGACCTCCCCACACCAATGGCATCCTCGCTTCTGGGTCCACATGGGATTTATTTAGGAATAAAGAGGACGTGGCGAGACGGTCTCGGAACCATTTTTGGTGAGAGTCTGTTAAGGGTTCGCATAATAATATTCGGGCACAGGATATTTTTTTCTCATTCTGTAAAGCCGCAATCGTCTCTTGATGCTAGGAAAAGGACGTTCAGAGCCTACCAAAGACATTCGAATAGTTTGTTATCCAATGCCGTAAGAGCGATATAGAAGGGAGTGGTCCGATTGATATATATCCCATGGAGGTAAGCGAGCGTCGTTTTGGTATCGCATACTAAGGATATAATTTTATATGTATTTTTCTCTGAAGAATTCCCCAACAGATGTGAGGCAACCCTCTTGAAAGAACTCCGAAGAACTTCCAAATTCCCATTAAAGTTTAGAGGCTCATTCGCTCGTAGCAGAGGAAGGACTCTGTGCAAGCTTGAGCCCCAGGATTTGGCCATTCTCTTCCAATGAGATTCGCAGGACTTTAAAGACCTGAGAAGTTCCAATGGGCCCATGTAGATTCTCTCTGGTAATATGTCCTTAACTTTAAAGAACTTGTTTTTTATCCTAGAAGCCCAATAGTCTTCACTTCCCAACAATCTTCGCAACCAGGAGAAATTTCAGAGACTTCCACATGGACTCAACCTCAAGCGATCCCAAGCCCCAATTCGAGATGCTGGCGTTAATTCTAATTTTAAATGTATGGCTTTGAGCTACCCCCAAACAAGGGAAGCCCTCTGCTCATAGATTTCATTGCACAGGTTTCCGAAAAGGCAGATATCTCAGTAAGTGGAAATTTTTTGGAAGACATGAAATGTCCATGCAAGTAGTTTTTCTTAGCGGGTGAGGGGGGTTCTTTTATAAAACGAGACAGCTTTTGTGTATATACTATAACTTTAATATTATTTTTTTTCTTCTGCTTTGTCCGTAGTACTACCACCGTGAGGCCAAGGATTTTTGTCGTTTTAAAAGGCCAATCTCTCATAATCTGTCTCATCTATCTCCTCACAGTTTTTCAAGAACTGGGTTTTATGCTTGTTGATTGCGAGACCGGACGAAATTCCAATTCCTCGAAGATTTCCCAAGCTCTTCTAGGGGAAGCTTTCAGGTTGTGGAGGTCCCGGAAAAGAAAAAGGGTGAGATCTCGCTACATGATGCTTTTAAATTTGACTCTCCTTGTTTTAACCCTTTTATAGATTTATCTTCGGACAACCTTCCAATAGTCCATTCACTGCGAGTATGAATAGAGAGGGTGACAGCGATCGTCTTGTCTTGCGCCTTTGAGATATAGAGTGCTCGTTTTTTCCCGGAAGGCCCAACCTCGAAGAAGCGTCCGTAATATGGCCGAGATCATGCCACAAAGCCATCTGAGAAACCATATCCTATAGCTGCTCCAGAAGAACTTATGGACAGTTTGTCAAAGGCCTTTTCAAAGTCTCCATTACTGCGGCATAAAGATCTCCCCTGTCAACAACCATTGATTGCATCTTGGATAGATATCGACAGTCTTCGATGTGGCGTCCAGCATAAGCCTTTTTGGAATGGAGAATCAGTCGGGGAGAACTCGGAGCAACCTTTATTTAAATATTCCCGTGAGTATCTGTACGATGCGTTTAGCAGAGAGATTGGACGGTAATCTCTAATAGCCTCTCCTTTTTTTTCCCTTTTTCAGGGCCAATGTTATTATACCTGAGCCTCATAAATCTGGACGAAGACTCTCTTGAAGATATCACGGAAAACACCTCTCTCAGATTGGTAGTCAAGTGGGACTGCAATGTCTTGTAGAATTCATGAGGGAGTCCCGACGGCCGGGTGCTTT
>CP045902.1:5708712-5732772 GCA_013387185.1 Caligus rogercresseyi
AATAAGCATACAAACCATTTTATTTGAAATCGACCTTATAAAAAGCTACGTGTTCTATTGAACTAACAAAAGTGTTACTATTTGTGCATCATAATCTTTTGAAAAATTAAAAGAAGCCATGAATATTCATTTAAGTATTCTACAGTTATATTTACCAAATTTTTGTCTTTTCAGAATAAATTTACGAATCGAAAGATGCGTCCAACCTCGTCTCCGCAACCTCAAGGAAAAATTAGCCTTCAGAATGACCCCCCCAATGTGGACTCACAAAACATAATTCATTCAGCAAACGCTCATTGGATGGAAAAAAGCAAAATTTGCTGAGCTTCCTTGGCAGGTAAAACCTTTTTATGGATTTTTTATAATTTTGAATCTAATTTGTAAACTAACTTCTGATAGTATTTTTTATTACATTTTTAAGGACATGAAAAAGGATCAGTCACTTGATAAGTGTGTGTTTGATTTACTTAAACAACAAATGTATACCAAGGTTCAAAAGTTTTTCCTTTGAAAAAAATTAATGGATTACCCTATCCACCAAATGAAAGGACGGTCATATATCTTCCAAAGCCACAATGTATTTCATTATTTTCATTACATGCCCTGTTTCACGGAGTTTTTCCCTTCTCCACAGTAACACACAGTCAAAGTACTTAATAGTTCAAGTAAGATAAATATACGCAGAACATATTGTATTGAACGATTGTGCTTTCAAGTTATCTTAAGGCTATTTTCGTAAATCATTATGACAGCCACAATATATGAACATATCCCATCAATAAAGCATACTTTGTATGCTTATTATAGGTATTCCTAAGTAATTGATTTTTTACATCCATTTGATAATCTCTCATGCTTTATATTTTTACGAAAGAAATTCAGATATATTATATCTAATTATATATATATATATATATAATATATATCTATAATATTATGTAGTAAAAGAAATCCATTGTTTTGCATTAAATTGAAGGTTTATTTAGCATAGTTAGAGTGATACATTTAGGTCAAATATGCACCGTTTTGTAGGATAACTTGTTTGCCATTTTGAAGGTATTTCATATGCATCTCTCATAGAAACCCTCGTCCGTATTGGCAAAAAAGTGGGACAGTCGATTTTCACAAGCTTCTCTTGAGGCGAATTTTTCACCGGCAAAATCATTCGCCATAGATAGAAACAGGTAGTAATCACTTGGGGTCAGATCTGGACTATAAGGTGGATGCATAAGAACCTCCCAACCAAGCTCCCGGATCTAGTGGCAAGTCAATAACGATGTGTGTGGCCTGGCGTTGTCCTGATGGAAGACAATTCATCTCTTATTGACCAAAGCTGGCCGCTTTTAGGCGATTGCTTCCTTCAGACGGTCCAATTGTTGACAGTAAAGGTCCGAATTTAGAGTTTGGCCGTAGGGGAGCAGCTCACAGTAGATTATTCCCTGCCAATCCACCAAACATACAGCAAAACCTTCCTGACTGTCAATACCGGTTTTGGCCACCGTTTGCGCCGGCTCACTGGATTCGACCACGACATTTTTCGCTTGACGTTGTCGTAAGTGGCCCCACCCACTTTTTCATCACCAGTAACCATGCGCTCAGAAATGGATCGATTTGTTGCAATTCAGATGGAAATTCGGTCTATGAGGTTTTTTTGTGTTTGGAGAACCAAATAAATCGTACAATTATCAATCTAAAAAAGCATTAAACGGATATTTAGATAAAATCACGTGCTGGAACGCCACCATACTCCCCAAAATAAACCATATCCTTCGTGCACTCCCTTTGATCAAGCAGGGGCGCAGGCGTGGAAAAAGAAAGGCATTGAGTTCGTTGGGACTCCAAATACATAGGACCCCACAACTTTTCGTTCCCAAAACAAGAGGTGGACTTGGATGATCGACGTTGAACTCCATGGAAGTTTTTAATATTTCTTGGTATAAGAGGGCCCAACTGGTAGACTTCTCCTGGAAAAAAATGTAGTTAAAGTCATGTGGGGGAAATCTACTCAACACTCCACAAATATCCCCATAGAAGGAACTGAGGCCCATCAAAGAATTGATCGGAACATACTGGAGAAAATTAGGAGCCAGAGGACCAATCGAAGGGAACCAAGAGGTGAAATCTCCATCTCAAGAATCTGATAAAGGAGTTACGCCTCGAACGAATAATGACGTCCTTGTGCTTGAGACATTGTCCCCCAGGAATATGTCTCCTTCAGAAGTCTCTTAGGCGACTTTCAAGCCCCAGAAGAGTATTCCTTCATTAGAAAAATCTTAATATTCAAATTATATTTTAAAGGATGAGTTAAGAAAGATGCACCTACCGCTTTGACCTCACACCTAAACTAAAGGTTCCAATCTTATGTTTCAAGAAATAAAAAATGCGTCATGACGTCCATATTTGATCCGATCCTAACATCCAAACAGGCTTATCTCAAATACAGGATCTGTTTTTGGACTGTATTATTTAGGTTAGGAAACAAGGTGTGTGATGTGCGGAGAGGAAGAAGGCAAAAAAATAGCCCATGTCTTCAGAGACTGCACAGAAATCAACAGGCTATGGGAAGGAGTGGACAAAACCTTTGAGGAACGTGTGGGGAGACAATCAACGCGGGATGAGAAGCTCTACAGTTTTCATCCCAAGTCGAATTTTTCAGAGCCGCCTCTAAAGTAATTGTCAAATTTCAAACCCTGAAAAGCTTATGCATAATCTATGAAAATAAGGTTATCCAATTCCATTGTCACCGTTGCTTTAAATGAATTTAATTTTTTAGAATGTTTTTGATGTTATTTTTTTAAAGACCTGTCCTTTTAATACTGTTTTGTATGTCTGTTTTTTTATTTGTTTTATGTATGATTGTTTTTAATAACTTTATCTTATTTGTACATAGTCGCCTTGTATTTTATGTACTATTTTCGTTTTTTAGTTTTCTCTCTGTTTTGATTTAAATAGGGATAAATGAAATATATGTGATTTAAAATAAATAAAAATGATCATGGTAAAATCATTTTCAGTCATGAGGCACATTTTGGCCCATGTCTTCGTTAAAAGCAAAACATTGTTATTAGATCGATACATGTGATTTATGAGGCGTTATTACATCCCCCCAAAAAAATATTACTGATTGGTGTGGATTGCATGCTGGCAGTATCTTTGGGCCGTTCTTTTATTCGACGATGACGATCATCACGTTACTGCGAAGGGAAATGATAAGATTTTTTTTCTGAATTGGAAGATATGGACGTGATGACAATGGATTTCTACAAGATATTACAATCGATTTATTTAGAGTAAAAAGAGTGTATTATCTCCAAAAATAGGCCAATTAATAGGCCGCTTCGCTCGTGCGATTTAACACCCCTAAACAATTATCTTTGTAGTCACGCAAAAGCCCTGATCACAACAAATAATCTACCGACGTTAGAAGAGCTCAGAACAAATATTCTATGCGAAAGTGCTACAATTAGAGCCGATTTATGTAGAAAATAGTAAAAAATGGGTTCAACGATTAAACTTCATTAAACGTGCACGTGGTGACCGTTCAACAAGATCGAGTTTAGTTCATAAATTGGCCTGAATGTATTTTGACGGCAAAGAAAGAAATCATCGATATTTCCAATTATTTTTTTTAATTAGAAAATATGAGGACTTAAAAAATATATATATATATCCGTAATGTCAGATCTTTAATCAATTCATCCCAAGCCTTTTACTTTCTGATTATAGTGAATGAATAGCATAGAACAAAGGTTTTTGTGAAACCATACAGAAGTGTCAATCACACTTCACATTTCTTCACGGACTATTATTTATGTTATGTGTTTTTTTTCTTTTTTGTTATATAAATATAAAGACTTGGTTGATCGTGAAGGATCACTGGTTGAAATATATAGTTTCACTTTTGATTTTTATGTTTGTCTAGAGAAAAAAGAAGAGAAGAGCACATCCATTAAATGCTACGAGTGTAAAAGTTATTTCATCTTTTTTAGATTGTGAATATATAATAGTAAATTTAGTATTAGTAAATAATTGCCATATAGTTGCCAACAAATTGAGTGCCCATATTATTCAATTCTGTTATTTATGAATATCAATAAGTTGAACAAAGTCGGAAAAAGGAAATCACAAATATATCAAATATCACCCAATTTTTTTGGTAAATCTATATATTTACAAAAAGCTTGGTCCTCCATGAACCTAAGAATTTAAAACAAACTACTCAAGACATCAACCATGACCTCCCACCTCAACCTACTACACATCAGTTAAGCTTTATTCCTAATGTTCACAGCCTTAAAAACGGACGCTCTCATGGAAGTCAAATTGATGTGAGAAGTCTTCTTTGACTCCCTCTAAACAGCTCGGCAGCAGGCCCAGGCTTTTTTTTTGGGGGGGGGGGGGCTACAGTTGTTATGGGGGGCATAGTTGGCACATTCATAAATAAATCGGGCCCACTCACTCAGTGGGTGGGAGGGCCTACGTCACTCGGTGGGCGGGCCTGGCCCCCCTCAGGCCCGCCCATCCCACCGGGCCTGCTCTAAAGGATACCTGCTTGAAATAATCATAGAGATAAAAAGATATAAAGAGCTTATTCCTTTCAAATGTATTTTTGTGTTCAAAATAAACAAAGTAATTTGTACTACATCATCGTAAGCTGATCATAGAGATATATCTATCTCTATGATCAACTTACGATGACGTAGTACAAATTACTTTGTTTACATTGGGCAAGGGGGACAGCTGAAGGATGTTTCTCTGCTATTGAAGGGAATAAGCTCTATATCTCTATGTTTCAAACCATAGAGATATAAAGACATAGAGAGCTTATTTGATTCTTCAGAGGAATACGTCATATTGCCCAAACAAATCTTTCTATCTCTATGATCAACTTACGATGACGTAGTACAAATTACTTTGTTCATATTGTGCACAGGCGACAGCTGAACGATGTTCTCTACTATTGAAGGGAATCAGCTCTTTATATCTTTTGGAAATAATGCAAAAAAGAAGAGAAGAGTTCCTTAGATTAAGTCTATCCTATTTCCAAAAAAGGTCGATTAGGACTAGATGATTCAGATAGAGAGAGAGAGAGATTATAAGACTTATTATAAAAGCCTTTAAAAATCCATGAGTTTTATATTTTGAACATGTGTGTAAGAAATATAAATCACCTTATAATTTAAATTTACTACACAGAGCCATGGCCTATTTATAAAATGAAAGAACAATTATTTGATAATCTAAAAAACGATATATTCTTAAACTCATACGACCATTTTAGAAGGTGCATTGAACTTGATGGAACAAATTGTATATGTCTTGGCGATTTGCATTTGTGACGCAGCGTTTTAGTATCTTGATTTGCTGAATAACATTTGGAATTCAAATGATCATGATTATTTTATTTCGATGTGTTGTGTTAGGTATTGACCATTAATAAGCGTCAGACAATCATGGAAGGTAAATATAATGACCGAATAAAAGATAGATCCATACGCAAGGATTTTAAAAATCTTATAATTATGTTAAATTCTCAACCATCAATATTCATATCAAACCTTCAAAGTTTATAGACGATACAAACAATCCATTTTAAAGATACATTTTTCCTTATTCAAGCCTATAAACAAAGCATACACATATTTGTTTATAAAGTAGATGGATATAGGAGGATAATGTTACATAGATACATATTTTTTTCAGTTGAATAAAGCAAATGTCTAGGATGGCAATTTTAAGCATTATTACTTTTTGTGATGTAAAAAAGAAACTTTTCAACTTTCAAGTCATTATTGTTGTCATATAATAAGTGAAATTCTTCTCTGCTAAGTGGATCTAATTATATGAAATACAGATTTGAAATATATGATGCAAGGTATATCCAATTATATATATATATATAATATATCATCTGTAAATATACCATCTATCTATATATATAATATTAAGAATATTCAAATAGATTCTGGCTCTCCAAGGGCTTAAAAATCGAAAAGAAAAAAAAATGTAACCCTGGAATGCCTGCCACATGGGTCATTTCGGGCATCACCAAGGAAAATTGAGCTTTTATTACGATATCACGGCCAAAATGAGATTTTTAGTATAAAATATATTATATAAACAGTTATAACAATTAAAAAATATTTAGAGGCAAAGTCAATTTGTACTTTTAATTTTTTTAAGTTATTTAGTAAAGCGACTACATAAATACATATGTAGAGCTATGTATATAAGTCATATTACATTTACTTAGTATTGTAAAGGTGGGTAAATCAAAATTTGACTTACTTTCTATACTAAAATATTTATGATATAAAACTACTTTAACATCGGCAGCCTCAATTACTTACTTTTAAATATACCACAAACAAAGGAAGTTGATATAAACGAAGGGATGCATATTAAGCAGTATTTGTAGAGAAAACCTTGTAGTTATCATATTTTTTGTGTGACATCAAAACTGTTTTTTATTATTATGCTAAATGAAGAAAAATGAGCTTCTTAGTGGAAAAGTGGTCTGTGAAAAAATTTGAATCATCATCTCAAACTCTAAAGCAATATCTACAAGAGCATCATGTAATGTTTATCTTATTGGTCAGCCAGTTCTTACATCAAAAGTTATAATTCTTTGTTATTGCGTTTCCTTTAATCTGTTGTAAGTAAAGTGTTTTTAATCTAATTTAACTTTTGTTGACTTATGTTTAGAGTTTTAATTTTGAACTATAATGTTTATTTATGTATTTTATATGTATAACTGCTCTAAGCAAATAAAGTATTTAAAAAAAGTTTATAAACTTCTTACCAATCGTAAGGTATACCAATATTTACTTTCTTGCGAAAGGAAAATCCAATAGAAAAACTAGGTCCTTCGCTTAGGCATATTAGATGCCGTTTTACCTTTTTGGAATACGACGAGGATTTAAACACTTACTACGTGAAGTTATATTCAAAATTTCATGAGCCTCCATGAAAATAAAGTAAACTAGAGGCATGTATACACTCAGAGAGTGCAAACCTCCGCCGATCCCCACCAAATGAATCACTTGGTCTTTTTGTCATTTCCAACCCTCTACGCACTGTCCTTTAACTCTACATACTGCTCCTTTAACTCTACACACTTGAATTATAGGGGGAGTTCCAGTTCATCAAAGAGGAGAGCACAGCACAGCCACATCTATGGCAGAGTAGGCTAACTTGAAATATTTATTAGTATTTAGCTCATTTTGCAACTTGAAGAAGCACTCAGAGATGCCAAAATTTAATCACTTGTGCCTTTGGCATTCCAACAACTCCACAAAGTTTTATCCGAATCCGTTTCGCACTTTTGAGTTATCCTGCTGACAAACAAAACAAACAACCAACAAACAAACCAACGCCAGTGAAAACAATACCTCCTTCGGTGGAGGTAATTAGTACTAAAAAAAATATTGCAGACTTAGTCTATCAGATAATGATAGAACATTAAATTTTTGAATGTATTAAACAAGCTCCTGACATTGGATCAGAAGATGCCACAGACGGGATTAATCTCAATCGCTTACTCACACAGGAGGATAAGGCAAAAAGAACATCATATATACTTGGACCAAGAGACCACTCGCAGGGCACATATGTCGGGTCATGATACAGTCTTCGAAAAAGGCACTGGTGACACAAATATCGTGACCACAGAGAAAAGTGAATGTTGTCATTCACCATTATTAATCAAGATTGTTCTTACTATAATTCCGAATAAAGTTGAACAAACCCTGAACGTTAATTAAAAATAAATGTAATGTGTATAAACTTTCCTAAACTCTTTCATGGTTTGTGCAGAGGTTTGTGAAAAAAGCGGATTGCTTGCCAGTGTCTGATGATCAAAGTATGGATATAGTAGCGTTTGTATTCAAGGCAGGAGGTGAAGATTTAAATGATTTTGTTATGTCAGCCTACAGCATGTTGAAATAAAAAAATTCATTTATTAGAGCTAAAATTATATGACTAAATTTAAAGCCAATCAACCTCTCTACTCTACACTGGGATGGAAAACATTTAAGGGATGTTCTTGGAGAAACTAATCCTGTGGAATGTTTAATGTATTCGTTTCGTTTGAGCACCTATGTACATGATTTTTATTACCTTGGCAGTCGCTTACTAAATAAGCTTTAAAAACAAATTGACCTTTTTCATAAAATAATTTTGATTTGTTATACCCATTTTATACAATATATTGTTTACAAATAACAATTTAGCCGTTGTATCGTAACAAAAAATTATTTTTCTTTGGTGTGTTCACGAAGCCCCATGCGGCAGGCATTCCAAGGCAAAAATAAAAAATATTTTCTTTTACAATTTTTAAAACTTAGAGAACAAGAAAAAAAATTATTTGAATATTTTCAAGTGAAATCTCGAGCACGGACATATCATGTTTGGCATGACCCAAAGGCTACCTTCACTGCTCGGGTTGATTCTTATTGTTCTGCCTGAGTGCAGTTTGTCTTTGAAGTCGTCTCCGTCAGCCAAACTCTTCCTGACGTTGCAGAACACTGACGTTGATACGGCCAGTGTTGTAGTCGGTGTGGCGAAGTGTGGAAATCTTGAATCTTTGAATTCTATCTCGGTGAAGCAGTGACTGTTTTTAGTGATCAACACATCAAACAAAACCAGAGATTGTAAGATTTTGATTGGTGGAACAATTAAGCTCGTTTTAAATCACCAAACCTAAAAAAAACTCTTTTCAAAGAGGTTCAGACTCTTCATGACACGATATATAAGGATTCTACCCGAATTTAACAAAAATATTTTTCTTTCATTCATAAGAGAAAAAGAAGATAGAATTACTAGTTGAAATTATAAATATATATATATATGAAAAAAACGAATAATGGTATATTGGCAAACCTAACTCGATTTATCAAATATATAGGAAGTATGGAAATAAAGTATTTCATTATTTCAGGTTCATATTCGAATTTCGGGCTACCAATGCGGGGGTGTTCTTTAAATCATTTATACGTTGCCACCGCTGCACATTGTATTCATCGAAACAAGTTGGACCAAATCACCGTGCGTTAGGTGAATTTGATACGAAGAATACCGATAAGGTAATTGTATATATATATTTTCTATTTGTTTTTTTCTTAAAAAAAGGCTACGATATTTATTTTTTGACATACTTATAAAGGTATTTGTAGAAAATTAGTAACGATATAAATATAATATATCGATGAACTGATATGTTTCTAGAGCACATTTTTGTGTACAACAGATTAAAGGTTTTTAATTTATTTTGTGAAAAAAAATTATCAAATTACAATCCAAGGAACCATACCAGTCATAAATATAAAAGATGCCTGTTGATTGGGTCTTCCACTGATATTTTATGCCATAACTTTACAAACTATTATTAGAATAGAAAGTACATAGTAATTTGCTTTGATATTTATTGGATAAGGTTTCTATAATACAAAACCTTTTTTATTGTTCTAAATCAATATTTTCTATTTTACAAAATATTTGCAACATCATCAAATGTATAATGATAATGTTTGATAATAGCTTATCAAATTTATACAATGATAATTTATACCATTTATTTGCTAGCTTTCCTCCATTACAATTGAGATATGATTGAAATATTTATTAGAAACAATATTATTGAGATATATTTTATATTACAAGAATAAGTTTTTATTGCTCTGTAAGTAATACTTTCTATTTTAAAAATAATTGTAAAATCATCAAGTGCTTTAATAGCTTTGTCATTTATTGATTGTATTAAAGTCCTACATATTTCAGGTTTGATTCGACTGTGTCCTGACTTGAAGTAGCATGCTTGACATAAGAGTAACTTCTGACACTTTACCTTTTTCTCATTTCAGATTGACGAGCCCTTAGAATCTGAAACCTTCAAAGTGACAAAGATCCGTCTCCACCCCGAGTTCCGCTACATGTTAACCCAACCCGACCGCTACGACATTGCCATCCTCGAGTTGGATCGCCCCGTGGTATACAAGGACAATATCCTTCCCGTTTGTCTTCCCTCGGCAGACTACAGCCTCACGGGCAAGATCGGAGTTGTTGCCGGCTGGGGGAAAACAGACAATTCCTTTGGGAAAACAGGGACGCATCTCCTTCACAAGGTCCTCGTTCCCATCATCGAGAACGAGACCTGCAAGCTCTGGCATAAGGAAAAGAGCATTGCCGTTCAGCTTCATGAGGAGATGTTTTGTGCAGGGCATGAGGAAGGGAAAATGGATGCTGCCTCGGGGACTCCGGAGGTCCATTGGTCATTAACTTGATGGGCGATGGACTCTCATAGGAATCACGTCTGCTGGGTTCGGCTGTGCCGTCGAAAAACAGCCCGGGATCTATCACAAAGTGAGCAAAACCGCTGAATGGATCGCGGATCATATCCATGAAGTTCGAAAATAAGTTTGTTCCTAACACAGAATCACTATCCGAACAACAGCAATGGCATCATTTAACAACCAATAACTTCCTTGAAGCTCATAAGCCCACTACAATAAAACGGACTGTAAAACACTACAGACAATACATATTAACTTCCATGAAGTTCATAAGCAAGGCCACACTCGTCATTAAACGTGTATCCTGAACGAAACCCCACTATTCCATGGATTCTATTTTTAATATACTTCACATATAAAACATGTTGAAAGAGACTCCGAGTGAAAGACAATGTTATTATATTATTATAGCTCCTATATATAGTTATAAGTTGGATTTGTAGAAGCTGTGTTACCCAATGTTATAATGCCTTATATTAATATCATCTGAATATCAAATATTCGCTATTAAACAAGTAAGTTATTTTTATAAAATAAGTTATGAAATACATTATTTTTTTGTAAACAAATTTCCTCAGTTCTTTTCTATCTATGCAGTCACCTTGCTATTATGAAATGTATTTATGCAATGTTGTATAAGATAATAGTAATAATATAATAATGGCATGTTTTTATATACATATATTTCCGTCCATTTATGCTCTGCAATGTACACACTTTCTTGCAGGGTTCAAGGACGTCATACAATGAATATATATTTAAGTGAGGTCTCATTAGTAATATTAATAATAACGCTTTTAGGCCTTAACTTAATAGTGTTGTTGAATGTCGAAAACTTATTGCAAGGGAAATTGTAGCATTAATTCTAGTGTTGTGCCGGTCCTTATCAAAGACCGAGGAATGTAGTCCGGTCCGGTCCCATTCGGTCAAGTACAGTCCTATTTGTCGGTCCTTAGAAAAAGGAAAAATGTTTCTTTTTTACGTCATAATCTACGTCATATTGTCAACATCTCTTAATGCTATGAAAAGGATAAATCCTTTATATGAGGAAAGAACATCCTCAATGAGATGTGATAAAATATCATAAGTATAAATATTAGTTATTATTACAGCAATAAGTATTCGATATTTATGACAATACTTAAAAATTAGCCCATATGGGTTATATGGAAGTTTTGTGAATGTTAAACGTATTAAATAAATACTCTTTTAACATTTTATGAAAAATTAAAGGATGACAAAAAAAAACAATCTCAAGGATCGACGGTCCTAAGGACCGATCCCAAGAACTGACAGTCCTAAGGATCGATCCAAGGACCGATAGGACCGGTCATAAGACTGGACTGGACCGGACGAATAAGTTGGATCAACACAACACTAATGAATTCCCATCTACCATGTACTCGGTAACAATTATATTAAATCAAAGATACTTATTTCCAAGGGGAATGTTAAATTTAAAAATCTATTGACGCAATCTCTTACTTTCATAAATTTATTGTTCATAATTTATATAACTATACATAAATACAAATTACAATATATTTGGACAATATTACACACTTCTTGCAATTTTCCAAAATATTCTTATTTATATTTGTTAGTACATACAAGATTAGTTTAGATCCGTTCTTCAAATGTTAAGGACTGGAAAAATGACCGCCACAATATATTATTATTATTTTCGGAGTGTATTTATTTCATGCAGTAGACATAGCCTTAAAACTAAGCAGTGTTACGAGGATATTTTATATATTATGTACAGATAATGCTAAGTCAAATAATTGATGGGTTTGGGTAAGTATGCAGATTGACTCCTTATGTAATTTTTGGTGAAACTTTGATTTATTGATGAGAACATCTTAACAATATATACTGTAAAACGTTTGTAATAATAAGTCTTGATATATATATAAATTATGTGTAAACTTGATGATGTATCTATAAAAGACGTTTGTACATAATAGGTAAATATACGGATTATGTATTACAAGTATTAGATAATATGTAAATAGGGGGACACGTCCCTCTATAGATAATATATATATCTATATATATATATATATATATATATATATATATATATATATATACTATATTATATATTATAGATATATCTATACATATATATTAAGCAATACATTGATGTAAATATCTTATAATAAATGTGTTAATATTATTTATGAAATTGAACATAAATAACAATGAAAAATATATACGAATGAACTTGGTAAGTACAAAAATATGTAATAATTATGAACGAAAAGTAAATAGTTTATAGAAAATATTTATAATGATTTTTTTAAATTTAGGAATCTTTATTTCTTATATAGTTTTTCCTTTTATCGATACCTATCGAGAGATATATATATATATACCCTAAAAATGAGTATTTCAAAACTTTAACTTCCCGATTAATTTTTTTATGTATCTAGCAAACAAAACTATTTCAGAATCCTTGAGATCATACCTACATTTTGCATCCAAATATTTAAAAATTGCATTTATATTAAGGACATGAGGTGCAATCGAATGACGGGGAAAAAATCATATGATTACTTCATAACTTTTGGGTCCGTTGAGGAGACAGGTTATAGAATCCCGTTTTAACTTAACAGTTGAAGGAATTATTTTGTCAAGAAATTCAGAATCCCCAGTTTAAAATGAAATATCCTTTTTTACATGAGTTTGATTAAATGTCCAAATGACCTTAATTTATTTCATCTTTCCAATACCATAAGGAGTTACAAATGAATGTTTAAGCATATTAATATGTATTGATTTTCATTTCATTTATAGATGATATCATAATCCCTTAGTAAGAAACCTTTTTAGCTAATTATTTTTTAGTTATTTTTCTACAGTTCATAAAAATATGTACAAGAACAAAAAAGAAAATGTATATAAAATTCGTAAAAACATAATTAAACAATTTATTATTATTCTTGCTTAAATCTTAATTAGTCCCACCAACTGGAACTCAATATGTGATTATTTACTGCATAGGACAGGGATGGGCAAACTTTTTGACTTGCGGGCCACTATGGGCTATAAAATTTAAAAAGGGGGCCACAGCAGGTTATCGACTGTCCACTTTCCTTTTCTTTGGTCCATTCATTTTTTTACAAATGGCACTGAGAAAAATTCAAAAGAGGAATAAAGAAAAGGAAAGTGGACAGTCGATAACTGCTGTGGCCCCCTTTTGAATTTATTGCCCATAGTATACCCTAATGTCATTGCGCCATCTATTGGTGAAACGCGGTATTGTATGGACAAGACGTAATGAATGATTTATTGAAGTATTATTATTTATATACTGGAAAAGCTCGGTGGGCTTTCATTTGTAACTCCTTATTTAGAATAATCTAAGAGGAACTAACGGATATATAATGAAAGAGCTTTATTCTTTCTATTTAATTAATGAATCATATATTTTCCATTTCAATTTTCAAACATATCAAATGAAAGCTTGGTTAACCAGCTTTAATATTTTGGTATACTAAATCATGTCAATTTAATAAGTAGAGAGTTATGTACATTAAAAAAAGCCTATCTCGCGTACAAAATGACGCATATAATGGATTATGTATGCGTCAGAGACAAAGTAAAATTTTGAGAGGATACCTTGACGCACATCTAAGAAACACATTATTATTTATTTTTTTCATAATCGATTTCTTATAGGTCAATACAGGCTCTGAATCATATGATGTAAACTCAGATTGTACTGAATTCTGAATTGATAGAATGCAACCAAGGTCATTTTTGGATTTATCATCTAAAGTTTTACTAAACTTAAAAGTACTATTTTACTCTGAAGCGAACAAGTCATCTTCTACAGGCGAGTGAAGTTAATTGATACAAAAAGCTATGAAATAAGCTAACAATACTCACTCCCTTTCTTGCTTTGTTTTTACTGAAAACTTTGTTTTATTAAAAAACATCAAACATACGTCTGGTAGTAAATTAGATTTCCTTTAAATTAATAATTATTATTGAAGTCTGTAACGTCCACCATTTTGAAGAAATTGCGAAAACTATATTTTTACTAAATTTTAAAACTTTGACCTCGTTGCGCGACCTCGTAATGTTGACCGATTTTGTTCAAACTTTGTATGTCGTCTTCTTTTATCACCAAGAAACAGAAATCCACAATGTTGCTAACATTTCAAACATTTGAAAATAAGAACAACCCTAATATACAATCATATAGTGTATACCTCCGACGATATATACAACATTCCCATTCAAACATTCTCCCTTTCACAACGACGGATTTTCTAGTCTATCTCTAATCATTGTTTCCTCTCTGTTAGCTCATTTTGCATATTAAAAAGCACTCAGAGACGGGAAGAGGAAGAAGTTAAGCTACGTCACTGGGTTAACATAGTCCTGAGCTGATATATCAACAATAATACGTCAATGAATATTTTTTTAGCGTTTGTTCTTTCCTAACTTCCTGAATAGAGACCCCATTTCATTTAGTATTTTGCTCATTTTGCTATTAAAAAAGCACTTAGAGCATGCCAAAATTTAATCACTTGTTCCTTTTGGCATTTCCAACAACTCCACAAAGTTTCATTTGAATCCGTTCAGTACTTTTTGAGTTATCCTGCTGACACAAACCAACAAACCAACCAACAAACGCCAGTGAAAACACTACCTCCTTCGGCGGAGTAATTATGTTTGACATTGTCTGAAGAACCAATAAAGATATCATGTATAATATATATATATATATATATTTTGACGGGTGTGTTCTTAATTAAAATTGGTACGCACCAGAATATAAATAAAAACATAAAATCGATATCACAAGTAACAGCTCTGGCCAAATCGGAATCTAAATCGGTACATAACAACGAAAATTGTTTGGAGGTGATGGTAAGGGTCACTTTCAATAAATGATTATCGGTTCGGAACAGGATATATTTATCCCGAACTTAAAACCATAGCAGTATCGTTTTATGGTTTTGTATTAAAAAAGTTTGTATCTAACCTCCCCCAATATTGAAGAATTTTAATATAAAGAGCAAACTGGATTGACTCATAAAAAAAGAAAAAATAACTGCTTTTTTATATAAAAATATAGTTTTTTTAATTGCCTATATGTTCGACAGAATTGCAGTATCCGACTAGATATCAATAAGCGTTAATGCATTAAAAATATAGAACCTAGGATCTTATCACTGAGGTAGACCCATAATGACGATCCCCTCTCGGGATTCGAACTTGCACCCCCAACACGCCTAAACGCCACCGGCTATCGCACTCCTTATTATATTTATATTTTCTATGAAGGATCTATTTGGTTCGATATCTGATAATGGGACCTACGAGAATAGAATAGATTTGTGGAAATATTTTATATTTTATCATCCGGACCTTTTTTTTTTTTTTTTTGTTAGTTAGAATTTATTACTGTTTACAATAGACAAACATATACAGATATACATAAACTAAGTAAAGAACACAACCACACATTGGGGTATCTGTGTTACGACAGTAAAAGTAAAGTAATCATATTTTATATTAAATTTTCATTATAACATTTTCATCTTTGTACATTTAAAAACTTGATTATTTTTGTTTCCTCATCTTCCTCTTGCGAAACTAGGTGCCTTTCGTAGGACAAAGCGGGGCATTTGTAGATTAAATGATGAGCAGTCTGTGGTTCTTCCAAACAGAGATCACATATTTCACTCGTGTTTTTCCATTTACTCAAATGAGAGAGAAATGGTCCATGTCCGGTATAGGCTTGGACAAGAAGTGGGCATCTTGATGTCGGTGTTTGATGGGTTTTGGCTTCGGGGTTTAAGCATGGAGCGTGTATGCTTCATCTTTTGGTCATTTCTATATCGGTGACACATTGTTGTAAAAGAAATCGTTAAGTGTTTTCTTTATATAACTTGGAGGAACACCGACATTTTTCCGGATTTTGCTCACACTTCCATTTTTTGCTAGATGATCCGCAAATTCATTTCCCGTTATGTCATTATGACCTTTGCACCATTCAATGTGAATGTTTTTCTTCTTTTTTCCTTCAATCAGGACCTTATTACAGTTCTTCACTACCTCGCTATTTGTAAGGGGGTGAGAAGAGCTGCAATCGCTGATTGGGAGTCTGATCTAATTATAATATTTTTGGAGAATTTTTCTTGATTAAGGAGATCTTCTACAGATCTTGTAATTGCCACAACTTCTGCTTGAAATACTGATGCCTCTGTGTTCAGCGATACCATTGAGTGGTGTAATGATATGTCACCCCTAGTAATTGCCCATCCACCCAGTATTACTTTTATCATCTTTGAACCATCCGTGTAGATAATTGTATCGGGATTGGGTTTCAAGGTTGTCCACCCAAATGAATTGTCCCTTATGAAGTCACTTTCATGGTTTGTGATGGCTTCCTCCAAAATTTTGTCGCTAGAGAACCTATGTCCACGACGTGTACATACGGGACCTTAATGATGTATTTCATTTCTATACGATCGCTAGAAACCTTGACATATATATTATCAAAAATGCAAACTAGGATTCTTCGTCCACTTTGTGTTGCTTGTATTTTATATTCCAATTCGAATATCTGTTTCCGTGCCCATCTATTTATTAAGAATAAAATATTTCCCAAGGCTTATAAGCTCCAAAACTCCATTAACGTATTTTTTATAGAAAAAATCATTGGGATTAATAATTATTATATCCCAATGATTTTTTTAAATAATTAATTATCATTTTCTTCTCTCATTTTTAATACCCAAATATATCCCTTTGTAGTATTTTTTAAAGCCCCAGTAAACTTAGCTTTATATTTATAAAAATTCAGAGTCCTTTCAATGTTTTAACATCTCTTTTCTTTAATGCCAACTGTTCAGGCCTCAATATTTTCACCTATTTGGACCAATGTCATAGCAGCCTCCTGTGTCATATGAATAAACCCATTATAATATTCAAATATTTAGGTTATGTGCGATCAAAATAAGAATATTTGCTGCGACTTAAACTAACGTCCGAGGCTTCAACGATTGGATCCATTAAATTGCGATAAAAATGACTTGACAAATACCAGTAAAATTGTAATTTGGTTTGTGCATTGAAATAGACCACAAGGAATATATATAGAGCCCATTCACTGTCCCATAAAGATCAAAAAGACATTTAAATAGGGAAATTCACTCATGTATTAGGGCTCAACGAATATTCGAAGTTCCGAATAGTATCCCAAAAAGCGAATTCGAACGTGAAAATTATAATCGAATGTTAAAAACACTCCTGCGTTACAAACGACAAATTAATATTTGAATGGTGAAAAAAACCTACATGATCGAAAATAAGCTTTTTTTCATGATTTATGTTGTGCGTTTTTGAATAGTAATATTATATAGGCTATATATGATGATTTATGATCTGATTTTAACTATTTTTTTGCTGCATTATTGCCGTATATGGGCTACACTGCAAATGTGTAAAATGGGCAACCAGATATTCGAATAGTTCGAACTCGTGATTTTTTTTCAAACGATATTCGCATGTCATTTTTGAGCAATTTTTGAGAGCCCTAGTCTCAACAAAAAAAAAATTATGTTATTCATATTAACTTGTTTTTGAGCTTACTTGAAATGTTCTTTTGTTTTTGTTATTTTGTTAATATTATGTTTATAATAATAATAGCGAAAACCAGATGAATAAATAACTAGACTACTAATAACTGATATTCCTGATAATGTCAGTAACGGCAGTCAATATTTAGAGTTAATAAAATATCTTGCATAAAGGTATCCACTTGTTATACCATGAGTGACATATGTACTACGTCTCTCTTGTGATTGATCACGGAATTCTTTTATGTAGTTTATATTATAACAGATGATTTTAAAATGTAGTGAGAAAAATTCATTTACATTGAAATGCCGAAATATATACTTAGATATATAACGTTTTTTTCAATCAACAGTTCATTTTTATTATATGTACAACAGAATACATAAAACCTAAGATAATGCATGAAAAATCATATAAGTAAATATTTTAATTTACAATTTTATCCTAGGGGTTGAACTAAAGCACTATTTTCAATCAATAAAACACAATAAAAAATCAAATGACATGACAATTGATACTAAAATATATAACATAAATTTTGAGCTTTAAAATGGCATTACTTGCAATTATTAAAATTCTTTATTATTGTAGATAATGTTTTCCGGTGGATGGATGCAAGGGAAGGGAAGAATTTAATTTCCTTCGAGGCCACAGTCCATGAGTCAACCGAAAGGGAGGGGATCTTCAGGTCCAGGGAAGCATATCTTGCCGCTGCCGATAGGAGTACTGGCCTAATATCCGACGATTGTAAAGGGTCTCCAGAAGTAATTTGCTTCGCAATTAGAGCTTTGGAGTTTAAGATTGCGAAATTTATCGCCTTTTCTCGTGGGTGGTCCATTTTCTGCCAAGTCCAAATAAGATAATCGCTTTCCGGTATTTGGCCGAGCTCTCTTTTTCAAGCCCTTTTATGTTCAGACAGACAAACTGAGTAAGAATTTGCACTGCTTGACATTCCACAAAGGCATGGAGGGTTGTATTAAATCTTGCCACAATCTTTGCAGGTTGCAGAAATTTAATACAGTCACCCGATATCTGAAGTTGGGCGGTGAATTTCTTGTTATCGTGTATATTGGTGAGGGAGCCAGTGATATTTTTTTCCACTTAAGAGGAAGGTCCAGCAGCTTTAAATATTTATTTGCAATTAAATCCACCTCGTCGTTATATGATTTTCTTGACAATTTAAGGTGCCACGGAGTTAGTAATAGGTGTTTTACGGAAGATCTATTTAAATGGAATCTAAATCTTCCTCACTAAACGGCCTTTGGTCACCCAGATTATGGAGAGTCAATATTCCTTGGCCAATGGCTAATTCTTCTAACTCCTTCGGTGTCCCTAAGTTTTGGAAAAAAGGCCCTTTCTCGGTTCTTTTCTAACTATCCCCGTGGAATCGTTTTCAAAAGATGGATTATGTCCAGACTATTCGTTGAGCTGAGCCCCAATTTAAGAAATCCTTGAGGTTATTTCATTCGTCTATCGGTGCCAACATGAGCCAGGTATATAGTCTGCTACGCGAATTGTCCTCCTCCATTCCGTATCTCCATTCTTAGTTATATCAATAAAAACATTAATATACATTTTAGGTAAAATAACGGACAGTTGAGAAAGTCCTCCTCCTAAAAGTTTTCTAGGCCTTTTGATAGCTGATAAGTAACTATGGTGAAACAGGTTGTTCAACCACTTTCCCTCCTCCTTGATTGCCCTCTCGGCGATTATAGGCATGAAGATGCTTTATATAAAATGACCGGGACGATTTTTGTGTTATACAGGTCGATTCTCTTCTGAATATTAAGTCTCCTCCACGCCATAGTTTTATGAAAAGCCATAGAAGCTAAATTAATCCAGTTGACTTCATGGACACCCTCATTACACCACTCAATGCCCAAAATGTCAACCCTTTTTTTAACCTCGCAAGAGGAAATTTTCACTCCAGAGAGGGTTCCAGGATCCAATCGGTAGAATAGCTGTTTTCGCTTTGTTAGAGAGACGTCCAGACGATTTTTCGATTTCGTAAAATAATTTATTAAAAGTTCCACTCGTTTGTAACCTGAGCCGCTGAGTTCCCTTCCACTGTTAGGGTGACGTCATCAGCGTAAAGGTCAATCAAGTGGCGATTTCCCTCGAAGTCAACACCAAAGCCCTCAAATTTTCTAAGCACTCTAGCCACAAAGTTTTCAAGTGCGATGATAAATAGAAGAGGAGCTGAAGGCAGCCCTGTCTACACTCCTGCCCAAGTAATTGGGCTACTTTCCTGGCCATTGATTGATTATTGTGGAGAAGCCATTTAACAGAAGTAGGCCCGCACTGGGTTAGGAAAGTTTTCTTGGTAAAACTTTGGCTACTTCTTTAAGGACATGCCTATGCTGGATAGAGTCGAAAGCTTTTGAGAAATCGATCGCAATTATGGCCCCAAATTTTGCCTTTTATTAACCGAATCAATAGACGCTTGGATGTTACGCGAGATATCCGTTATCTTTCTTTGCTTTAAAAATCCTTTTGGTGAGTGCTAATGTTTTTTTGAAGTTTTGTAGCCATTTCTTGAGCTAAAATGCCTGATAAAATTCGATAAGATTCATTTAAAATTGTGATTGGTCTCCAATGGCTAAAATCAGATCCATTTCCTTTTTAGGAATTAAAACAATTCTTCCTTTTGTTAAAATCTTTGGCATTTTCCTTTCTTCTCCATTGCTTCGCCAATCTTAAGCAGGTAAGGTATGACTTGCTCTGGTAAAAGAGAATAAACTTTTCCGATGATTCCATCCGGGCCACAAGCTTTTTTTTTTTATAGATAAAGAGATATTTTAGCCGAAGTAAATATTTCTGAATCCCCTTCAATCCAACGTTTTGCCCGGGGAAAATTGCCTTCTCTATTTCCCATTATATATTGAAAGCGAGATCTAAAATATTCCACGATAGCTGTCGTCTCAGTTATGGATATTCCATCATGAATAATCCTTTTAATGGTTGACGCACTGCAAAATTTTCTATTTGAAAGATCCTGAACTCTCCTGAAACGATCATTCTCTTTATGGACTTTGTCTTCGAGTTCAGCCTCCGCAATCTCGGCAATCCTAAAGTATTTCACTGTATCAGCCATAAAAGAGCGTGCAAAAATAGAATTCTTTCTAAGAACTGCTTCTATTTGGGACTGATCTTTCTTCGCTGTTAATCTTTTTCTTTGAGGAACTGAGAAGTAGTCATAATAATGATTTTGTTGAGTTTACGGAGAGCTTGGTCCGAAGATCTAAATTTGAATGACCGCTTACAAGTCTTTTCTTTAAAACATTTAAAAAGTATCATCCTGCAGCACCCATCTAGGGAATTTAAAAAGTCCACCAGGAAGATCATATTTTAGGTCCAAAAAGATGAGTTTATGATCCGAAAAGGGTTCTGGACGGTAGGAAGCTCCTTCACATGACGGACTAGGGAGGAGAAGATAAAACTAGGTCTATTCGTGAGCGTAAATGACCACTTGACCATGAAAAGTCCCCATGGTTTAGCTTATCCATAATATCAACCAGGTTAAGATTGCATATGATTCGATTTAAAATATAACTGTTTGGGTATTTGTTGATTGGCTTATCAAGGTCCACATTGAGATCCCCAACTAATAAAAGAGGAATGGGGTTATTTAAATTATTATTTACTATAGCTTGATAAAAAGGGTAGCATTGACGTTAGGTCCATAGGCGTTTATAATATAAAAAGCAAATCCGTTGGTAGATACTCGAATTTGGTGCCAGTCACTTCCAAACGAATATTCCTTTATACATGCCACCACTTTATTCTTTTTGTGATAAAAGTTAAAACTCCTCTTTTCGAACCAGAGCCAGTAAAAAAATGATGGTATTGTTTTGTAAACAAAGGGAGCAACCATCCTCACAAGATGTTGACACCTCGGTTGAGATATCTTGCAGACAGGTTTATGGATCATTTATAACGGGTGTTCGGGGGTAGGTTCATTAATAATGTATATTGTATTTCAAAAGTTGATTTGTGTGTGGTTTGTGTCAATGTTAGGAACCATCTAAACCTTTAGTTAGGAGGCTTGGGCTCGGAACCGAAAGAAATGGTTTCACTGACAAGTCTGATGACGTTAACGCAAATGCATGACGATGAATGTATAGTTGGAAGTGTGAGTAGTGAGATGTTCAAATGATTTTTTAATGTTCAACAAAGTCAATGAAAAATTTGACTCCCTTTCGATCTCAGATGAGTAAAATCAGGAAACGACTGGGTCCCCGGCCATGCTTGGTGTTTAAAATCCCCGAGCACCGGCCCACATTCAATTATAGCGCCCCTCTAACTATGAAAATGAAGTTGGGAAATAATAATCTAAAAATCAGCTACAGGGCTAGATTTCTTCAGGACGGCCTCAATCCAACCTTTGTAGCGTTTAATGGCCTCCAAATGATGTTCGCAAGCATGTAGACTAACTTTCAATAGACTAAACGAATTTTTACAAAACCCTATTATTAGACATGTTGCCAAAAAACATTAAATCATCTGTGTCACTGTACAATATCATTCTATATATAAAGACCGACTTGAAAAAATTACTGCCCGGCCGTTTCGTGGTCATATAATAATGTAAAAAAAAATGCTGGCATAACGTAATATCTTGTCGTTTCAGGGTATTGTGTTGAAAACATACTTTCAAAGCTTTAAAAATCGTATTAGCTCATAAGCTTGGAAAACGTAGATAATGACATTAGAAATTCATCGATAAGGTCGAGCTCAAAGTCACATTTGTCATAAATATATTAAGAGTTTATTTTCAATTAAAGAAAAAAAAATCCTTATGCGCTGCGGAAATAATCAATGTTTGTTTTGGACGATACAAACAAAGAGATGACCATAAAGAAAGATATAAGGATTGCACCGAAGAACTTGTTTATGAGTAAGTGGCATTACCAGCATTTACTTCCCAATGCAAGTAGCTTTATTAAGTACAAGTTCAAATACATACTTAAGTAAGTGTTTATGACGGTGTCACTAGATTAGAATCGTACATTATTATCGCGCACGCCTAATCGCAGCCTTTAACATCGTATGCTTTTTTTCGTAGTTCCTTTATCGCACGCCTTTAACATCGCAATTTTTTAAAGGGAGTATTATTAACGCGGTGCTCAATGTCGTTGCTGCTTATAATCGCCCGTTTAAATCGTGGTCATATCATCGTAGTTTTACTTCAATGAATCATGAATCCAAAAGAGGAAAAAAAGAAAAGGGGGCTGAAGGGAAAAATAATAATAAAAGATATCATTCATCATCAGTCACGTGAGTAAAAACAACAAAACAAACATCTCGAAAATTCTGAAGAATTGTAGTGCTGTTTAAGTCATGGAGAATCCTAGCATTATCTTTGCTTAATTCTTCGAAGGACTTGAAGCCAGGTCTTGTGGTAAGTGGAAAAATGCATTTATGGACAAATATTAAGAGTCGTGTCCTACTCGTCCAGTTTTATAGGACTTGGATCCGGACTCTTGGGACTCCAGGACCTGATTCGGAGTGATTGGTCTTATAGTACTTGAATTCAGATTTTTGGGACTCAAGGACTCGGATCGATCAATTTTTGCGACTTGAAATCGGACTTGGGATCCTGAATGATTATATCAGGATATGGACTCTCATTTTGGCTTGAGGTCTACGTGTCCCATCCAAGCTATATTATATTAAGTTTTGTATTATAAGTAAGTAGGTTGTAGTAAAGATATGGAAATATGAAATACCATTTGCCATTAATATCAAATAACCTTTCATGATGCCTATTAACAGGAAAATCCTTTACGTAATATGTAAAATATTATAGAAAAGTTATTGTTTATCGTACTAGTTTTATTTTATTTTCAAAAGTGCTTTTTCATTTTTTTCTCCTACTGTTTGAATCGATAGATCACTTTTTATATGTTTAGACATATTTTACGTCACAATTTCAGGAGTTGAAATCCTGGATTTATCTGCTCCTACTTCAACGACGACCCGAGTTTATCAAACATAAGCATTTGAGCTCCATGGACAACGGGAATAGTAATTAAGTCTCAGGATGATGAGTTACTAGTAAGAGTCCATTCACGGGAACCGTGTGGCGTTAACAACTAAAGCTTCAGACGTTAAGAGCACTACCAAGAAGAACTTCTCTACGGAATTAATTTTCTGCAAGAGGAGTTCA
>CP045902.1:5732872-5766571 GCA_013387185.1 Caligus rogercresseyi
AGCTGAAGAAACTGTCAAAACGACTTTAGAAGTATTACACATTCTAAAGAGTGGAGGGTTTTACGGACACAAGATCGCAACTTCACATCCCGAGATACTCTCAAAGTTTGAATCAGATAGAATTGCTCCTATAAGAGGTGAATTATCATCCTTGGTTTAAGGTTGGACACAGTACCGACGAATTTAAGTGGGATCTAGGCGACAAGTTCGATACATTAATCCGAACACTGATTCATTATCTCGAAGAAACATTGTTTCCCTTGCGAGTCAAGTATTTGACACTCAAGGTTATGTCTCACCATTTGTTATGAAGTTCAAACAATCTTCCCCCTATTATGGGAAGACAAACTTAAGTGGGATAAAATCTAAAGAGTAAAAATACAGAAGCTTCAACAGAAGCCGTCAAAGTATTTTCAAAATGGGTTAAACAAATCCCAATGTTAAAAGATCTCCGTTTTCCTCGATATAATGGGGGAGACATCAGCTTTCTTGCTGTATTCGGGGATGCCTCAAAAGTAGGATTGGGTGTTGCTGCCTACCTTATTGTAAAAACTAAGAGTGGTAAAATATTGTCAACTTATCTATTCAAAAAGCTCATTAATGCCTAAAGCTCTTCGTGAAAAAGTAACTAGAGGACATATTGACAATAGCCAGGGCGGAGTTGGTAGCTCTTACTATGGCTGTGACTATGGCAAATTACATTCAAAATGCACTTAAGCCAATGGTTTGTCCAAAGAATACCGTTATATTTACTGATTCTCTTTTGAATTTGCAGAGAATACAGAGAGGTAAAGGCTGTTGTAAGCCATGGGAAGAGCGTAGAGTTTGTCAGGTACTGACAATCTTTTTGGTGCTCAAGTAAAGTTTTGCCCAGGAATTCTAAACCCGGCAGATTTACCTAGTAGAGGTTGCTACATGAACGAGCTTTTGGCCCAAATTGACTTTTGGAAATATGGACCCAAATTTCTATCAAATACCCGTGACAAATGGCCAAAACAGCCACGGCTAACGGAAGACTGTAAAAATAGATCTTTGACGAATGGTCCGGATCTTGCCATATATTTTGCACAAATTAATGCATTGGCTGCTGAATGTCATAAAGCTATGATTCATGAAGTACAAATCCGTTCTTACTCAGCCATAGAGGAACTGATTCTTCGTTGTTCAAGTTATCTTTAATTAAAAGGGTGCTTATTCGAATTAGAAGATGGGCCCGTAAGGAGACTACAAAATCCCTTAAGGTAACAAGAGAGGAATCAGAATGGGCGGAAATTCTGTTAATCAAATCAGAACAAGAAATTAGTTTTCAAGGAACTTAGATTCTTGAAAAGTGGTTGCTCTAAGCCTACAAAGTGCAAATTTGTTCCAGGATCGCCTTTGAGGCATCTACCTGTCTTTTATGATAAAAGTTTGGAGTTATCAGACTTCAGAGCCGATTGCATAGATCTTCCTCTATAGCTTTTGACGTAACAAATCCTATAATCGTCCCAAGGGAACTCTGGCCGAGAGACTCGTACTGGATACGCATCAAAAGCTTTTTCATTGTTCACAGAAGCAAACATTCCATACACTTCGTGAAAGATATTGGTTTATTGGCAATTTTGGATATGTCAAAGCTTTAGTTAGAAAGTTATGTAAGCACCTAGGTGTCGATATGTAAGTTTGAGTCGCCGAAAATGGCTCCATTGCCTGCATTCCGAATAGATAATCCTTGTCCGTGGAGAAACGTAGGGATTGATTATCTTGGACCGTTGCAATGTAAGCATTTATGTGGCGAAAGCTACGAAATCGTTGTCCTCACCCTCCAACGTTCTCAAAATATGGATGGCTTTGTTTACATGCTTACATACGAGAGCCATCCACGTTGAGATCATTGAATCTTGTTCAACACGAGAGTTCTTACAAACTCTTAGGAGATTCGTTGGTCGGTATGGAAAGCCGAAAATCAATACTCGGATAATGCTCGACATTTTATAGCAGCTAATAGACAACTCCAAACGCTAAGAAATTAGACTTCGAAAAAAATCAAGAGGAAAGCTATTCAGGCGAATTTATTGAATGGAAGTTCAGTACACCTGAAGCCCCTTGACCAACGGAGTCACAGAGCGTATGGTAGCTATCTTCAAAAGACAATTAAAAGTTATTATTAAAAAAATATTTTACCTATAACGGAGCTTCAAACAATATATCCGAGCTAGTTGCGCTATAAATGATCGCCCACTCGGAACTACAAAAGATGGGGATTGGGCATATCTCCTAACATGTTGCAATATGGAAGAAATCTTCATCCTTTAAATACACCTGTAAATAAGGTGATGAAAAATATACCATGTTCTGATATGTGGATAAATAGAAAGCGAATATTAAACGCATTTTGGTCTGCTTGGCGTAAAGAATACTTACAGGAGCTGAGTATACCTTCAAAGTGGATCAAAGATTCTACTTACTTAAAAAGCTCCGCACTGGGGATGTTATTCTGTTAAGCCAGATACCCTCGAGAAGAACCAATGGAGACTTGGAAAAGTCATTGAGGTCCATGAAAATAACCAAGGTTTGCATCGACCGTCTCTGTAAAACTACCCTTATCAAATACAATTATCATGAGATCAATTAGGCAAGTAGCTTTGCTCGAGTCTTCGCAAACTCCGACAGAGACGGACAATAAGAGTAGGACTTGGGGAATCTTAAGCGAGATAATGAATGTGACGGAAACGGACGACGGACGCTGAAAGTTACCCAAACAAAGAGACTGATCATCTCCGAGGAAGGGATCAACCGATCTCCCGTCAGAAGTGAACCCGTTCATGAATCTTGTGATGGAGGAACCAAAGACCCTGACCCAGGCATGGAGGCATTAACTGCTACCTCTGAGTCTGCGCTTGTTCCACTTCAGCACTTAGAGGACGCTGAAGTGAACCTTTGTGACGTATCGAATGAGCTGTCAAGAAAGAAACTAGCAATAATGATAGTCATAAGGGTTTAGGAAGAAGAAGGCAACACAAAGGTTACTATAAACTCCTTAATAAAGGAAACTCTGAAGAGGGTTATTTCAATACTTAAAGAGTATTTTTTCCCCTCTTACATAAATATATAAATTTCATAATAATTATATACAAACTAATTTCGGAAATAAATTGAGCCACATTTTTCCTTATAGGTTTTCTCATTTTTCTTCCTAAAAAGGTTTTATGGCACAATGTTCCATATATATATATTTTTTTTTCCGTGAGCAATCGATAGAACCGCACAGATCAAAATAAATCATGTTGAATTCAAAGCAGTAGTCGGACCTGCCGAGGGCCAGAAGCCTTACAACCTTCTGACCAGAGGTTCTATATGGGAATTACGAACCCATGGAATCTAAACTCCTTGATCTTGAATACGGTGGATTGTGTTTTCATCTGATGGAAACTATGACGCTGGAAGCTACAGGACAAGCAGGCGTTCCCTTTATAAAAATACTCTATTTTTTCCTAATATTAGGTTTTTATAGAGAGTACTAATGTTTTTCACCTTAGTCAGAAGACTCCTTATGGATCAGACTTTGGTTTGTTTTAACAAAGTTGGCAAGGTTTGAGGATTAACCTTCTGGTTTGAGGTATACATTTCTTTGTAGGCCCGATTTTGGGGGGTGTATTTCTGTTTCTTTTTCTTTGTTAGTAAGTAAAATTAAGGGTATTTTTTCATCGGGTTGATTGTGTAGCGGACAGCAAGTGGTGGTAAGCGGTCACTCCAAGGAGGTGAACCTTAACGTGTCTGCCTCTCCCCTTCTTCTCAAGACAAAGGAAAGAGGGAGAGATATAACCAAGGTCTGTATAATAAGGTCTGGGCAATACAAAAACAAACATGTAATCCTAGCAGTATAACTATTCAATGACGTCACTGGAGAACGATTCTATCTATCCATTTATATATCTATCGATCTCTCTATCAATCTATAAATATATATATGGTTTTAGGAATATTTATATATAAAACTTATGCACAAAGAAAATCTGCTAAAGCATTTTTTTGTTGGGAATTATTGATAGTAGGAATTTTTCCTTAACGACACTTTTGTATAAAATGCATTTTTAAAGGAAACTACTGACTTTTGGGCCCAGCTTATCAGTCAAAATAGCTTTATTGAGCATTAATGAACACATTTGTTTAGTTCTATTTTATAAACTGAGCCCATTTTGAGTACTATTTCGTTCATATATAAAGGAGTATATTCGTATATAGTGGACCCATAAGGGTACCTAAAAACAATAAGACCACGGTAAGGTAAGGTAGGTTTCGTGATGAATAAAAATAACAATAGCATAATAAATAATAAGCAGAGCTTCATCTATTCATTCATATTTTGAATTACGATTCATTCACAGTCATTTAACTTCAGCAATTCTTAAGGCACTCCCACGACTCCAGATTTAAAATTTATTATCCATCAATATGGTAAGGTTTATTTGTGATTTAATTTTGTATTCTTAATAATATGTTATTTTTGTATGATTAGGGGCCTAAGAAAATTAGGAAGTGCTGTGCTGTTGCAACATGCACCAGTCCTGATGGAGTCTCGTACCATCGCTTCCCTCTAAATGTTATTGAACGAAAAGAATGGGTCAGAAGATGCAAGAGAGACGATACTTTCAATCCGGATACATCTAGAGTGTGTCAGTGTCATTTTCCACCTGAGGCATATGAGCGAGATCTAAAAAATGAACTACTTGGCCGCCCAACAGTCAAGAGGCTAAAAAACGGATCTTATCCTTCCATAAATATTTCTTGCTTTGGGGCTGATGAAGACACTCCCTCAAAAAAAGCTAGAAGGGAGAGGATTCAAAATCAAAAGAGTAAAGTTCTTCTTCGAGAAATTTTGGAAGAAGGAAGTCAGCAGCCAGAAAACTGCTCTTCTTCTGAGCCCCAAGAGCCTGACCCTGTTTCCGGCTCTGAAGAATTAACTTTGTCTCTTCAAAGTTACCTCTTTTGGAAACAGAAGTTTAATCGACTCCAATCGGATCATAAAATTTATTGCATTCTTTTAAGGAAATTCGGCAAGATTTAAGGTATATTCACATATTAACGTTTTATATATTAGATAATAAAAATAAAACCATTGATTATTCCAGGGCAGCTAAAAAGGAAATCCGTAAGTTGAAGTCTAAACGGTCCAGTAACACGATGATCAAAGATTCGTTAAGTAAAAGACACAGTGCTTGTAAAGTGAAGAAACTCATCAACCCATCCTCTATGCACTGCAAATCTTATGAAAAGGAGGATGTTACAACTGCTCTTGTCCTAAGGTAAATTATACACCCATATATATATATATATATATATATATATATATATATATATATATATATATATATATATATATATATATATATATATATATATATATATATATATATATATATATATATATATATATATATATATATATATATATATATTATATATATTAGATGTTACCTTAAAAAAAAGATATTTCTTACCTTTTTGATCAAACTGTTGAGAAATGGTCGATGGAAACGCTTTCGAGGATAATAACGGATATTTGTTAGACGGATTGGACGTAATCGTCTTTTTTCGTCTAACAAAAATTCCTCCTTTTCTCTATAAGCGAAGCATATTTATAAGTCAACTGATTCTTCTTCCTGCTGGCGTAGACTTAATAAACCATACCTTATCTCAATTAAATCATTAAACCCTCCTTTTTAAATTCTTGTCACGCAACAGAATAATAGCAAAGTAATTGTGTGATGACGTCATTTCTGATTTTTTCCATATAAATTTTGAAAAGGCTAGTTCACTATGAAAAACGAGTGCTAAAGAGTTAATTAATTAATTTAATTAATTGCAAAGGGAAGTAAAAAGATTAAATTTTATGGCCAGGTATGAAATTTGAGTGGACACTCATAAACAACCGAATAGTTGTAAAGAAATAGGGTGAGGACGTCATTTTTGATTTTTGTATATAATTTTTTAAAAGGCTAGTTTACTTTGAAAAACGGGTGCTAAAGAGTTAAAATTAATTGCAAACAGTAGTAAAAATATTAAATTTGAGTGAACACTTATAAACAACCGAGTCATAATAAAGAAATTGTGTGATGAACTCATTTTTGATTTTTGCATAATTATTTTCAAAAGGTTTGTTAACTACGAAAAACGGGTGCTAAAGAGTTAAAATTAATTGCAAAGGTAGTAAGAAGATTAAATTTTATGTCAAGGTATAAAAATTGGCGTAGACAATAATAAAGAATAGAATAATTTTATTTTTGGAAGAAAAAAAGCAATGAATCGTCGAGAAATCTTCAACAGCCAAACGGAAATTTAATTTTTTACTTCGGAGAAAACACCAGGTGGCAGCAACTTCGTTTTAACATACCTAATATATCTATATATATATATATATATATATATATATATATATATATATATATATATATATTATATATATATATATATATATATATATATATATATATATATATATATATATATAAATATTATTTACTAATGCATTTGAATTGTACTTATAGATCCATCAGCAATCGGGCATTTGAGTATCTACGATCGAAAAACATCCTACCACTGCCCAGTAGACGTACACAGGAACGATGGCTTCAAGATTTTAGCGTCACGCCCGGATTGCAGCTGGACTGTCTGAGGATTTTATCAGAAATGAGTAACTCTGCCCCATCGAGTTCTGAAAATGTGGCCGTGGTTTGCTTTGATGAGATTTACATCAAAAAGAAGTATGAATATGAAAAGAGACTCAAGAGAGTGGTTGGGCCCTGCACTAAATGTCTGGTCGTCATGGCCCGGGGCTAATAAAAAATTGGAAACAGCCTATTTTTTATGACTTTGACACGCCCATGAATAAGCATCTTCTTCTTTTGATTATTCAAAAACTTGAAGAGGCTGGAATAAGAGTTTGCGGGGTGTCCTTTGACTTGGGCAATGCTACTCTCATGAAAGAGCTTCAATTTCTCTCCTCTGACAAAACATCTTTCACAAATCCGGCGGATGAGTCTCGGGATGTCCACCTTTTTGCAGATGCTCCTCATATGATTAAACTTATCCGTAATCATCTCCTTGACAAAGGGTTCGAAATAATGGGCCCTGATGGTCAATTTAGCCCCCTGGGAAAAAAGATTTCATGGAAATTATAGAAAATGATGGCAAGGAATTGAAGATACATCATAAATTGACTTCTGACCATTTAAACGTATCCGGAACCGGGAGACAGAGAGTGAGGATGGCTTGCCAACTATTGTCAAGAACTTCGGCTTCCGCTTTGACATTCATACACGGACGTCGAAAAAATATACAAGCGGACGCAGTTCTTACAATAAATGACTGGTTTGATTGTATGAACGGCCATATCGTAAATGACAAGAATCTTTTGAAGTGTGGCTTTGGGCGTCGTTTTCACGACCAAGAACAGGCCCTTAATAAAATGAAAAAAATGATCCAAGAAATGAAAATTAAGGGAGTAACAAGGCTTCTCCCTTGGCAAAAAGGAGTTCTCAAATCTATTGCATCTACATTTGCTCTACATGAGGACATGAAAAAGCTAGGAATCAACTATATTATGATTTCTCGGCTAAATCAGGACCATCTTGAGAATTTTTTTTCAAGAATACGTGCTTTAGGTGGAGACAACTATCATCCGTCTCCATCTGAATTTATTCAAAGGTTTCGGATCCTTCTTATCGGAAAAAACAATGATGTCCTTGTGAAAAAACCGCCAGTACAACTAGAAGAGGATTTTGACTGTTCTTCTGCTGGCTTCCTCACGCAAAAATTTGTTAGCCATTGGATCATCAGTTGGAAGACTCCGAGTCTACGTTCCAACGCGAAAACAGCCTTGACATTGATGCATTTGATTAGGAAGCTTCAATTGATTCTGAGAGGGCTTCTGAAACTCTTGAAGATTCAAATATTTCAGAATCAGTTGAAGTTTCTAGTCTATTAGATGATCCCAGTAAACAAGGTCTGGCGTACGTAGCAGGTTGGATCGCCTTTAAGTTCAAGGATAAATATCCAGAACTTGGATCAAAATCATGGATGACGCCTCCTACCACTGAAGCATCGTCTTGGATCCATCATTTATCAAAAGGTGGGCTCACTATCCCATCGAACAATTTTTTTGAAGTTATCAAAAATTTAGAAATAAAATTCAACTTATTTCATGGTGAAGAAATCGATCGTGGAACTGATCCCATTGAAAGATTATTTTATGTTCTTCAAAAGCCCACCCTGACTGTCCCCCTGATATGCTATTGTGTTTTTCAAAATTAAGAACATTTATCCGAATTTCTTGTTTAAATAAAAAATTACAACTTGACTGTGCCTCTTCCAAATTAAGAAAATTGAAACAAAGTGGGCAGTTCATGTATTAATATTATTTCATTTAGTTAATTATATGTTTAATTTTTATATATTATGATAGTGATTACTTTGTATAATATCGTTAAAGATCAAAATAAATACATATATATCGCTTATAAAAAAATTACTTTCGCTCTCCTGTGACGTCATTCATTAGTAACACTTTTTAGATTACATGTTTGTTTTTATATTGCCCAGACTTTACTATACAGACCTTCAAGGAGGCCTCCTTCCGACGAAGGATTCTCAATTACGGACTTCTCGGATCATCTTTGCTGGACGACATTTCTCTCCGGTCTTTCACCTGGAGAACCTCCCCTGGCTACAATAGATCCTTGATGCACTCCGGATCCCTACAGTACTCAGGATTCCCATATATATAAATGATAAATTAAAACAACAAATGGACGATCATGATAGATCCAACAAGATCAATTATTTAGTTAATTTCGCCAGAAATTTGCATTTTTTTAAATATATTAATACATACATTTAGACACATCTACAATTTGTACATAATACAATATTTTTTTAATAAACATTATACTTTACTTATAATTACATTTATTAAACTGAGTACATGAATTATACCAGGTGTACAAGTGAAACTTTTACACTTAACAAGTCAAACTTTACTGAAATCTAATACATCAGCAAGAAGAATTACTTGAAAACCAATTTTACAATATGAAAGAACATAGGTATATTTTAAATCTTTTTATTTGATGTGCCCGCCGTTGGCGGCCACGATGGTCATGAGGCGCTTCCTGAAAGCCTGGCAGACCTTGACACGAGGTCCTCGTACATGCTGGCTCACTCCTGGTTGACGGCGGCTTTCAGGGCGTTGATGTTCGGGTGGCGTAGCTTACAGGCCTTGGACTCAATGTGCAGCCAGAAGGCGTATTCCAAAGGGTTGGCGTCGGAGCTCTAGGGGGCCACAAGTCCTTGGCCCAGAAGTCCATCACCATTTATGATGATATTTTTTATGAGAATAGTATTTAAGCCCAAAAAATTGTCTTTATCTTTTATCGTCATTAACTTCTTTAATAGGCCAAAGATGCTCTTTCTCATTGTCTCCCATATCATGAACATGAATCGGAATGAAAAAATTATATAAGTTATAATCATTTGTCTATCCTCTGTATTTGTGTGTATGAAGAAGTCTCGGGTATGGATTTTAGTTGACCATGGATCTCAAATAGAAAGAAGAAGCAATGTGGAGATCAATTAACTTAGTGTATTTAGTTATTGGGAGACAAGGATGCAACGAGAGTATACAAATAAAGATAACCTAACAAAACTTTAAAAATAGTGTGTAATAAAATATAGGATGCAAAATTTATTTGAGGTCCAATGAACTCCGTTCACATTCAAAGTGCAGCCCTTTTCCATGAACTCACTACATCGGGTGTATTTAAGACCCACTTCCTTCTGATAGGACTCTTGTGGCTATCAGTCGTGGAGTAAGTGCCCTAACATACGACGAACTGTATGTATCCCGATAGTGCCTTGGGGATCCAGAACGGTAGGAATCCGAAGACCTGTAGGATCCAGAGTGCATCAAGGATCTATTGTAGCCAGGGGAGGTTCTCCAGGTGAAAGACCGGAGAGAAATGTCGTCCAGCAAAGATGATCCGAGAAGTCCGTAATTGAGAATTATTCGTCGGAAGGAGGCCTCCGCATTAACATAACAAAGCTCTGCTTATTATTATCTATTATGTTATTGTTATTTTTATTCATCACGAAACCTACCTTACCTTACCGTGGCTTATTGTTTTTAGGTACCCTTATGGGTCCATTATATACGAATATACTCCTTTACATATGAACGAAAAAGTATTCAAAATGGGCTCAGTTTATAAAATATAACTAAACAAATGTGCTCATTAATGCTCAATAAAGCTATTTTGACTGATAAGCTGGGCCCAAAAGTCAGTAGTTTCCTTTAAAAATGCATTTTATACAAAAGTGTCGTTAAGGAAAAATTCCTACTATCAATAATTCCCAACAAAAAATGCTTTAGTAGATTTTCTTTGTGCATAAGTTTTATATATAAATATTCCTAAAACCAATATATATATTTATAGATTGATAGAGAGATTGATAGATATATAATGGATAGATAGAATCGTTCTTCAGTGACGTCATTGAATAGTTATACTGCTAGGATTCATGTTTGTTTTTGTATTGCCCAGACCTTATTATATAGACCTTGGTTATATCTCTCCCTCTTTCTTTGTCTTGAGAAGAAGGGGAGGGCAGACACGTTAAGGTTCACCTCCTTGGAGTGACCACTTACCACCACCATTTTATAAGGATAACAAAGCTAGCGGTCCGGACAACATAAAAGGGAAATTTTACTTTATGCGCCAAAGAGATTTCACCATACCTTCTTAAATTCGGACAAGAAATGGAAAAAAGGGGAGCACTTCCTAAAGCTCTAACTATTGGCCGGATTTCGCTCATTCCTAAAAAAGGAAATGGGACTTCAACGAGTCACTGGAGACCTTTAACTATTCTCAATGAGTCGTACCGCATATTAGCAGGATTTTAGCCAAACAAATGGAGCCGATACTAAACAAAAGGTTGGGGCTACAACATAAGGGCTTTTTGAAAATCGGAACATAGCAGATATTTCACGTATATCAGTGCTGCCATAAGGTCAACAACCACGCGAGGAAAACTTGGAGCAATTATTGCAGTCGACTTTACAAAGGCATTCGACACAATAAAGCACAGCTTTATTCTTCAGGCCATTAGAAAATATCTTCCGAGACGTTTTTTTAATCCAATAAGGGCACTTCTATATAATGGAACTTCAAGGATCATTATTGACACTCTTCAGAGTGATCCTATAACATTAAGCAAGAGTTGTAGACAAGGATGTCCTGTTTCTCCCTTATTGTTTGTTTGTGCAATGGAACAACTTAATGTAATGTTGAAGAAGAAGTATGGTGGATTCGGTGTTTTATTAGGCAACCAAAAACATCTCATAGACCTTTATGCAGATGACATAACTTTGATGGTAGAAGCTAGCTCAGAGAAACAACTTACAAAACGTATAGAAGTTGTGCTTGCCTTTTTCAAAAAGTTTCTATCAAATCAGGTCTAAACACCAACATCAAGAAGTCGGCTATTCTTCCATTGGAAATTGGCACCCTTCTTCTGATTTGTTTATCGGTGGATGTAGAGTGGTAAAGTCTATTAAGATCCTTGGGATCGAGTGGGATAGCAATCAACCATCCTTGTCAAATTTCGGAAGACTTAACGCACAAGCTCTTAGATGGACTCAAGCATGGCGAGGTTTTAACTTGCAAAAGCGTATAGACTTATATAATTTTAAACTGATTCCACTAATTTTATATACGGCCACTGCTTTACCTACTATAGGAGAACGTCTCATACTAGAAGAGGAAAAATGGCTAACAAAACTTTTTTACCACAATTATGTTCCAACTCTGAAGAGAAGGAGGCCCGAATTGGGAGGAGGACTTGTTTTACTACAAAATATTTTACCCAAAGTTTTTAAACGAGTTTTTATTGATATTAATTCTAAGCCACAAATTGAGTGGAGGAATGAAATATCAAATTCCAGCATCTTCATGAAACTTATGTTCGGGACTGATTTATCAAATGACTCAATTGCTAGATACTCAAAGGAATGGGCAGCGCTACAGAGAGTGTTATGGATCAGACCACCGTTGTTTGACTCTAGCACCACAATTGACATTGTTCGTCAAAAATACGATCGTATACCTTTTTTTAAGAATTTGTATTATGGACCCAACCAGCTGGAAAGTATTGCACTACAAGAAAATACCCTACGCTTCTGCGACATACAAGAGGAGTCTGTCTTCAAAACAGGGAGATTCTACTTTCCTTTACGTAGAGCTTCTAATGCGTATATTCCATTGACTCCCTGGTATTTAAAATTTTCTGATAGATCTCCAAAATCCAAAGATGCTAGGTTGATTGCTAGAAAACATATGGAGGTTCTTGATTTGTCATGTGAATGGGAAAATAAAATTTTGCGTTCACTGATGAGTGTTAAGGATGGGCATAAGTTTACCGCTCAACTTCAAATATCGACGATGTTAATTAAGTTCAACCAGCATTGTAAGGATTGTGGCAAACTTTTCAATGACATTTATCATGCTTTTTGTGACTGCCCCTCACTAAAAATTATCAAGGAATTCATCGAGCTCAATGAAGCTTACATAACCGGCTTTAAGCACGAAGACTTAAAGGGACACATTCTTTTCGGCACTCCTTCCAGAGGAAAACAAGATCAGGATGAAACTAAGGCCATTGGTGCAGCTCTTCAGAACTGCAAGGCACTTGTTGCCCAACTCCTAACTCAAGGGAAATTTGTCGATGCAAAAGACCTTAGAGCAATTATGATATCTGCTGCAGCAAGGTACTCTGCTCTGTCACTGAAAATTCCTAATACCAATGGTCCTACTTGGAACTATGGATCCGATGTAGTGAGATATTTCCCCTCATCTTCACCTCGTCTTGCTGGAGTCCTCGCCAGAATCATCTCAAAGTTCAAAAAGCTTAAGAACTCCAAAAACCAGTGATTGTCTTCTGTTTTAATGCTTCTTTTTAATATTTTTCTCTGTTTTGCTATAATATTACGTCTTGTTCGTTTATTGTGATTTTATGCTTTGTTTTGTTTTAGTATTGCTTTTTATACTTCCTATGTAATTTGATGTTTTTAAGGTCTTAAAGAGGAAAATAATTTTAAACTACAATGTTTATTTATGTTTGTTTCAACACTGCACAATTTTCCTTTTTTAATTTTATTAATATATATATATGTGTATATTGTGTACTTCGTATATTTTAAACAATGAAATAAAGACCTTGCTGAAGAGGAAAAAAAAAAAAAAAAAAAAAAAAAAAAAAAAAAAACAATATACATATTTATAGATTGATAGAGAGATTGATAGATATATAAATGGATAGATAGAATCGTTCTCCAGTGACGTCATTGAATAGTCAAACTGCTATATGTTTGTTTTTGTATTGCCCAGACCTTATTATATAGACCTTGGATATAACTACGTCTTAATATCAATATATATATATTTATACAGAATAAAGTTAGTATTACACGAGCCTCGGTCCAGTCATTTAGTGGAGAGAAGGTTCACCCACATTGGTGACCCTAAGTGTACAGTACCCGATTCCTTATGGCGGAAAACGACGGTGCTGCCGCGGGCATCCTCCATATGCAAGCCCCGCCCTTCGATTCCTCCGACCCGGAGCGGTACTTTGGCGACCTGGAACGGTATTTTGGCCGCCGAAAGTACAAAAACAAGCTGGACCAGCTTGACATCCTCTGGAGCTTACTCACACCAGCCCATCTCAACCGTGTAGGAGCAACGTGGCGCGACGTGGACCCAGAGGAGCAGTACGACCGTCTCAAGCGAGATCTTATCGCTACCTACGGCCTGACTAAGAGGCAAAAAGTCCAAAAGCTTCTCAACATGCCGCTACTAGGAGATGAGCTTCCACTGACCAGACTCTTCAAGATGCAAGCTCTCCTACCTGATAAGGAACGCAAATCAGAACTCCTGTACGGTCTCTTCATCCGGATGTTGCCCAAAAGTCTGGTAGACAAATTGCACCATGTTGATGATCTGGACGTAGTGGGCTATGCGACGGCTGCAGACTCGATCGTCCGCAACTCGCAATCATCACCTGATGACTTCTCGGGAGTTTGTCCAATCTCCTATAACCTAAGAGGTGCCGTCTCCGAACCTGCACGAGGAGCCTCCTCCAAAGTCCATCCTCAAGGTGACCTTAACCCAGACGGTCTCTGCCGTATTCATGCACGCTACGGCAATAAAGCAAGGAAGTGCGTGGCCGTCGCTTGTAAAATGCATAACGTTCCTCGAGCGCAAAAGCCACATCCGGGAAACGCAAATGCCAACCATTAAACGTCCCTCAGGTTGGCTCTTCCGAGGTCAAGTCACTCCTTTCCCCGAACCGAGTCAGTCAGACGAGCAAACATAAATCTACCATCACGACTGTCAACTCATTGAGAGGATTGAAACACGATAGCAGACGACTTGGCCCCAACTCTCCCCGGAATACCATCTCCATCTGTGACCAAATCCGCAACCGTCTTTTCTTGGTCGACTCCGGAGCCGAGGTTTCCGTGTTCCCAGCATCTCCAGCTGACATGCTGGACGAACAAACTCAACCTCTTCAAGCAGCCAATGGATCCCAAATCCAAACCTACGGTCATCGTGTGATTCCGCTTCGATTCAACGGTCGCACTTTCGAAGTTTCATTTATCATTGCTAATGTCACGACGCCCATTCTTGGCGCGGAATTTTTCAGTGTCAACGATCTTCTCATCGACCTTAAAGGACGACAAGTCCTCCAGCGCGATGGCCAATTCAACATTTCGGCTCACAAGGACTACAACCCCATCCCAGGTCTTCACTACGTCTCTTCCAGCAGATTTGCGCGGCTCTTAGACCAGTTCCCCGAACTCTATAGCCCAAAGTTCTCCTTCAATGCCCCAGTCAAGCATCGGACAGAGCATCACATCGTGACACAAGGGCCCCCAGTGCATTCATACCCTCGCCGTCTTTCCGGAGATAAGTTCGCCGAAGCCAAACAATACTTCATGGACTTAGAGACACAAGGTATTGTCCGCCGGTCAGACTCTCCCTGGGCTTCCCCACTCCACTTGGTCCCTAAAGCAGATGGTACGAAACGTCCATGTGGGGACTACAGACGTCTCAACGCGATCACCATGGACGACCGTTATCCGATTCCACACATGCATGACCTCAACTCGAAACTCAAGGGGTGCAAGAAATTCTCTGTACTCGACCTTCAAAAGGGTTATTACCAAATTCCGATGGCCAAAGGCGATATTCCCAAGACGGCAGTGATCACACCCTTCGGTTGTTTCGAGTTCCTCAGAATGCCCTTTGGTTTAAAGAACGCGGCCCAAGCGTTCCAGAGGCTCATGGACAGCATTTTTTCTGGACTTCCCTTTACGTTCATCTACCTGGATGACATCCTGATTGCTTCCCCGGATTCGAGCACCCACTACGAGCACCTCCGACAGGTCTTTAAGCTCCTCAGTGATCACGGTCTGATCCTCAACCGGAACAAGTGTGCCATTCACCAGGATGAATTAACATTCATTGGCCACCAGGTATCTTTGAGTGGTATCGCCCCACTCAGAGAAAGAGTGGCCCAAATTGAATCCATGGTCGTACCAACCAACAAGGCGGAAGTTCAGCGGTTCCTTGGGATGATAAACTTTTATCGTCGTTTCGTTCCCAATATGGCCCAAGTCGTACTTCCTCTCACAGAACTAACCAAAGGGAAGGCCAAGTCTGTGACATGGAACCAGGAAGCTCAGGCCGCGTTCGACACGGTCAAAGCGGCACTTGCCAACGCCACTATGCTCGTCCATCCAAGCTCTTCGTCACAAACTACGCTCACCACTGATGCTTCAGACACTGCTATCGGCGCTGAGCTCGCACAACGACAAGATGACAGCACCTGGAAGCCTCTCGCATTCTTCTCCAGGAAACTAACGGTGGCTGAAAAGAACTACTCTACGCTAGACAGAGAACTCTTAGCTATCTATGCCGCGATCCACCACTTCCGTTATTTCGTAGAAGGCCGACCTTTCACCGTGTTAAGCCATTAACTCAGATCATCACAAGTCAGACTGACCACCCACCCAGACGTACTCGACATCTCTCCTTCATCGCAGAGTTCACCACGGACATCCGCTATGTGAAAGGCGAACAAAATGTCGTTGCTGATACGCTCTCACGCATCTCTTCCTCAGCCAACAAAGCCATATTGCAGGACCGATGCCAGATGGTTCACCAACCAATGGGCGTGGCAGCGGCTCAAGTTCCTGACATTGATTACACTCAACTAGCCCAAGATCAAATCGACTCCCGCAATGTACAAGCCTACCGCACAGCCATCAGTAACCTCCAAGTTCAGGACGTGAATCTCCCCAACACGGACATTACAATACTCTGCGATGTCAGCACCCGGCGACCTAGACCTATTGTGCCCCCACAGTGGCGCAAACGAGTGTTTGACGCAGTTCACGGTCTCTCACACGCCGCGGCCCGTGTAACACAGCGAGCTATGACAGCTCGTTTTGTGTGGCATCGCATCAAGTCGGACGTACGTGAGTGGTGCAGAACTTGTTTGGAGTGTCAGGCTGCCAAAGTACATCGACATGTCCGAGCACCTCTCGTCGAGCGACCGCCCCCGGACCGACGCTTTGGCAGTATACATGTCGATATCGTTGGACCCTTACCTCTCTCACAAGGTCGGCGGTATATCTTTACAGTCATTGATCGCTTTACTAAATGGGTCGAAGCTATTCCGATGTATGATATCACTGCTGAGTCCACGGCCAGAGCGTTCCTTCACGGCTGGGTGTGCCGCTATGGAGTGCCAGATGATGTAACATCCGATCAGGGCCGCCAATTCACCAGCACCCTTTGGACAGAACTACAACGGACGATTGGAGCGGCCGCGTACCGCACTACGGCATACCATCCACAAGCAAATGGTCATGTAGAGCGGTTTCATCGGTCCCTCAAAGCTTCTTTGATGGCTACGTTAATAAACAGCAATTGGATGGATGCTTTGCCGCTGGTCCTTCTGGGATTACGCTCCTCCATGAAGGAAGATGCCGGAACTTCACCGGCTGAGTTGGCTCTAGGCCAAAACCTACGACTCCCAGGAGAACTCGTCGGAGACACTGACCGTGACGCTGTTCCCACAACAGACTTCGTCCAAAGGTTGCGCCGCACTATGGCCGACATGCGTCCAGCACCCACGAACTTCCACGGCAAACCCCAAGCTCATGTACCACGCTCACTTGCCCACACCTCACATGTCTTTGTACGGAACAACACTGTGCGACCTCCTCTCACCAAACCGTATGATGGTCCCTTCGAAGTTGTGGAACGCTTCCCAAAGTATTTTACTTTACAATTGGGCACAGAACGCAAGAACGTCTCTATCGACCGTCTGAAGCCGGCTCACACGCCCCAGGATTTTCGACCTCGGCATTCCTCTCACCAACCGTTCTGGGATGAGCCAGACATGATCCTGGATCCGGAATCTCCAGTAGTACCAGCCGAACCTCCCGACCAAGATGATGACATCCAAAGAACTCGATCAGGAAGGGTAACCAGACCGCCTACCCACTTTCAAGACTACGATCTTTCCGCTATACGTATCGCTCCTAGCCTCCCGGCTCAAGCTGGGGGGGCGGTTGTAGCGGACAGCAAGAGGTGGTAAGCGGTCACTCCAAGGAGGCGAACCTTAACGTGTCTGCCCTCCCCTTCTTCCCAAGACAAAGGAAAGAGGGAGAGATATAACTACGTCTTAATATCAATATATATAATATTTATACAGAATAAAGTTAGTATTACACGAGCCTCGGTCCAGTCATTTAGTGGAGAGAAGGTTCTCCCACAATTGTAAGTATGATCTTGAACATATACAGACGGGTGCCGAGGAAAAAACGTAATGGGAAAGTTCGCAATTATCAACAAGATTTTACTCAAGCCTAACATCTTAGTCGACAAATATACTAGTGATAAATGATCCTGCAATTGAGTGACAGTGCGCATGTTAACTCGACTACCTCAGGGATCCGCACATTTCCTAAAATGAAATTTTCCTTCATTATGATACCTTTATCTCTCTTGAGATTGCTAAACGTCTCATGGGGGAGTGTCGCGTCAATCCTATCATTTTAGTATAATATAATATCATTAATGTTAGCATCATTACAAGCTTATATTTGTTACATTTCATCCTAGCAACTTGCTTTATGGCGACAGGAGTTAGCGTGTCTGTTCTTTGGTATGACATCTCCCGGGGAAAATGGAGGCAACCATTTTGAAATCAACTCCTTCCCCCCCTCCAGTGCTTCATGTTCATTCGTGCTTCATCCCCTAAAAGATAGCTTGCCTATTCTGCCAGGAGGGAAACAGGAGGCTGCTCTCTGAATATGAGCATTTTACGCGGGAAGGAGTGGGTGGTTATTCTTTTTATCATTTCATGATCAGTTATCATCGATCTTCAATAAAGAGAACACCTGACCCTATTTCAGTTGTATTCCGTTTTATTTAAGGTATTTCATAGATTATACTACTTTGGTCATCACATTGGGTTTTATGGGGATCTAATTGAGTTTATACAGTCCACTTGTTTCTACAACATCTATTGGCAAATGACAAAAAGACCAAGTGATTCATTTGGTGGGATCGACGGAGGTTTGCACTCTCTGAGTCCTTTAGTTTTATATACAATCAAAAGAATATTGATTCAATAATTATAATAGTTTTGCCTCACCAACCGTTGATATGAATAATATAACTTACAGCATATCATAGAAAAAATAGTAATTTTGAAAATATATATGTATGCAAAGGTAAATAAAATATGAATAATTTTTTCCCTACTTCAACAAAATCAATAACTTACGGCTCCAGAGATTCATATATTAAAACACAAAGCTTGATCACCAAAACTTTGTATTTTCTGAAGGACTATTTCTTAATTATAGAAGCTAAACTTTAAGATGAGAAGGTTAAAAACTACAAAATTACCAATATAAGCATTCCGACTGATACTTGTTTAATTCTTCAAATTTATTTTTGGAGGGTATCAATTATTTCTACATCTTATGGCCCAAATAGTGCAAAAACTTTTCTGATTAATAAACCAAAAATAATTGGATAATAAAAATTTATGCCACAAATATTTTTTTGTAATGGCTTAGGTTTAGATACTACACCTATAATGTTTATTGAACAATATATTTATCTCTGGTTGTCAATATCTCCCTTCCACTTTACCGCTTCAATCGGTAGATGTTTTTTAAAGAAAAAATCTACCAATCTATCGATACCGATTAGAACAGTTTACTACCGACCTCTAGAAATTGCTTAATTTTTTTTGCAGTGTATATGCAATAATTGTGTTCAAGTGATGTATGAGCAGGTACTTCGATATTCGACTTTTATTCCTAGCCCAAAGATAATAGATAATACAAGATGCGCAGAACGCAATGTTTAGTTTCCTCTGATTAGGAAAGAAAAACTGAAATGTCACACATGACGTCACATTATCGATCTGTTATGGTTTATGGCATAAAAATATATATATTCTCTTTCTTTTCTCTCATTATCTTTCTGTCTGTTTGATAGAAAGGACTACACCTACTTTTTTATAACTATTGAAAAATGTAAATAATCAAGCCTTTTCTGATGTTAATAAATTGGCGTGAGTTTCGGCCTGAAAATTGAAAATCTTATACAAATAACAGATATAAAAGCAATTACAATTTTTTTTCCTGAAAATCATGGAATTTAGTTACATAGAGTAATACAAATCTTGTGTTTATATGATGAAATTATATACGAGGTTGTGTGGCCTCATCGATATAAGTCCCCCATATTATTAATTTTATGTTATTTATTTAGATGGTGTAAGTATTAGATATACAGGCAAATCGTCTAAGTGATGACGTCACATTTTTTTTGAGTTTTATTATTGGAAATATCCCTCTTTGTTTACATTAGTTCTGTCCCCCTGTTCGTAGCCGTACTATGGATCCCCATAAAACTGCTTGCTTATAGGATTCGACTTGAATTTACAACCTTTTAAAAAGCTGCCCGATCGTTTCCTGATATATATATATATATAATTTTGTCCCTTCAATAAACCTTGTTTACTTACCCCGTATGCATGATCTAATTATAATTATTTAATTATTGTTCCCAATTCGAGTGTAATTTACACATGGGAGTAGGAAAACAACGTGATACAACTCTCATCTCTTCCCTAGACACTTATCAGAAAATATAATTCAACGTCTCATGCATTTCGTGCCTCAATAAGTAGGGCATGTGGGTATATTTAAAATAAATCTTTGAGTGGTTTCACCTTCGAAAGCGTGAGACTCATATCAACAGAGATAAAAGGTGATGAAAGGGATTTGAACCCCCATTTTCCCATTGTATTATTTTCTTCTCAAATTGCAAAAACCTATATGTAATTGAATAATGGAAAGGGTATTGATGGGGTTTACTATATGAAGTTATATAAAGATTTAGAAGCAAAAGGAACTTTTCTTTCTTATATAACAAAATAATAGACATTTGCTTTTCCAAAAATTGTCAGTTCACATTAGTTTTGGAGCAGATATGACAAGTCTTGTTCGTTATCCTTTCATTCCGAACAAATATAAAAAACGTGTTTGTCTGTATGTGGGATGGATCAAAATGAGATAAAGTCTTGATCGATTGGCTTTTAACCCACCGTGCATTCATCCCCATTACTAATATGTTGTTTTTTCGCTTTACGTTGGGACTCACAAAGGAAATCAAGTTTTGAAGATTATTAGCTTTAATGTTTAAATAAAGGGAAGCTGTTAATGTTGTAGGGAACAATTACTTTTAAGTATCAGTTAGTTAAAAAAAATGAAAATACAATTATCTATATCCCTTGATTTGAAGAGATCAAGTTTCTTTTTACAAAATTATATATTTTTCAATTTATTTTTGTGAAATCTAGTTTTTGATTTTAAATATTTTTACTTACTTTCTACCTACATCAAAGAATAGATACAAATCCTATGATTTGTAGCAATATTTAATAGTTGTGTCAAAAAATATAATCGATATTTTTGGATGAATTCTACTAGAGAAGAACCGATTTAACAAAATACCTAATAAAATCGGCAGTCACAGATCTGTATAGGACTTATGGGAGTCTTTATACTGCGTAAATAAATGCATAAACCAAAAAAATATATATATAAGAACAAAATAAAGGGAGTGCGATAGCCATGTGTGTCAAGGCGTGTTAAACTCTCAATGTGGGAGGCGCAGGTTCGAATCCGAGAGGGGATGGTCATTTTTGGTCAACCTCATTGATAAGATCCTAGGTTTGTGTGACTAATTTAATGCTATAATGCTTATTTATATCCAGTCGGATACTGCAATTCGGTCGAACTATATGGCAAAAAATGAATCGTTTAAAAGTGAATATATTTTTTCATTTATGAAGATACATCACAATATAACATACATAAATTTTATGAAAGGATGGCAAAAAAGTCGCAATCTTATCACTATTCATAAATTTTTCCATTTGATAATATGGTTTTCTTTTTTCTTCTCCTTTCTTATTCTTATAGTCTGTTTGATGATACAAATTTGAAACATTATTTTTCCCCCAGAGTAGGAGTAGTTATTTTATTCAATTATTGGTAATGTTACATTGGTGCATTCCATTCAAAGGATTCACCAATGACGTCATGGATCTAGATGCCTATGAGAAGATACAATTAGTATATTTAGAGCATGATAGTTTTATCCATGAATTGACATCTACTTTTCAACAGCCAGGACAGGCCAGGAGCAGGCCAGGCTTTTGGGGGCCCTACAGTTGTTATGGGGGAGCACAGTGGCATATTCATACAAAATCGGGCCCACATCACTCGGTGGGTGGGCGGGCCGGGCCTGAGCCAGGACTGGATTGATTCTTTGTAGCTTAATGCAAAGTGAATATTTAATCCTTCCTCTTCTTTTCTTTCAACCCATCAACTTTTTTCTTTTATCCTTAGTTATATGTTAATTATTGCTTTAAAGAAAAGTGGTGCATTGAGAGCTTTTGTTCCTATGTTTTATTATTTATTAGCGTTGTATAGTTTTATATATCCGCTCGAGGCGTTGATGCAGTTAAGTAGATAAATACGTAGGAATTTTGCATAGAGATATAAGGACAAAGAGAGCTTATTGGATTCTTCAGAGGCATACGTTATTGTGCTCAATATAAACAAAACTTTCTATCTCTATGATCAACTTACAATGACGTAGTAACATTACTTTGTTTATATTGGACACAGAATACAGTGAACGACTATGTTTCACTGCTAATAAAAGGAATAAGTATATATATCTCTATGGATTTTTGGGATATATCAAGTATCCTTGGGCCGTATTAGTGACGTAGACTTGAACAATTTTTTTAATAACATTGTCGTGTCTATTATTTTATTCCTCTGCGGAACTCTGCGCTCTATACTCCACATGAAACTTCATCGCCTATATGCTCTATAGAACATTGAAGTAAACTCAAATGTGATTTAATGCAATTGCCTTATACACGGAAATTTTTTGTTTTCTTGGCCCAGTGGGCATATATTTCGACAGATCCACCAACGATATACAAAAAGGCTGTGCACATACTTAGTGAAAATTATCAATAAATAACAATTATTGAAACGAAAAAAAGAAAACATGAAAATAATTTGAAAAAAACATATCAATAAAAATTATATCTCTAATAAAAATTTGGAATATAAAGAGGCGATTGGGATGATACAAGAAAGGTCGTCGTTTTTAACTGTTCGCATTTTATATAATATGTAGTGAACTTAAGTTATGACAGCGTCACATTTGGCATTCTTTGTGAATGTCAGAAAGTCTTAATCAGAAGTGTTGGTCTTGAAGAGGTTTTCTAGTGAGATTTGGAGGGCTTGGTAAGTCTCTGCTAATGCAGGACAGTTCCAAAGGAGATGATCCGTGGTCTCGGGGTGTGTTTACAAAAGAAACAGTTCTTTCGATCGTCTTTGAAAAACTTGCCTGCCACCTCCAGCGAACCGGTCAAAAGTCGGTATTTGAACAATTTCTCTGAGGACGTAAGAAATCTATTATTCACAGCGGCGACACAATCGCTTATACTTTTTGTATCCCACGTCTCTTTAAGTAGGCTTTAAAAGGTACTATTGTTGAGACTGTGGAAGCATTGCGTAAAATCTTTGTGGATAAAATGGAGATCTTGATCCTGAAGGGTAAAAATGGACGATTCACTCTAGAAAGCTTCCCGAAAACACTAGTAAAATACTTATGTGCAAGTCTGTTTAAAAATTTCGATGAATGATAACATCGCTTGCAATGTGAGCATTCAAAGTTTTTGGGATCGATACATTTAGGCAATTTAAAAGAGGCATTTCCCAAGCTAAGGACGTTTCATATGTTTTGATGCACTCTGTTGAGCTATTACAAAATTCTCTTATTTTTCAGACAACATAGAGATAGTGGGTAAAACTTTTGATAGCCCGTGATAGGGGGATTCATTATAGTCGATTCCATTATTTTTTAAATATTGCTTGATATAACAAGACCAATAGTGGCTGTTGTCCCATAGCTTTCGAATCCAAAAGCAATTTAAAGATTTCCATAAATTTTGGACGTCCAAGACTCCCAATCCTCCAAGTCTGAGTGGATTGTGAATTCGATTTTGGGATATATTTCTTCTTTTGTGGAAGCCCAAGAGAGAAGTCTCCATAGTTAGAAGTTCTTCGGATGTTCCTTGGTGAAAAGGTGTAACACGAAGTAAATGAATTACACCTGGGACAATATAGGTATTCCAGGCTCTGACTTTATCCCACACGTTTAAGTTGAGGGAGTGGAAAAAGAACACGATTTCTTCAGTGTTGACATCATGAGATCACGATTTAACCTAGAACTGTTAGATCCAATCCAAGATCCAAGTATCTTCATATGATCAGACGAATTTAGTATTGGCCAGGCTTTTTCTACAATGCCTCCAAAGGGGCTGAGAAATTCAGTCTTTTCAACGTTTATTTTTAAGCCGGAAATAATAGAGAATTGATTTAAAATTTTAAATGTTCTGCCGATTGATCTTATGGTTTGAAGTGGATTACCAGAATATGTCATGGTCATGTCATCTGCGTAGCACAAACATTTTAACACTTTTCCTGATGAATTAAATCCACGAATGTTCGGATCAGAGTGAATTCTTTGGAGCAGACCGTCAATGCATAAGACAAAAAGGATTCCAGCCATGGGGTCTCCTTGGCGAACACCTCTATAATTATAAAAGTGTGCTCTGTGGCTTCCATATTCTATTAGGGTTCTTGTTTTGGCAAGGGAAGTACAAACCATTCTTATAATAAAATCGCCGAAACCTTTCTTGTAAAGTGTTTGGACAATAAAATTGTGTGATAAAGAATCAAACGCTTTGGCAAAATCAATAGCCATTAAAGACGTATGATTTTCACATTCGGTAAGTGTTTGAAGAGTAAAAGGAATTATATCCATAAGCTTGTCTTTTAAAAATCCATACTGAGAATCGTGTAAAACTTTATTTAAAACTCCTTTTATTCGATTAGCTAAAATATATGAAAATATCTTGTAAATCGAATTTTGCATAGTAAGAGGACGTAGATTTTTAGAAATTTCGGATCTTTATTTTTCTTAGGTATTAAGACTATTCTCCCATCTGAGGCAAATTCTGGGAAGTGTCCAACGGTTAAAACTTTTTCATAAAACATGAGTAAGAGAGGAGATAGATTGTGCAGGTATCTTTTATAAAATTCAAAGGTTAAGCCGGAAGGACCAGGTGACTTATTGACCTTTGCGTTATTTACTATTGCATATTCAATTTCTTTAATAGTTAGGTGGACTTCCATTTCGTTTTTGTCTTCGTCTAAAATATGTAGACTGTCGTCCACGGAACATCTTATGCTTTTGCAAAAGTCGGCGTTCGCCAACTTACAACGGGCGCATAATATAGAATCTCTGCAGTCGTAGCAGCTGTACAATTTGGAGTAGTAGGAGCTAATTTCCCTACATAAAAATCAGGGTGACTAGAAGTTTCTCCAATGGAGTTTACGATACACATGTTTTTAGATGATTCTCTTTTTATCTCCATTTTAACGCACTGTAATCTCGAATGGGTTAGGTCTGAGATACTTTCAATTTTATTTTTAGTCCTGTGCATGAGATCAGCCTTTCGGTAAAGTTGATCCAATTTAAATTATTTCTTGTTTTGAAATCTTTTCTTTATCAAAGTTTTCGATTTCGTTGATTGCCCTTCGTTTCTGCATTGCTTTTACTGCTCCGGCATTCCTAAAGATCCTTTCATTTTTTTAAACAAGCCTTCCATTTCAGTGAAAACTTCACTGCCGTTTTTAACATGAGATTTGGTAGTTTCAATTAAAGAAATGATTTATATCTGGGTTGTTCAATAATTCGGAGTTCAGTTTCCAGCTTGTTTTATGCTTCAAGGTCCTAGATTTGATCTCAATGTTGGCTATCAAACCATGATGATCTGATAAACTAGTATCAACGACCCTGTAGGACTTCAATGAGCTATCGCGGAAACCTTTGAACAGTATCAAATCAATTCTAGAGGAAACAGGTCTCGAAAATTTATCAACAGAAAAGAAAGTATGCTTATAGTTTTGGCATATGTCCGCGGAGTCATGAAAATCAAAGGAGGAGATGAGGGATATTAAAGCTTTAGTAGCTCGAGGATTTGAGCATATATGGTCTCGATTAGAGTCCCTTCCGGGCTTTAGTTTAACGTTAAAATCACCTGCCATAATAGTGGGTCGATGTGTTATTATTGAGCTATATCCCTATTATATCAAAATGCCCATCTTTTGACTTACAATTGATTTTTAATAGATTTCCATTAGAGCATCGAAATTCAATGCTGGGCTGGAAGGTTTTCTTAACTAATAATGTAACTCCACGTTTCGGATTTGTTAGACTGGCGTCAAATGACGAAAAAGACTTATATACTTGAGGAAGAGAAAAATGGTTTTCGAAATTGCACCGTGTGTCACATAAAATTACGATGTCAGGTAGCTCTAAATATTTGAGAAACCTTGACAGCTTATATTTTCTTTTTGTACTTTGAAGGGAGTTACGTTCAAGGATAAGAGAGTCGTCATGATGGTTTCAAAAACTTTTGAGGTTTTGACGGACTATTTTTTGAACCGTGGGATTCAGGCGCTAGTCTTTTTTTGTGATCGAGGATGATCTTGAGCGAGAAGATAAAATATTAACTTTAGAGATGCCAGGTGGAGTTTTTCTAGATTTTCTGAATTGAGATTTTTATTGATTAATATTTCTTCTTCGTTCATATTATTGTTGCAGCTAAATTCATCTGAACTATCTCTACCATTAGACTCTGAATCGTTTACTTGACTTTCTTCATTGCCCAAGTCTTGACAACCCTCTGAACATTCCTTGTCATCGCTGTTTCCAATATCTAAAGAAGATGGGGACTTTGTAACTGTACTGTCAGATTCTGTATTTAATGGTTCCTCCCTTACTGGTCTAGTAGAGAGTTCCGAAAGGGTAACCTCCAAGTCAGCAATTCTTACGTCATTATTGACATTATTGATTGTTTCTTTTCTTTGTGAGCATCAGTAGAATTTATAACACTTTCTGTGTCATCATTACTTCTTCTGTCAGACTTAGAGTTTGCGTTGTGTTTTCATATTCGATAGTCTTATATTGAAGTACGGTCTTGTACTCAATAATTTCTAGTCTTTTTTCTGTACAATTGATTCTCGAGTGACCAAATCTAAAACATTTTTGGCACTGCTGACGCACGCCAACGAATCTCAAGTTCACTAGGGAATATCTGTGGGATATTTGATGGATATGAAATTTGACGTTCTCCATACAGATTTATAATTTTTGAATATTTTTTCCGTGTCTTCGTCTTCAGGGTAAGGCTTGACAATTTTACAAAATTTATTGATCCAGCTTTTTAATTTATTTCATCAACACGTTTGAATGTGTTAACAGCAGTTATCTTAAAATATTTCTTATTGTCACATTCAAAGTGTCTATATCCTTTATTTTTATGCAGATAGGCTTTATTTCGCCGTTTGATCCTTTTACATTTATTTTGTAAGGCTGCTTCAATCTTTGCAGTCGTGGACGAATGTCCATTGGAGTGTTGGTATAGAAGGAAGCGTATCCAAATCCATATTGCGCTTGCGCACCAGCAATTTCATCTTCTGTAAAGCCGTAATGTAAAGCGGCGTTATAAACATCAATTTGTTTCAAATTTCGATTATTGAAGACACGATCATTTTCCGATTCAGTCAATGAGATGACGAACTTGTCCATTTAAACATAGAGTTTAATTTTTTTTTTAAAATGCCTCATTAATGTTATTCTCCCTTTTAGAGAGAATCTTAGCGTTGGACATTTTGTGTTTATATCTTTCTGTATTATGAAAAATCTTATCCTTTGTTACGTTCGCATAACTACTATGTTTGTCCCTCAAGTCAGTCTTATACATGGAAATATTAAGGATCTTTGAGAAAATAAGTTAAAGAAATGCAATTATTTAAATGGATGTGATTATGAAATCGAAAACACCCAGTATGACGTCATATTTTTTAAATCCCAAAGTGGCATCTGCTGTGCAAAAAGAAGTAATCGGCTCAATTGAAATATATTCCAGCTACCTGCCTTAATGCGCCACTTTCCTGTAAAGGTTTAATGTTCATGTTGTAATCCTCAGAAAATTACTCTATTATGCTACACCATATTAAGTTAGTGACAAGCCCTGCAATAATTCGTTTAAGACTACTTTTAATCTCTTATTTAATTTGCAACCTATTCTTTTTCAAAACAACCTCTTTCACGTTTGTTACAATGAAAAAGTGGAAACAAGTAAACATAAACTATGCGTGTTGGTGAGCATGAGAAAAAAAAAAAAACACATATAAAAAGTTTATAACGATCTTTAAAAAGACCAATTGAAGAAAACGTTATTGTTTGTTTTTATAGAGTAATGTTCTTATGATCTAAGAGATATAAACAAGACATATAAGTACTGTGTATTTTTTGGGTTAATCTACGATTGAGTATTAAAGAAAAAAAAATACTCATTCATAAATTGAGTATTGAATAATGAATTGTAATTGCGACTTATCACAAGTCATGAATAAAGATCCAATAAGGAAAAAAGGAGCAACACAGGGGATGCTAAAAAGGAGGAAGGTCACACAAATCAAGTCCAATATATATATATATATATGACCTCCCAAAAAAAAACTTTTTTAGTTCTTTTACATATACCAGCGATTTTGGTTCATTTTTTGATGCTGAAAACGAGTATCTAAATAAAAATCTCTAGCATGTTAGAAATCGGACGTCACGGGTGTCATAGGTTTGGTTATGAAGCAAAACTTTTTGGTTATTACTTATTTTGAAAAATATTTTTACAATTTTTTTTTTTTTTTTAAGGTCTTTATTTAAAATTGTAGTACATAGAGTATACATAAAATACAATAATAAAAATAGTAGGTAGAATTGCGTAAAAAATACATAAATAAACATTATAGTTTAAAATTAATCTACCTAAAAAGACCCAAACTCAATTAAACAGAATAATACGCAATATAAAAACAAAACTATAAAACAAAAACAAATCATAAGGGGTTATAAAAACGGTGATATTGAAGGACTATCTTCTTCAACAAGGTGAGGTGACGGCTCGAAGAAGGTACCATGTATGAAACCAAGTCGATGGCATATTTCCACGAATCCGGCCTAACTCCGGGGATCTTTAACTCCAGTGCGGTATATCGAGCTGCGGCAGATAATAAAATTGGACGCAGGTCTTGCCTTGTCACTGGTTCCTTCCTCGACAGTTTTGAACCAATAAGGGCCTTCGCACTCGATAGTGCGAAGTGAACAGCCTGAAGAATTGGGTTAGTCCGTCGCTTTCTAGGAATACCAAATAAAATAGTACCTGTCACTTCGAAAGAAGAACAAACAGTGTTTAATTTTATAAGTTCACTTAAAATAATTATTAAAGGGCATTTTACAAAAGCATGTATAATATTATTAAAAACGTTTCCGCAATTAATGCAAGGGGTATTAAAATATAAACATCTGGTTGAAATTTGGAATTGAGCTGTGAATTTAAAACAGTCATGAATACCAGAAAGAGAGTCTTTAATCCGTCCTAACCAATTAGTTGGCAGATTTAGTTCCTTTAACCATTTTATGCAGGCATCATGGGCCTCTTCCTTATAGGAGGGAGGCTCAAGCTTTAGATGCCATGGACGAGGGGTAGTATATATAGAACAAGCTCTCTTTAAAGGAAAACGAAATTTACCACAGCTCAATGCCGAGTCTTCATGAATAACCAGATCATGAAAAGTAAAAATTCCTTTCTCCAAGGCTTCACGCTCTAATTTTTTTGGCTCCTCAGTTGATTTGAAGAAAGCCTTCTTACTCGCATTTTGAGTAATTATATCGACAGTTGAAGAGGAGTCACAAACCGGACCAAAATTCCAAATTACTCGCTGAACTGCCGCCCAACTAGGTGATATAGTTAAGAGTAGGTCGTTTGAAGATACGGAACTCATCATAAGAAGAGTGTACAATGAAGAATTTGACACAACAGACCTCCACTCGAGATCTGGTCTTTTAGTAAGGTCAATTAAAACTTTTACGAACACTTTCGGTAACACTTTGGTGAGAAGAACTAGGCCACCACCTAGAAGTGTCCTTGGTCTTTTAAGTGCTTCAATATAGGTCTTGTGAAAAAGAGTATTAATCCAAATTTTCTCCTCTTTGATGACTTTATCAGCTAAAATAGGTAAAAGAGATGCCTTGTATAAAATCGAAGGAACAATAAAATTATTATAATTATCGATTCTAGACCGAAGATTCAATTTTCTCCACGATAAAATTCTTTTTAAAACACACGTCCTCATTGAGTTCCAATTTTCAACTGTTTCGCCATTTTTATCATAATCAACTCCAAGAATTTTAATCTTTCCCTCCACTGGACAGTCGGCAACTCTAAAATCCTTTACCGGAGACCAGGAGCCAAGGGGTAAAATTGTGGTTTTGTTTCTGTTTAAAAGTAGACCTGAACGTTTGCCAAATTTAGTAAAATATGCTAAAATGACTTCAATCCTCTTTAAAAGTTGAGCCTCTGACTTGGCTTCTATATACAAAGTTACATCATCAGCGTATATATCAATAATATGCCGTGTGTTGCCGAATAAAACTCCAAAACCCCATATTTCCTTTTAATAGAGAGAGCCAAGTCTTCTATTGCCATTACAAAAAGAAGGGGAGCCGCGGGGCATCCTTGTCGGCAGCTCTTATCGAGTCGTATAGGAGAACTTTCTATACCGTTAATAGAAATTGAGGAAGATCCATTGGCAAGGAGGGCCCTTATTGGATTGAAAAGATGTTTTGGAAGATTTTTCTTTGCCATTTTTAAAATATGGAGATGTGATACCGTGTCAAAGGCTTTTCGAAAGTCAATTGCTATAATGGCCCCAAACAATTGTCTGGAGGCAATACAGTCCATGGCACAACAAATGTTTCTAGCAATGTCACTAGCTTTTCTTCCCTTTAAGAATCCCTTTTGATGGTGGCCAATTTTCTTATTCAGAACAGGTTCTAAATTCACTGCCACGACGCCAGCTAGAATGCGGTAAGACTCATTTAAAATAGTTATGGGACGCCAGTGGCTAATATCAGTGCCATTGCCTTTCTTTGGGATTAAAACAATCTTTCCTTTAGTTATAAGACTTGGTAAAACACCTTTCTCCTCCATGGATTTACCTATGTTTACTAAAAAAGGGACAATTCCCTCATGAAAATGTGTGAACAATTTTCCACCAAAACCATCAGGGCCATAGGCCTTGTTGTTTTTAAATTTATCCTTTATATACTTAGTTAAAGACTCAATGGAGAACAGGGAAAAGGAAGGATTGTGGCGAAGTTTATGGGGAAAATTTGGTCGAGAGTCTTTAACAGTGGCCTGAAAGTCCTCACGAAAACAAGATAAAATCTCATGGATATTAGTGATGCACCTACCTTTATAAAAATTCTACTCAATTTGGCATTTGGTCCTTGTCGATTATTATTTGTACTTTTAAAGCGATGTAGCGGTAAATTTTCTACTGCTTTTTTTCTCTCAAATTCTTCCTCTATAATATCAGATAGCCGATACGAATTTACACTGTCTGCAATATATTCTTTCCAGAATAGAGAACCATTTTTTAATATTTCAAATATATTTGCCTGAAATTCGCGAGCTCTCCTTCTATGACGCCCAACGAACTTCTTTGTTGATTGACGTACACAAAATAATAGGGCGAGAGCTGTCTTATTTGCACTAAAAGATTTATTATAAAAAAGGACTAGATTAGAATTCAACGAGCAAGAAAACTCAGGTTCATGTAAAATCCACTTAGGTAAATAAAACTTATTTGGTGAGGAAGCATGATGAAATAAAAGCTCAATGATTCGGTGGTCCGAAGATGGTTCTGGAAGATATTGAGCACTTTTTAACTTCGAGAATAGAAGAGGGGAGAGAAGAGCGTAGTCTATACGTGATGAACGATTCCCACTGCACCAAGAAATATTGTCCTTATTTTTCAAGACGTTCAGTGTGTCAACCAAGTTCAGACTGAGGATAAGATTATGAAGTATAGGACTATTTGCATATCTTTTTGGGAAATCTAGGTCGACATTTAGATCACCTAAAATCATAATAGGGTAACTACGAGCTTTATTCTCATTTATTATAGATTGAAAAACGGAAATGACTTTTGATTAGGCCCATAGGCGTTAATTAAATAAAAATTAAAATCATCACAATTTATTAAAATTTGATGCCAATCACTGACACCGGTGTATTCTCTTGTGCAGGATGGAATATTAAATTTTTTGGAGATAAAAGTCAGTACACCTCTGGAATTTTCCGAACCAGTAAAAAAATTATAATAACTTTGTGGAAGACAAAAAGGACATGTATTTATACAAGAAGAAGATACTTTGGATTTGACATCTTGCAAACATAATAAGTCAGGCTTCATTAACAAAAGATGTTTCATCAACGCATGACGGGGATGACGAGATCTGCCACCCCTTATATTTAATGAAATTATTTTATTTATGTACCACTGTCCTCCAGTATCAGTGTGATTTAAGGACTTGGATGGGAAACATGAGGTAATCTTCAACTGAGACTCACTGTCCCTAAAGGAAGTCACATTTTTTGAAGAGATCATGAGGGGAATATAAACACATATTTATACACAGTAGAAACGAAAATTACTCTCGACAATTGGCTCTTTTACCCGTGTTCTTTACTCTCTCAGGGGATAAAATAGAATCAGAGCGATTTCTTTTACCAGCCGACTGAGAACGAGTCCTTGAGGGCAAGATCTGCTGGATTTCGTGGCGCTGTTTCAATGGTTTTTTTTGTCTTGTCAATTGGCTTTTCATTATGAAGGGAGGCATTCTCCTCAGCTAATGTAAGAGAAGGTGACGTTTCAGGTCCAAGAGGGATAGACTTATTGTTGTCCATATCCGACACAGTAACACTCGGTGGGTTAAGACGAGAAGAATTTACATTTATAGTGGGGGACCTCTCAGAGGCAGCAATTGATGAGACGACTGTTGATGAAGAAATCTCCTCATCCAGTTGGTTGAGGTCTGAGGATTTTACAATTTCAATAGGTGACCCACTAGAAACCCCCACAAGAGGTACATCAACCGCTATTGAAGAAATCTCCCTAGTGACCGGAGCCGAGTTAATGGTATCAAATGGAGTAGCCTCATCACTAGAGGCATCCAAAATCTCTAAAGCTAAATCATTTTTAACATTTCTCACCTCGCTAGTAACTTCAGTGGTATTAGAATCACCTGTTACAAGAATTGTAGGATGTGAGGAATTATTACTACTACTACTCTTATCGGATTCCTTTGAAGTTAAAACTATTTCCGCTTGAGGGACAGTTTTGGATACTACTACATTATTAGACTCGCCAATCACATTGTTGGTACGATCCTCTAACGTTTTAATTAAAGTTTTCTCATAATCAAAAGTTCTAACTCTCTGTTCATTACAATAGTATTTTAGATGGCCAAATTAAAACACCGTTGACATTGGATTTTAGAACCAGAAAATTTTAGCCTTACAAGATTACCCTTGAAGGCTATAATCTGCGGTAGCGTTGAGGGGTCAGTTATTATCTCAATAACATAATCACTATCTCGCCAAATCTCTCTATAATTACTGTATTTTTCTTCCGCTGTTTTATTCACTGGTTTTTTTTTCGGTAGTGATTTAACACTTCTCCCCATTTACCCATCCATTTCACCATACTCGCCTCATCAACTCTCTTAAAAGTATTAATAAGAGTGACAGTTACCTTCTTTTTTCCATCAACAACACCTTATCAATCCCCTTCAATTTGAATACGGCATCGACAAGGACTCCTTCATGGTTCAAACCTTCATAGTAAATGATCTCTTGAGATCATTCAACCTCGTTCTAACATCGACTGGACATCTTGTATAGAAACAAGCCTGACCCAATCCAAACCTAGGGTTAGCACCCGCAATTTCCTCTTCCCTAAAGCCATACAGCACAGCATCGTCTACACATTATATGCTTCAAGTT
>CP045902.1:5766671-5816671 GCA_013387185.1 Caligus rogercresseyi
CAACATTTGTGTCAAGCCATAACTCTAGATAATTATGCCTTCCGATTGTTTGAACTAAAATATTTACAGTAGAAATAAAACTATACCTTTGTATTAGAGAAGAACTACAATAATATACATCCCTATTTTAGGACCTTTATATATACATGCAAATATATACATAATTACTATACATATTTGTATTTTAATTATTGGAATAAACTTTTATTGCACTAAATATCGTATTTTTACAAGGTAAATGAGCATCTCCATGTTCCGTATGGGATGACGGGCATTTTTAGCCTACTTATTCTTTTTTCTTACAGATATAAGGGATTTGTCATCATCGTCGTGCAGATCTGAAGAGCTCTCGTTGAGCTCCACAACATCATCCCTTAAGGAAGGATCATTGGACTGTCTCATCAAGAAGGTTCTGTTGGATGCAAAAGGGAGCTCATGACGTACTTTTTTAGATGCACAAGAGGCTTTTCTTGTCATTATCCCCAAAACTCCTTCATTTTCTAGACGTTGAGGAATTGACTGTCCGTAGTGTTCTATGTTGGGTTAAACGAATGTGAAGAACTCACTAGACTCTTGGGGTTTCCAGGAGCCTTTGGATCTTGTCCATGCGTAAAGGAGATGTGCGCGTTTGGAGAGAAGCAGATCCTCATGTCTGATTGGTTAGCCGTATAGTATGGAGGCGGGCGTTGCCGGAATTTTTAACACTAGAAAGACGGTGAAGTCAATTTTGACTATTTTTCGACTTTTGAAGCAAATATCTTAAATGTCAGTGGTCCGATATGCTTCAAATTTTATGACTTTTAATTATTTCACAAAATAAAGGTTTCTATCAATATCACATAAATATTTTAACTCAGTGAAGAGTTATGACAATTTATACCTAGAATGACGGAGAAGTCAAAATGACTTCTTTTTTATAGACTTAGAAAAATACTGTTTGTGTAACAAGTATAAACCTGTTAAAACGCTATTGCTGCAAGTAAATATACTTGTATGTGCAACAAGTTTGAATCTCTTATGATTAATTGCCAAAGGACACCCAATTAATGATCTTCGTTCCAAAGTTTGGGGTCCACCGTATTTCAGAGAGACATGAGTCGCGATCGATGTAAAAGCTCCTGAAATGTATCCGGTTCGACATCACATCTTCAGGAATTCAAAGAGATCAAAGTTAAAAAATTTCATTAATTTCTTCAATTTGGAACCGATTGAATAAAAGTGCATTGACTGCTGCAAACCCGATGCCAATATCACGGTCGATGAGCAATTATTTCAACGAAGTCACGTTCCCCATTTACACAATACATGGCAAACAAGCCCGATAAACTCAGAATAAAGTTTTGGTTTGCTGTAGTGTTGAGTCTCATACTTAGTCAATGGATTCCCCTACTTAGGAAAAAATGACCATTGGCCAAAAATCAGTCGTTCTCAGAGTACGTTGTAATGAAACTTGCAGAGCGATATCTCAACGAAAGACGAAACATCAACAGTGATAATTTTTTCACTTCATTGAAACTGGCTAAATCACTGAAAAAATTAGAATACGAGCATTGTGGGAACTATGAAAAGAATGAGGAGGGAGGTGCCCAAAGCTATCAAGAACATGAAACAGCCTCTGAATCTGCAATAGTATTGAAGCATGAAGACTTTACTTTTACGGTCTATCAAGGCAAGCCTAAAAAAACGTTATAGTCTTAAGTTCAGTACACAATTCGGTTGGTATTCCTGATACTCAAAAAACATTCCAGTAGTGTTTTTATACAACAACCAGACCAAATCTGAAGTTGATAATATAGATCAGATGGCTCGTTTATATAACACCAAGGTGGCATCAAGACGATTGCCCCTACAGGTTGTTCTATAATATTTTAGATATGGCGGCCATCAAAACTAAAGTAATATACAAATAGATCAATGGAACAAAAATAAGTCGGAAGGATGTTTATATTGCAACTCATGCAAGAATACAATCCATGAACAAGCCAAATATGGTGGAAACGATGAAGAGGTTAGTGTTGTAGAAATGATAATGAAGAAGATACCCAATGAAGAGAAAAGCTTGATATGTGCGAAAATGCAAGAATAATAAATCTAGCATCAAATGCTTTAGATGTAAAAGAATCGTATGTGGAAATGTACCGCAAAAGTGGCACATCTTTCAAATTCTCTCAATACCTCAAACTCAACAAATAGGCAATAACACGACATCAACGTTTTATATAGAAAAAGAAATAATTTTTTATAAGTCATTTTACATCATAAAGTAATTTTGAATTATAATATTAATTTATGTTTTTTTAACGTAATTGTCTTAAGATGGTTTTTTATCTCCTACTTTCTAGTGGTTTTATTTTAAATTTTTTTTTAAAAGCTGTTGGAATTAGAAAAAAAAAACATATTTACAACAGGGTTGTTTGATTTAAATCAGGCCGATTTAAATCATTGATTTAAATCGCGATTTAAATCAAGTGGATTTCCAATTAAAATCATTGATTTAAATCAATTCATGTTTTTTTCAATAAATTAAATTGATATTTAATTTTATGCTTCTAATTCTCAATGACAGAAACAAAACATTTCATGTCTGTCTTCTTAATAGTAGAGCAGTGGCCTTTTTCATTATATCTATAGCCTCAGACTATAGGCCTATATCATATAAATATCATATTAAGCTTTGAGTTAGGATTATTTGATTTAAATCAAGCAATTTGGATTGCGATCTAAATTAAGTTTTTTTCCAAAGACATTTATAATCAATGATTAAAAATCAAGTCATGTTTATCAAATAAATTGTTTATTACTTGTACAATGTAAATGGAAAAGTTAACGCAGTTCAATTTGACAATTACAGGAACGAGTTATTAATTGTCAGTCCTTTGCTCTTCTAAATCTTCTAATTAGCTTAAGATTTGATGAACATATTTAACAATTTGCTTCTATTCTGCTTGTACAGTATGAATGAAAAAGTAAACTCAATTAAATTTGACAATTACAGGAACGAGTTATCAATGGCCGATTATCTTGCGCCTCCTTTTCCAAGCGTACCTGGCGCGTCCTAGATTCGAGAGTGACCCATCTTGTAGTCATTTTTGATCAGCCGTTGGCAGCTCCACCCCGTAATTTTTTAAGGTAGAAAATTGTCATGAGTTTACGATCCTTGCTTGGATTTCGAACTATCACGTGATTAGCGAGTATGACTCATTACAAGGCCTTTGAAGTTCTATAATTTATTGTTTTACTCCTTTGCATTCTTTATTAAAATGAAATTATTAAGTAAGGCAACTAGAATTTAATCAAAGACAACATTTAAAGTCCCCTGAGTAATAGGTAGGCCTATATGTATATTGGGCATGTTTTAAAAAGTTACAATTTAAAGTATGGACAAAATTTACACATTGAAAAATCGATTTTTGGTTCATAAAATATGGTTAACAATTAAAATCAAAAAAATCTGATTTAAATCAAAAAAATCCGATTTAAATCAAAAAAATCCGATTTTTTGATTTTTTTGAAAAAAATCAAAAAAATCAAACAACCCTGTTTACCAAAAAAAATCGAAAATTTGTAAATTTCGTCACTCTTAAAATGTAAACCAATTACTGTAAATAATAATAAAAAAATCTAGCTTGATTTTTTGACTATTTTTAATGACCAAATTTTATAGTCTCAATATATTTATAAATATTCATTCCAATATCAAGTATAGTTTGAGAATAAATTGAAAATTTAACAGAGAAGTCAAAATGACTGTTCGTCTTTCTAGGTAGAAATACTTTGCCGTCTTTCTAGTGTTAATGGATGGAGAGGTTTTTTCCCTATATGATTTGCTAGAATTATATCCCACTTGATATAAATAAGCATTATTAGTCTATGGAACCTAGGATCATAGATGGAGAGGGTTTGGAGGCGGATGGAGAAGATGGACTTTTCGGAGTCGACACTTCCTACGTGTCTTAACCCATTATGTCCTGGATTAATTTTAACAATTTTTTTTCTTTGATTTTCAGGAAACTTGGCAAAATGATTACTTTGAGATATAAAAATTGATTTGTGAAATTTGAGATTTCACAAATCAATAGTTTAGCATTTATTAGCTGTTGCGTACACGCAACGCTAGGACAATAAGCGACAAAAATGTATTATTTCTTATTTATTTAGAACATACATATATTGTACACTTATTCTATATACATACACTATATTTAGTTGAGTTCAACTAAAAGTGGTACAGACGTGAATAAATTATCGAAATACGAGGTGTAGGGAAGATTTCTCCTCTGTTCATCGTATTTGTTCAAAAGGTTCAATACAGTTGCAGAACATTTTCCAAACTTTTTTTCCTCCTCTTCCACTCCACCAATTGATTTGCCTTGGTACAAATCACAAGCTACGAGGTATCCTGATTTTGAACATTGCGACCACACTTTATATCCGAAGGGTATAGCTTTATTCCTGATAGCCTGCTTGCACCCATGCTTCCCGAAGTATTGAATCATGGATTCATCATGCGAGATGGCACGTGTTGGTACAAATTATCCATGAATTTCTTCTGCAGATGTTTTACTAAGGGGCGTACCTTCCAATACTTGTCTTTGGGATCTATGTGATCGTTGGAGATGAAGTGGATATAACGCATGATATCTTCAAACGTGTTCCTTCTCATTGAATTATAGATGGCGTGGTTCTTCAAGTCATCGCCATTTGCCCAGTAATGTCGTTTACTTGGTAGTAGATTGTATCCGGAACAGATCAGAATCGCCAGAAAAACTTTGATTTCTTCCTTAGAAACTGTGAATGACATTGCGTTCTTTTCGTGGGCATATATATTTGTCTGTTCTACTAATAAAGATATCAATTGATCATCAAAGAATAGTTCGAATAACTGCTCAGGAGTTAGATTTGCAAATTGTGAGTAGTTGTCTTAAGGAAACAAATCCTCTGTGATACCTTGGTGTGTGGATTTTCGCCACTCTAAAAGAACATGTTTTTTACGGGTGTAGACTTATTCTCATATTCACATTCGGAGTCTGTGCCTAATACTCTATGACCCTTGCCAGTGTGAGCCGGAGCTCTTAGTTAGGGGCCCAATAAATTGGTTAAAGAATTGGCGTTTCGATCGTTTTCATCATTGGAATCCTCATCAGTTACTATATGAGTATCAGGAGGTTCAGTAAATACATCATAGTCCTGATTATCTTCCAAATCTTCGATCAAATCCACAATTTCATTCAAGCATAGCCCTCTGTAAAAACATAACATATTATCCTAGCGTTGCGCTCACGTAACACAAAAGAAACATCAATAATTTTTACAAGCACGTTCAAAATCGTTATAAAAGGTATACATAGTTTCAAAATATTCCCAGTAATATAATATTTGATAACATTCTTGTCAAAAATAATTTTATTTAGATATTAAGACTTACTTCTGCCGAGCCTCCATTATGCTGTACAGAGAAACTGATAAACGTGTCCCTACACCCACAACACAAATTAAAATATGACGTAATAACTTGCATTAGTGTCATATGAGCACGTCTGAACCAGTTGCGACCTGTCCGTCATCAATAATGGGATTTATGAATAAAAGTGTATTTTCACATTAGCGTTGCATGAGCGCAACACTAGGATATAATGGGTTAAGGATTGATGACTGTCCACTTGCAAGACTCTGTAACTTGTTTTTTAACATCTCGATATGAGGGAGATCATATCTATCAACACTAAACATTATCTCACCAGGTATTTATTTTGATCAGAGCCCTAATTTAGATCAGCATCAATTATCGGATACTGAGTGCACGCTTTCTCCCTTGATTCTTCCATTTTGTTGTTATACTGTATATGCTGTACACGACATCAATGTACCTATTAAAACGGGAAATCCATATACTGCAGAGTAGGAATACGGCTACTCACATTCACGGCGAGAACGGAAACATTCAAAACAGAAACATCAAAAGCAGGCACGGCCACTGCGCCTAGAACCGTTAAATTTTGCATTTCTTTTACATGTTTTGCTTCTTAGTACTAAGACACAATTGGAAATGTACGTTTTTTTTTTTTAAAGTATTGATGCTCCTTCAACGTTATTGTCATGTAATTGTCTCAGCGTGTATTAATCCTGATTTTCAATAAATATATAATTAAATGATTTGCGAAAAAGAACCATGTGATAAGGCGATAAAGAATGTGCTTTTAAAGGGAATGCAAAAAATAAATACAGTGTGTTCCATCAGAAATGAAATTTTTAAATTGCTAATTAGAAGTACTTAAAATTCGTCAAATTCCCTCTTAGATACATCATTTTAAAGGAAAAGAATGGACTTTCATGATTTTTAAATCCTAAATCATAAGAGGCACATCTGAAGCCTTACAAAAGTTGCTGGAAATGACCCCTTCCAGCCTGAAGACAGAACGACGCACGCTTCAGGAAATTCTTGCAAACGTTTTTGATCGTCTCCTGGCTCTATCCTTCAGCGAAGGTTTGGACACATTATATGAGAGACTCAATGGAATCTGGTTTTTCCTTATAAACTCGAGTTTGTGCTGCATCCCAGAAGTGGAAGTCCAAAGGGCTGAGATCTGGACTATGAGCTGGCAGGGATTTTCCGTCCTTCTGCTGATGACTCGGCCTCGAAACTTTTCATTTAAAATTATAAAGCTGCATTTGTGTAATGTGGTGGAGCGCCGTCTTGCATCCACCAAAGTGAAGAACGAGTTGCAGAATGGTACAGCCTGGGCCAAATGATGTCCTGGAGCAATCTGAGATATGAAACACCATTAAACGACGACAAATGGCCATCATCTTCAAGGAATGCATGAACGATTGGAACCATTCCATTAATAATGGCAACGAAGATCATTATCTTAATATCATTCCTATCATTTGTTTCGCAGATATTTTAAGGATTTTCATTTGTCCACATTCCGTCGTTTTTTTGATGGAGGCAAAAGAACTTCTCGTCAGTGCAAATGATTCTATAGACAATGTTGGATTTTGCTGCAGAATCCACTGACAAAACTGCCTTCTTTGCGCTTTGTGGTTATCAGTTAATGGTTGCACTGAAGTGTAATGATAAAAACGGAATCGAAGATCATGTCTTACGATCCTCCACAACGTTGTTTTGGTGGGTGAAATTTGCTGAGAAGCTTTTCTGAGTGAGCAACTAGGGTTTTCTGTTCTTTTTTATTTTGTTTTCATTTGTTTTTTCTTGTGGATGGAACCAGTCTTATTGAAATGATCAAGAACTCTTGTGAACTAGATCAGCTGGTAAGATTTCGCCGCCCTCGCACTTATCTTGAAGTGAAGTATAAATTCTCGGCGTACTGTGGAAGGAGAAGGTGTTTTGCCAAACTGCAGGATGATCAGTTTCTTCTCAAGTTCAGAAAATATTTTTCAGGTTATCATAGGATATTTTTATATATTGATAAAAATCCACTCTTTATGAACAAAATAGCGTATCAATAATACGATTTGAATTATTTTAAATACTTCTAATTTGCAATTTAAAATTTTTATTTCTGATGGAACACACTGTAGTTGCTTTTGAATAGTGTAATTAAAATAAATATAATAAAATTGCTGAACGATTTACAACAGTTGCCACCAGATCGCTTTGATTAAAAATATTGAACGAGCTAAAGTGCATAACTTAGAGTTGGTTCTAGGAATATTTGTATAAAACACTTATGCATGAAGAATTTCTGATAACACATTTTTTTATAAGAAATTTTCGATAAAATAAATTTTGGATCAAGAAATAAGAATTCCTATTATCAATAATTCCTTATACAAAAATGCATTACTAGAAATTTCTTAAGCATAAGTGTTTTATACAAATATTCCTAGAACCCATTATATGGGAAAAGTTTTAAATGAGGTTTAAATGCCTATTACTATTATTAGTTCAAGTACTACAATTTTTCCTATTCTCATGTTGGGAAAAAAAAATAGCATAATAAAGATTAATGCTCTTGAAGTCTATCTATTTGACATTAAAACAAATGGTTCTTAGCTCGTAGGCACATCAAGATATGTTCTTGTCACAAGAACATATCTTGATGTGCCTACGAGTTAAGGACATTTGTTTTAATGCCAAAATAGATAGACTTCAAGAGCATTAATATTTATTATGCTATTTTTTTTTTGTGTCAATTGTTTTTGTATTCGTTTTCATATGTTATTTTGTATGCCTTGAAATATTATATTTACTATTACAGGATTCTTTGTTGATTCATGCTTTTATTTTAAGGTAAGAAGATATTCAGTAAGGAAACATCTTTGTTTTTTATCTCTCTTTCAATAAGACTATGTTGAGTATCCATCCTCAGCTTTTAAAAACCAACTTTAAAAATAGCAAATATCATCATTTGGTATTTTTTATTGGAGTTTATTAATATGGAAGTTCAACCTTAGCAAGGAGGCATAGAGATAAAAAGATATAGAGAACTTATTCCCTTCATCTGTATTTTTGTGTCCAATATAAACAAAGTAATATGTAGTAGGTCGTCGTAAGCTGATCATAGAGATCGAATCTATCTCTATGATAAGCTTACGATGACGTAGTACAAATTACTTTGTTATATTGGACACAAAAATATAGCTGAACGATGTTTCTCTGCTATTGAAGGGATTAAGCCCTCGAAATCTTTGTATCTCTATGATAGAGATAGAAAGATTTATTTATATTGGGCACAATGACATATGTCTCTAAAGAATCCAATAAGCTATCTATGTTTATATCTTTACGGGTTATAAGTGTTCCCATTTACAATGTATAATTATTTTTGTTTGTTTGGTGAGGTCCTTTATTGTCTCCGACTCACTGGAACTTAACTTGGTATCTGCCGGTACCATATAGGTACCTATGTACCTATATAATGTGCATAGCTAAGCTTTATTAGAAAGAAAATGGTTAAAGTCCATTTATAAAAAATATATGAAAATCCATTAGCTTTCGGCGTCCATGTTTTGTTTATGTATTGCTATGACATCAAAGGTTTTTGCAACATAAGAGCAAATGATACTCCGAGTCCCAGAGTCGAGATCATCATCAAATCTTCGAAGGCATATCATGCTTCTTGATAAAGTCGTGTATTCTTCTATTTGATCGTATCTCATTATCTTAATGAGTATTTTTCAATTCTGAGAGTCTCATGGGATCTTTTGGAGAAAGTTCCGACATTGTAAGACCTGAGTGTGATCCTTATATTCTTGAGTGCTTTTTTTGTACAGCAAGTGAATGAACATGAGCTCAACCCAGCATTCCATTTATATTGGAGATGATTATATGATGATCTCGACTCTCGAACTAGATATGCGCAGTCTAAATTACTTACTTTTAGACATATAAACAAAGGAAAATATGGATAGGTTCGGCAAAATTAATTGCGGAAAAACTTGAGAAAAAGATGCTTCATTTTGCTTGTTGTCATCACATTTCCAATATTATAATTGTAGGAGTATGTGATACTCTTTTTAGGAAGATTAAAAGTCAAACAACAATATTTTTAGCTTCGTCAAGGATAATTGGAATACTTTTGATAAAAGCAAGCCCAAAACTTTAGGCGAAGTGCAGCAAGAATGGAAGAACATAAAGGCAAATACAATTGCAATTGAAAAAAATCCTAGATAAGACAAGTCCTAGTGCTGATTATAGAGAAGTGGCCGAGTTCACTATAATACTGCTTGGGACAAAACCTCCTCGAGACATCCATTGGACCAAACCAGGCACTGTTCAACAAGTACAATGGATGGCGAGGAATATTTACTCTATGAAAATGGAGATGTTCTCTAAAAAATGAAGTATTCCAACTACTATATTTCCAAGCTAAAATGATTAAACAAAGTATTGGCCTAGTTTTACACTAGATATTGGATAACCTCAACTTCAACAACGGATGCTCCAATAAACGATCTTCATCTTTTCAAAAACATGCTTCATTATTTTCGTCAAGACAGTGAAGTAGCAACTTCTGTTATCAATAAACTAAAGACCCACCGTTTCTCACCCAGAAAACAGTATTACTTGTATTGTTTAGCTCACCCGAAAGTATAACCAAGACCGCTAAAGAAAAAGTCGCAGTAAAGTTATCAAAAACAGAGAAGCCTGAGAGGTAAAGAAAGGAAAACCAGTGATAATTTAGACAACAACCTTCTTTGACCTTATCGGACCTGAATCGCACTTTTTATTTGATGCTTTGTGAGTAAATTGTGATCGGCTAACAATTCCTGCCGAGACTTGGGAACATTACTCTTATTACCTAAAAGCATTGAAATTTAAAATTAGTAAAAGTGACAAATGATGTGGCTGAAAGAGCCGAGAAATCATTTATTACAAGTTGTCAAATACAAAAGGGGAAAATTCCACAATCTTAGGAAATCTATAATGAATCAATGACCAAGGTATATATGTATGTATAAAAATCAGACCATATAATAAATAAATTAGTCTTCAATTAAAATTACTTTTTACATTGCATTTGTTTGTGTATATTTTGAACTTTTGTATAAGTTGTGAATAAAATTTGCCGATCAATTAGTCTTATTTTATTTCTTAAAAATAAAAAAGGAAAATACATTAAATAATGTCAATGAAAGAAACCGGAAAATATTTACTTCTGGCTCGTTACATATAAACATAACACAGATATACATCCCTTCATTGAATCAGTTTCTTTGGTTATCCTTTGTTTATATGTCTAAAAAGTAAGTAATTTAGACTGTGCATTTGGCGGTTACCATATATATTATAGCATTTTTATAAAAGTTAATAATTATTTTAGGAAAAAAGGTAAAATTTTGGTGTTAGAATAAGTTTTCCTTCCTTCCAATGTTGAAATATATGTAATACGACGTACATGCATAGCTCTCTTAAAACATACGTATCTTCATATGTAGTCGGTTACAAAATAAACTTGAAATTTTGAAAAAAAATTGCTTTTTTTAGTACAATATGTTTTGTTTGTCATACCCATTTTGAATAATAATTTTCTCCATATCTCGTTCGACTGCTATATCATCATAAAACTCGGTTTTCATTTCAAATGGCCCATGTGCCAGACATTCCGGGGGCCCAAATTTAAATATATTTTCCTGTCGATTATTTAAGCCTTGGAAAACCAGAAAATCATCTATTTGAATTTTTAAAATAAAAGTGTTAAATTTGAACAAGTCTACTACTAAAGTAATGTCAACTCGAAATACAACAACAACATTTACTGAGCTTCTGGAAAGTTTTTAAGATTTTCTAATACTTCTTAGGAGCTGATAATATATATTTTTGGGCCTTACTCCAAGTATTTCAGAGCACATAAAAGAGGACTCCAATGTCGCTCAATCTACTAAATAAACAAACAATGAACATCTTAAAATTACACATTTATAGAAATAGATTGTATATTAAAATAAAATTATCAAACTTTTAAGATAACTTATTCAAAAAATTTAACATCAAACTGATGGATTTATCCTAGTTTCGTACTTATTACTATAGCAGAATCCCCGTGACAAAAGATAGCTTTTAACAATGCAATCGGTTAGTTCCCCATCAGCTGGACCCCTGATTGGTAAGAACATTTCCGTTCAAATCCTTGATACTCCTCACTATAAGGAACCCTAAAGAGTAGAATTCCTTTTCTTCCTTAGCGTTCATAGTCCTTAAACGTCATTTCATTCAACGTTACATCACTCAACATTGCCTTCATTTCAAAATATGTCTGATCCATATTATTTTTTAATAACGGAATAAATATTGGGACAATCCCAACATAAGGAATTATGTTTTATATTTATAAATAAACTATTCTCTGCGCTGATATGGTTCATATGACAAAGCAAATATATATTTGTTTACGCTAATCGAAGTAAAGCCAGTTGTCTCAAAAGTTAATATTTGTGTAAGCGGCGGTTCTAGGAATAATTGTATAAAACACTTATGCATAAGGAAAAATCTGATAAAGCATATTTGTGTTCGGAATATTTGATACTAGGAATTTTTCTCTAACGACACTTTTGTATAAAATGCATTTTTAAAGGAAACTACGTACTTTTGGGCCCAGCTTATCTGTCAAAATAGCTTTATTGAGCATTAATGAGCACATTTGGTAAGTTTTATTATATAAAAATAGTAAAATGAGCCCATTTTGAGTACTTTTTCGTTCATATATAAAGTATATAATAGACCATAATGGTACCAATAAACATTGAGCTACGGTAAGGTAGTTTCGTGAGGAATGAACAATAACATAAGAAATAATAATAAGCTCAGGACTTTGTTGTGTTAATTCGAACAATTACGGACTTCCCGGATCATCTTTGCTGGACGGCATTTCCCTACGGTCTTTCAGCTGGAAAACCTCCCCTGGCTACAATAGATCCTTGATGCACTCCGATCCCTACAGTACTCCGGATTCCCACCGGTCTGGATCCCCAAGGCACTCTCGGGATCCATACAGTTCTTCGTATGTTAGGGCACTTACTCCACAACTGATCGCCACGAGAGTCCTATCAGGAGGAAGCGGGTCCTAAATACACCGGATGTAGAGAGCTCATGAATGTGAATTGAGTTAATTGGACCTCAAATATAGTTTGATCCTATTATTTCTTATGTTACAACAAAGTCCTGAGCTTATTATTATTTCTTATGTTATTGTTCATTCCTCACGAAACTTACCTTACCTTACCGTAGCTCAATGTTTATTGGTACCATTATGGGTCTATTATATACTTTATATATCAAAGAAAAAGTACTCAAAATGGGCTCATTTTACTATTTTTATATAATAAAACTTACCAAATGTGTTCATTAATGCTCAATAAAGCTATTTTGACTGATAAGCTGGGCCCAAAAGTACGTAGTTTCCTTTAAAAATGCATTTTATACAAAAGTGTCGTTAGAGAAAATTCCTAGTATCAAATATTCCGAACAAAAATATGCTTTTATCAGATTTTTCCTTATGCATAAGTGTTTTATACAATTATTCTAGAACCGTAAGCGGCAGGCAGTTAAAACAATCAACGTTTATGGTAATATTATTATTCAATATGTGGGAACTGATATATATATATATATCTATATATATATATATATATATATATATATATATATATATATATATATATATATATATATATATATATATATATTTATATATATATATATATATATAATATATATATATATATATATATATATATATATATATAGATATATATATATATATATATATATATATATATATATATATATATATATAGGCTTGTGAGCGATCAGGAAAAAAATAGCGATCCGATCAAAATAGCGATCATAAACTCGTTGCGATATAGCGATATAATGATCAGGAATCTTTCCGATCAATATAATTGCGATCAACAACAAAATTACCTATGTAATACTAATTCTAAGTAAAAAATTAAATGTATATACAGTCAAACCTATATAATCATTCATCTTTATATGGCAATGGAATGGTTGTTTCCCAAAGCCTATGAGCTCTAAAATAACGACTTCTCCTTAGGCGCCTGTCTGTATATTTTAAGACAAAAATTTCAGAATGATTGTTTCTCATAGCCTATGAGCTCCAGCACTTTGAGGTAGTCGAAAGCATTAATAGTTCATTTTTTATACAATATTGTTTAAATTTCCCAATTTATATCATTTGTATTCTAAGTGGTTCAACTAAAAGACTATAATATATTATGCAGAATTACTTATAAAATAGTGTGACTGAAAGTCAGGGTATTCCAAAGCTACATTTATTTGAAATGTCTTTATTAATAGGAAAAAAAGTAAAAAAACAAAGCTCCTGAATATTATTTCAATAACAATTGTGTTCTTGGTCCTTTACTATCATATTCTCATAAAAGGAATTGAAGAGAAAAAATCATATCACTTTCATTCTTTAATAAACAATTAATATTGTCAAATATGGAAATTTGGACCACAAAGAAAAAACAGAAACAAGCTATCCATTCACATATAAAAGGATGTAAAATTGTACTCGACGTAAACAATACAACTAAATAAAGGATCATATATCCAAAAAAGGATATTTCCATTATTAATCTGTTTTTTATACGAACCCATAAAAATGTAGCTTTTAATTATTATTTCAAGTATTTCGAGAAGTAGTTTAGATATTTGTGTTACTTGTAGCTTATTTTATTTCCAGGCTTGTGAGCGATCAGGAAAAAAAATAGCGATCCGATCAAAAATAGCGATCATAAACTCGTTGCGATATAGCGATATAATGATCAGGAATCTTTCCGATCAATATAATTGCGATCAACAACAAAATTACCTATGTAATACTAATTCTAAGTAAAAAATTAAATGTATATACAGTCAAACCTTATAATCATTCATCTTTATATGGCAATGGAATGGTTGTTTCCCAAAGCCTATGAGCTCTAAAATAACGACTTCTCCTTAGGCGCCTGTCTGTATATTTTAAGACAAAAATTTCAGAATGATTGTTTCTCATAGCCTATGAGCTCCAGCACTCTGGCTCCACAATTGACATATGTCTGCATACTTTAAGACAGGAGATGCCAGAATAAATGTTTCCCATAGTCTATGAGCTCCAAAACAATGACTTTTACATAGTCGCCTCTCCGTATATTTTAGGACAAAAAATTTATCAGGATAGCACACACTGGCTTTTTCCATTAGTATTTGTCTGTATTTTGTGTTTTCTAAACAAATATTAGTTGTTGGAATGGATTTTGATCAATGTGACAGCTAGTTAAGTTTTAAGAAATGTTGGTTTGTCTCAAAATCCTATTACAAACATTTTTTCTTTTTTAGTTGTTTTATACAAATTGATTGGATCGCTATTTTTTAGTGATTTTCTTACGATCAAAAGATATAAATCAGGACCTTTTGCGATACTCCGATCAGCGATCAAATATCGCTATTGATCGCCGATCAGAAAAAACTCCGATCAACAGCCTGATTATAATACAAGGAATACTAGTTTCTAGTATTCCTTGTTATAATACCACTTTAAGACCAAATGTGTATTTTTCTGAAGCTTTTTGTCATTACTCAAAGGGTAAATATGAAAATATAACCCTCTTTTATAGTTTGTTGTCGTGATTCACTTTGTCAGTTGTTGATAAGAAGTAAAATTTCGATGAATAGTATCTATGTGCACATTGCTTATGATGTAAAAATAGCTAGAAACAGAAAAATACATTTATCTCTTATGCTTTTTTTTCTTCTCCAGCGTCCTTTTAAGAAAATGCATCACATATCTATTAAACTAATATGTAGTATGATAAAATTGAAGGAATATATTGTCAATTTAGACGGATAAGAAAAAGAGCGTTCCGAATAATGCTAATGATAATGGAGCATAAACAGAGTTTTTTCTTGTTCAAACTCAGGATACTCATTAAACTTTAACAAAACTTTGAGGCACATTATCCAAATTAATATTTCACGCAACGGATCCATATTCTTACTTAAAGCATTAAGGTACGAGACACATGGCAAAAAGTTAATAAAGTGACTGTATCGTTTATTAAGAAGATTAAATAGGATATCTTATCATTTTGTATAAGCATAACTTTCATACACTATTGCAATTTATGTCAACACACTCTAATAAGCAAATCATTTTTTCAATCGTAATTCCTTTTTATAATATTGATGCCACATAAATGCTCATCTACAAACAGATTGAAAATACATATTCAAAAAGCTATCTTGATATTTATGTTCCGATTTACAAGAATAAGATTAATTATGAAGATTTCAGCAATTTATTTATTCACATACAAAGAATTTGGTGTATATATGGAAAAAATATAGAAAATCAATAACGATAAAAGAAAGTTATTTTAATTACAATACCCGAAGGAACATTAAATTTAAAAATAACTTATGATACTATCAAACGCTTTGATTTAACTATAAATATATATATATATATATATATATATATATATATATATATATATATATATATATATATATATATGATATATATATATATATATATATATATATATATATATAATATATATATATATATATATATATATAATATATATATATATCTATATATATATATTATATAATATAATATATATATATATTTATATATATATATATATATATTGTATATATATGTACATTTATTTTTTATACATATATTTAATGCCATAATAATCTTATAAAACTCAGGAAGCAATCAATTTTTTATTATTTGTAAGACTCCTTCAGGATAAGGAATAGATGCAACTGATCGACAATTTCTTCGCATCCCTTCGTACACTCCCAACATGGAAGCCTAAGTTCTGAGAGGGATCAAAGAATCCAGGACTGCAAAATCCTTTCCTCTCATCGACAGGGACCACACAAAGGCTCTTTTGCCTTGCCATGAGAATATTCGTATAGAGTCCATGGAGTACATCCGTCGTAATAATAGATCCAGCAGTCAGTTCAACGTCCACATAGTCCTCAGAAACATAGAGTTCCTGAGACCGGCCACCATAGCTCTTCTCAGCAAAGAAATTAATGCTCTCCTGATTTAAATTTATTCCTCCTGTATAGCGAAGCGAAGATATCTTCCCGCTCAATTCCCAAAGTCGGCAATGCGGCTTCCATTTTGCTTTGTCCAGATAAGGACATCAATCCTTCTGAGGGCGTCCTGCTATTGAACTTAATGTCCTCATAGAACAACCAAATCCCATGAACGACTGCAGACTGAATCCTGTCATCGAAGCCGATACAACGTAGATCCTCTCTTTTGTACTGGATGTTTTCACTGGTTCCCGTGCAGTTGATTTGCTCATATGCTTGCACATCACAACGCCAAGGGGTATCTAAGGGATGCACAAATAATGGAGCCAAGGAGGCAATAAATGATAGAAGAAGGCTTTTCATGAGAAGGGCCTTTGAGGCGCAATTTAATCCGACTGTGTTGATAAGACAGAGGGTACTGATGATAAATAGTTGTATCACTTCATTGTAAACAGATTTGACAGTAAACATTACTTATACATATATTGTTGTGTTGTAAGTAGATAAAAATAGATACGCATTAATGCAAACATGAAGTTTTCATACCCGATATCAAATGAAAGAGAAACAGCTGTCGATTAGAAAACAAAGAGACATCTTTCTTGAATCTCTCTGGCATCTCTTTTATTATGGTATCAAATTAATCACAAACCTCTCCCTTTTCTATTATATATTATTGTTATTTTTTTAGGAGGAGCCCTGATATGAACAATTGAAGGACTAAAGCTGTTTATTATAACGCAAAAGTATAAACAACAACATATTTTGGGGTTATCTATTTACAAATGTTATTAATAATGCAAAAAAGGGGCCGGTTTGTTCCTCTCGTCATCGAGTCCTGTGTAATAAGAAACCCTGGACAGAGGAGGGAACTCCGATTCAAAGTTCCTTCTCCAGAATAGAAGAACTTAAGCTGTTTAGTATAATGCAATAATAATAATAGCAATAGCTTATTAATATTATAAATAATGGAGAGGTTTGTGATTAATTTGATACTAAGGTCAAAGAGATGCCAGAGAGATGAAAGAAAGTTGTCTCTATATTTTCTAATCGACAGTTGTTTTCTCTCTTTCTATGTCATGTCGGGTATAAAGTAATCCCTTGCTTATTGGAACATTGCTTGAATAAATAAAAAGTTATCATTTATGATGTAGGTTTCTTTTCTTAGGAATTCAGAAATACAAATCACATATAGTTTAAAGGGACATGGAGCGGATTTATTATAAACAGTTGGATGCTTCAATTGTTTTTTTAGCTTCTCACGTAAAAGTTATGAGGACCGATTACAAGCCGAGGTATTATGCTGGAAACGTAGCACATTACCTTTTATCACATATTAGAATTATAAAAATATTGGTTTTTCTAAATTTATAAAATATGCAAATTCGAGCAATTTGGACAAGTTATGGCACATTATCCCAGAAAAAAACCCCTTTGACGAGGCTGAGGAAAAAAATATAAAGAGTATAGGGATGTATGGAGAGAGGGATATTACATTATATAATTATTTGCAAACCCGGCAACAATACCCCAGTAATGCCCATACAAGGTTGTCTCATCAACTAAAGTTTAAAGGGCCAGACCTCAGTGTCTTAACTGTTTTGGGGTTGGTCATTTTAAACAAACTGCGACAATCCCAGATTAAAAATAGGTGAATACTCTAAAGTATTGCAGCGTATGCTTGCTGAGAGTCGTTAAACTGAATTAGGGAATGGAAAAAGTATAACTCAACAGGAAGAATCTTCTAGGAAAATGGAGGTTCAAAACAATTTTTAGTCAAATCTACAACTTTGCTCTTTAGTCGCAAAAAAACAAAGAAAGAAGCCACATTTCAAACAAATCTGGACGATATTTTAAATCACGCACCACTTCTTACTCGATCCATTGCGGCAGACGTTACGAACCTATTCGTATAGCTGAAATAGCCGAATCAGATTTTAAGTGCAGGATTGAGAGAGAAATGACGCATCCAAGAGATTGAAAAATGTATACACAAAAAAATATGCTGTATCCGTAAAAAAAATAATCATTGAAGGAAAATCCATAACAACACGAGTGCAATTCTAAAGCTTTTTATCAGCTATTTCAAGGATAAGTTGATGGGAAAAAAAACCACTTTCCTAAGCCAAAAGCGGGGGAACATATTATTTTTACCAAATATGCAATTTCGCTATACATAAAAAGCATTTAATTTATTGTTTCTTTATTTATTTATATTTTAGAATAGTTACAAATGTAACTAATATGCCAATGGCAAGAAACATACTCGATTACACATATAGAAACACCGTTGCGACTAAGTCCTTCACAAAAATGAAACTTGCGAAGAAATTACTAACGAAGAAATTACTCTGCGAAGAAATTACTTGCAAGAAATTAATCTGCGAAGAAAATTACTTTCAAGAAATTACCCACAATAAAAAGACGGACGCTAATATTACCCTGCGAAGAAAAAGAGAACGAAGAAAACGCGTGCAATGAAAAGGCTTGCAATGAAAGAGTGAATGCTAAATTACTCACGAAGGAATTAACGTGCACCTGTATTTACATCTATTTGGCGGATAAATTAACTCATGATAGAGTAATTATTATTGAAGACATTCGGGCCATCATGATTTCGACGGCAGCGCGATACCTGACCTTTACATTGAAGATCCCTGAATCAATACCATTCCGTGGAAATATGTGAGGGGTCTGATAAAATTTTATCCGTCTTGCTCCGCTGGACATCTCCAATTTCTGCAACGGATTATGAGGCAGTACGTGAAATTTGTTAAAAGACATACAAAATAATATATTCAATATTTAGTATTTTATTATTATTTGCGACATTATTATTATATCTGTATTTTTTATTACAATTTTGTTTTGTTAATGTTTTAATAATTAATTTTGTATAGCATGCTGCTAGTTTCTAGATTAGAGATTTAATTTAAACTAAAGATATATTTTTATATATTTTTATATGTAATATCTCTAATCAATAAAGTCTCTAAAAAACCCTTATGAAAACAAGTGCATCCGAAGATGTAGCTATAAGTATCTTGTTCCCTGGTTCCTATTGATATATATGTAAACAAACTCAATGAAATCATACTGCAGACGATGTTAAAATTCGGGCATGTATACAGTATATATGTCCTATTAAATAGTCTATATTTTAGCTCAGACTGCACGACACTAGAGGAAGTGAACTATTAATGCCATACCTCCACACATCAGTGCATCCACAAGTAGAGATCCAAGAAAAAAAGGGAGTGCGATAGCCGTGTGCGTTAAGGCATGTTCAACTCTCAATGCTGGGTGTTTCGAATCCGAGAGGGGATGGTCATTTTGATCTACCTCATTGATACGATCCTAGGTTCGATAGACTAATTTTAATGCTTATCTATATCCAGTCGGATGCAATTCTATCGAACCATGTAGGAACAAAAATACACTTTTTCTACGTCATTATGAAGCTGAAAGATATGAAAAAGCGAGTTGTTATGTCGACGTTGATTATGATACGTTTAGTATCTGCATTTGTATAAACATATAATTTTTCCTTTTTTAATTTTTTTAACCAAGCAAATTCGAGAGACCGCAAGGAAATTTCCACTCTAGGAATCTATAAAGGATCAAAAACGAATTCATATTTACGATCTACTCAATCGTCCTCGGCCAACGATTGTTGCAGGAAGCCTATCCTTTCTCATATCCTAGGGACCTACTCCTGCTCTAATCTGCTCTTCTGATTTTTAACAATGGCAGAGGACAATTTAATTGTTTCCATCCATATAATCAAGTGCAACGTACCCTTCTAAATATATTAAAAGAGCCCAAAGTGGCTGTGCCTCCATATACGGAATACCTACGACTGAGAGCACACCTCTTAAATGTATGGACTAATAGTATAAACTTTACTCCAAAGGAATCTAACGTCGATCCAAACGTTGATTCTCAACCAACCCGAAAAAGGGATCGTAGGACAAGATACTTATAATAAGAATGGAAATTTGGAGCTTAGCTCGGTGCTTACAGATATGAGACTATTTTTGGCCGTGAAAAAGAGAGAGGGGTAAAGAAGGGATAGAAGGAAAGAGAGAGGAGAGAGAGAGAAGTTTCTCTCAATTTTTTTTCTCCTTGTCTTTTCTCCTCTTTCATTCTCTCTCTTTCCTTCTATCCCTCTCTTTACCCTTCTCTCTTTTTCACGGCCAAAACAGTCATAGAATCTGTAAGCACCAAGGCTAGCTCCTGATTTCCATTCTACTTATAATACTCTTGACCTTTTTATCTCACTTTGTATCTTCAATCTAACATTCAAGCATAATTCTCGTGTTATATATTCACCTTGAAGTTTTTGAGTGTATACCATACTCAATTTAACACTTCCAATGTATTGTGAATGAAAAAAATATATAAATTAATAACATTCAAAAATACAACACGGTACTCAACCTTTAAAAAATAAATAACAGCATTAATTTTTTTTTTTTTAATAGTTATAAATTATATTTCATTCATACAACATTTTTGTAAATATAAAAGTGGTAGGGGACAAATGGTCAATATATAAAGTTTAAATCACGAAAAATGCTTTAAAAAAATAAAACTTGGATTAAATTTTCATAAAATATAAATGTTTATTAATAATTGATTCGGTCTAGGAGGGAGATGTATCTTTCCACCAACTTGTCCAGTCCTATAGGGAGAGGGTTCCCCTGACCCGCGAGGTGTACAGAATTCCTTGAACCTTGGAAATTATGGACTCTATTTTAAAAGCGTTCTCATAATTGGGGGACGTTGATATTAGCCAGTCTGGGGGTTCAAGGTGTTCACCGTATGCCCTTTGAATTTTTTCCTCTACTGACTTAACAACAGGGATAATGATTGGGCAGAAATAGAAAAAGTGGAACGAGGTCTCCTTCTCTTTCCACACCAGTGGCATAGTTGATCTTCTGAATAGATCTTCGATTTACTCATGAAGAGAGATGAAGTTGCCAGCCTGTATCGGAGCCATTTCTGTCTTGAATCTGAGAAGGGATTCTTCATTATGATTTGAGGACATAACGAGGACACATTCCTGCTTTCATCGAGCTTATGGAGTCTTCGTTTTACAATTTCCGAAGGCGGTTTTTGCTCAACATTTTTATGATATGCTCGGCGAACATCTTGATTTTTAAGATTGGATAAGCCGATGTAAAAAGGGATGGGTGGGCCAAACGGAATTTCAGGCTCTGGTCGGTCTTTTATTATTTTTTTTACCCTAAAGTCCAGGATGAAGTTTTTTGTTTTTTCCTCGTTTCTGTGGAATTGACCAACCGAGGTAAGGTGACAGTCTTTGAGAAATTCCGTACGACTAAGTAGTCTAGGGTTTTCGTTTAATGGCTCATCTGAACCCAAAAGAGGAAGGCACCCCTCTATGACTGACTTCCACGATTGTTTCATTTTTTTCCAGTAAGAGCCACACAGAGGCAGAACTTTAAAGAGTTCTGTAGGTCCCACATGGATTCTTTCTGAAAAATGGTGTCCTGTGTTATTTAAAAATATTTTTTATTCTTAAAGACCAGAAGTCATGATTTGTGAAAAGCCTCTTCATCCATGAGAGATTCAATGCTTTCCACATACATTCCACGTTTAGAGCGTTTAGTCCCCATTGTGACGTTTTGGTGTCTATTCTACTCTGGGAAACATATGGCCTTGAGTTTCCCCAAATTAACCCTGATCTTATACTGTAAATATCACGGCATAGATCCTTTGAAAATGGAATGTATCTCAGAATATGCCAAATTTTGGAATAATTGCTGAGTTCCATGCTATTAGTCTTTCAAAACGAGAGAGGGGAATACTTTTGTAAAAAGTTACGCTTTTTTGTAGTGTTTCTAAGATCCTGGTCATATTATCTTATCCGCGATGCTTGAAGAAGAAGCAACGTCGATCCCAAGAATTGACGCTGAGTCGACAAAAGCAAAATCATTCAGGAAGGGTTTCAACTCGTTTCCGCAATTTGTCACTATTTGGGTCTTTGTGACATTGATAGAGAGACCAGAGCATTTTTTGAAAGCGTTAATAGTGTCCAAGGAGCTTTTGATAGAGTTTAATACCCTACAAGTTGTTCCAGATTTGAATATTGTCAGGTCATCTGCGTACAGGGTACATAAATCCCCAAATCTTGAAGCGCCCGTGTCGTATCCAGATACAAGTTTTTCATATAACCCGTTTATTGCAATTAGGAACAAGGATGGCGATAAAGAGTCACCTTGTCTACAGCCTCGAGTAATGAAAAACGTACTCTGTGCTCCGGGGAGATCTATACTAGAAGAAGAGTTCCGTAGTGTTGTGGAAATCATTTCTACAAATATATCCGGTAAGCCATAACGAAGTAATTGCTGAATAATAAACTGATGAGATATGGTATCGAACGCTTTTTCAAAGTCCACCAAAACTGCTGCGTATTTATCTTTAACTGACGAATAATAATCAATTGCGTCCTGAACAGATCTAGGGATGTCCTCGAGGAAGCGACCAGGCATGAATCCTTTCTGGTTGGGTGTAATTATATTGGGAAGAATTTTTGACAGCCTTTTGTTGAGTATAACGGTTAGTATTTTGAACGAAGTATTTAGTAAAGAGATAGGTCTATAATCTTTTATGTCTTCTCCTTTCTTCCCCTTTTTTAAGATCAAGGTGATGAGACCACGGTTCATGAAGTCCGGAACAAAACCCATGCGGAATATTTCTTCATAGGACTTTTCCAGAATAGGTGCAAGACTTCCTGCGAACATTTTATAAAACTCAAAAGGCAGCCCGAAAACCCAGGGGCCTTGAACTTTTTCTTATACTGTTGAAGAAAGTAAGTATTTCAGATAGAGTTATAGGTGATCCAAGGTTTTCTTGAGTCCTTACAATACCTTCAAAGTCTCCACTTATGCTAGGAGTAGTTGAAAGCAGTGGTTTCCATCGTGTAGAGTCTTTATAAAGTCTCCAATAGAGACAGAAATCGCAATTCTTGTTCGGGAGGCACTCATTACATGAAAACAAATTTGAGTAATAATTGTTTGCAATTTTTTCAACCACGATTGGGTCTTCCGAGATCTCGCCAGAACTGGTCTTGAGGGATGTCATTTTTGTTCTGCGAAGAGATCCTTCCAAATGCCGGAAAAGAGGTTTCCCTTTGATATTGAGATCAACAATTTTTTGCCTCAATCTTATAGCCACACCCGTGTTTTCATATCGATGATGTTATCCAATTCTGAATTGGCCGTAGCACATATCCCATCTAGTTTCATTATACGATCCTTAATTAAACTTCTTTCCTTAGCTGCCTCTCTACCACGTCGCATAAAAATCCTCCGAGAACACATTTCAATATTTTTCAGAGTGTCACAGGCCGAAACCAGTCCTCTGTCCATAATTGACCTTTTTTTTTGCGATATCATTTCCTGGATTTCAACCCTGCAATCTTCGGAGTCTAAAAGGGAAACATTAGTTTCCACTTAGACTTTGTAGGTCTTCTGGGGTTCAAAAAAGATGTCAATATCGGATGGTGATCTGATATATAGCATGTCATTACCTCAAAGTTAGTGAGGAGGTTTGATGTTCTAAAGGACGAAAATATATAATCAAGTCTACCGTATATATTGGTTTTGGATTTTGTTTTTGTATGAAACGTCATTTTTGGAGAGGAGCTATCTTTTATGAGCCCCAAGTCGCAGAGGTTCATATTGCTTACTAAAGTTTCCAAATCTTTTGAGTTACTTTTGTTGTTGGATCCATTGTAACCTTGGGCGTCCCTAGATGGTTTTCGGGTGATGTTGAGATCACCCAATATAATGCACTCATTTCCTGGATATGGTGGGTGTTTTTTCACTATGTTGGTAAACCAGCATTTGCAGTTAAAATTAACTCCATAAAAGGAGTAAAGGGTAGTTCTTGAGCTAAAAAGTTTAACTCAACTATAACATAATTCCCCTCAGGGTCAGCCGCAATTTGAACTGGACACAAAGAATCTCTTATGAGGACCAAAACACCCCGAGCAGGATGTGTTGAATGCCTTACTGCGCTAGATATGAAACTTGAATGCGTAGTTGGTATCAAGTGGTTGATATTTGACGTGTCGTCTAGTCTAGTGTCGACTAATACAACAATATCAGGAAACCTATAACTTTGAGGTAGTCGAAAGCATTAATAGTTCATTTTTTATACAATATTGTTTAAATTTCCCAATTTATATCATTTGTATTCTAAGTGGTTCAACTAAAAGACTATAATATATTATGCAGAATTACTTATAAAATAGTGTGACTGAAAGGTCAGGGGTATTCCAAAGCTACATTTATTTGAAATGTCTTTATTAATAGGAAAAAAAGTAAAAAAACAAAGCTCCTGAATATTATTTCAATAACAAATTGTGTTCTTGGTCCTTTACTATCATATTCTCATAAAAGGAATTGAAGAGAAAAAAATCATATCACTTTCATTCTTTAATAAACAATTAATATTGTCAAATATGGAAATTTGGACCACAAAGAAAAACAGAAACAAGCTATCCATTCACATATAAAAGGATGTAAATTGTACTCGACGTAAACAATACAACTAAATAAAGGATCATATATCCAAAAAGGATATTTCCATTATTAATCTGTTTTTATATACGAACCCATAAAAATGTAGCTTTTAATTATTATATTTCAAGTATTTCGAGAAGTAGTTTAGATATTTGTGTTACTTGTAGCTTATTTTATTTCCAGGCTTGTGAGCGATCAGGAAAAAAATAGCGATCCGATCAAAAATAGCGATCAGAAATTCTTTGCGATATAGTGATGTAACGATCAGGGATTTTTCCGATCAGCGATCCGATCAATTTAATTACGACCAACAAAAAAAATTAGCTATGTAATACTAATTCTCAGTGGTTTCTGCGATAACTTTTTTTTTAAACTTGCGATAACGATAAAACGATAGCTTTTTTCTCAACTTGCGATAAACGATAAACGGTAAAAAATTTCAAACCCAACTTGCGGTAAGCGATAACGATAAGAATCTCCAAAGTGATGACATTTTTTTTTTGAAAAGAATCTCCAAAAAAAACCGTTTTTTTAGAAAAGTATCTCCAAAAAAGTGATCTCCAAAAAAAGTGATGTTTTTTTTAGGAAAGAATCTCCAAAAAACAAATCTTTTTTTGTTATTTCATACAAATTCATTAGATCGCTATTTTTTAGTGATTTTCTTACGATCAAAAGTTATAAAGATCAGGACCTTTTGCGATACTGCGATCAGCGATCAAATATCACTATATCGCTATTGATCGCCGATCAGAAAGAACTCCGATCAACAAGCCTGTTTATTTCTATACAAGTGTCCATCAAAAAATTAATAAATCAGTTACGGATAGATAGAAAAAGACTTATGTAGCTTACATTATTAAATATCATATTAGTAATCAAAACAACTTACTGTAAATATTTCTTCATTGAAGTTATCTTATAATTTTTTATATGTTTAATATAGTTTTGTATGAGCTGGAAACTTTTAATCATTCAATTAGACAATTAGCAGGCTTGTGAGCGATCAGGAAAAAATAGCGATCCGATCAAAATAGCGATCATAAATTCTTTGCGATATAGCGATATAACGATCAGGGTTTTTTCCGATCAGCGATCCGATCAATTTAATTGCGATCAACAAAAAAATTACCTATGTAATACTAATTCTATGTAAAAATTTAAATGTATATACAGTCAAACCTTTATAAGTATTCATATTTATATGGCATGATTGTTTCCCATAGCCTATGAGCTCCAAAATAACGACTTCTCCATAGGCGCCTGTCTGTATATTTTAGGACAAAATATCAGAATGATTATTTCTCATAGCCTATGAGCTCCAACACTCTGGCTCCACAATTGGCATATGTCTGCATATTTTAAGACAGGAGATGCCAGAATAAATGTTTCCCATAGCCTATGAGCTCCAAAACAATGACTTTCCATAGTCGCCTGTCTGTATATTTTGGGACAAAAATATATCAGGATAGCAAAAACTGGCTTTTTCCAATAGTATTAGTCTGTATTTGCGTTTTCTAAATAAATATTAGTTGTTGGAATGGATTTTGGTCAATGTGACAGCTAGTTAAGTTTTAAGAAATGTAGGGATTGTCTCAAAAATCCTTATTACAAATATTTTTGTACGGTTACTTCGATCTCCTACCTGAGCTAGAAACAAAGAGAAACCACACTTCAACACGGCCATCGTGCTAACATTCCTCACAAACCTCTCTATTATTGTACTTATTATAGAACAAGAAGGAAAAAAAGTATTCGTCATCCAGAGTGCTCCTGCCTTGTTCTTATTATTGTTATTGTTTACATTGATTCATCATTGCTTGGGATCAAATTTCTCGAATGGGAATGGACGGGTGGCATGATTCCAGTCACTATATATTTGCCCTGTCTCGTCTCATCCTCCTCCTCAATGATCGGAGGAGGAGACGAGACGTTTGGGAGCTCCTTCATCAATGTGGTCGCTCCTAGCACTGACTCGGCTCATGAATATGTTCAACGGGACTCGCGGATCCAGATCCCTCTATAATAAGTACAATAATAGAGAGTTTTGTGAGGAATGTTAGCACGATGGCCGTGTTGAAGTGTGGTTTCTCTTTGTTTCTAGCTCAGGTAGGAGATCGAAGTAACCGTACCCCATTTTTTCTTTTTTAGTTATTTTATACAAATTGATCGTATCGCTATTTTTTAGTGATTTTCTTACGATCAAAAGATATAAAGATCAGGACCTTTTGCAATACTCCGATCAGCGATCAAATATCGCTATATAGCTATTGATCGCCGATCAGAAAAAACTCCGATCAACAAGCCTGACAATTAGTATACCATTTTATACAACTTCTAGTTTAAATTACATGCAAAAGTTTTATTCAAGCCTTCAAAAAACTTAATGTATTTAGTGTGTGTTTTCCATAAACTTAAAATAGAGTAATTTAATTAATAAGGAAAAAATATAAATTTAATTATAAAACTAGACGCATATATACACTCAAAGAGTGCAAACCTACTCCGTCACGGGGTCCTTATGAACCTTCCGAGACGGATTTTTCACGACTGGGACGGCGTAGAGGGACGGGGGAGGGTTCCCCTCGACGGAAATTCCGAGAGGAAGACGCTCCCGGCCCCCGATTTTACTGCACAGCGACATCTATTGGCAGAGTAGGCTAACTTGAAATATTTATTAGTATTTAGCTCGTTTTCCATCTTAATTCTGCACTCAGAGATGCCAAAATTTAATCACTTGTTACTTTTGGCATTTCCAACAACTCCACAAAGTTTCATCCGAATCCGTTCCGTACTTTTTGAGTTATCTTGCTGACAAACAAACCAACAAACAAACAAACAAACCAACAAACCAACGCTAGTGAAAACAATACCTCCTTCGGCGGAGGTAATGAGGGAAAACCCTCGTAAACAGTCTATTAGGGGTAAATTAGATGGTTCACGAAGGAGTCGTTGTAGGGCATTGTTTATGCAGGTAAAAAGAGCCTTTCTTGGAAGAGGGTTTAGTCCAGAGAGAACTTGATAAATGGTCACTTCTTGCATCCCATTTACCCTTCACAATTGTGTTTATTAACTTCCAAACGGATGGATATTGGCATTGCAATGACGTTTGGAAGCTCATGTGCCAAGTCTCAACCGAACTGTTAGTCTTGAAACCTATAGATTCATGTTCCAGAGTTAAGGTGGACATTTTGGGGCTCGACGGGTTCCTCCAAAGTGGCGTCCAACGCATTTATCTTTAGAGTAATCCGCTGTAGATTGCAGCTCCTCGGGAAAATTTATAATTATTGTTTCGAAGGCATGTTGTATGTTTCCTAATAGGAGGAAGGCCAATGAGAGGACTTTAGACATGAATACGTAATTTTTGTCATGAACGTAATTATTACGATTAGGAACAATCGGATTCGTCACACTTTACAAGGTAACCAAGACGGAAGAAATCCACACTTAAGCTGATCATTTCGACTGCTCTTCCTTTTTTTCAAGGCCGAGCAAAAATTGCGATCTTTTGTTTAACTCAACAATTCATCTATTTGTTGAATGCCACGCAGTAAAAATTCTTAAGGACTTCCTACTCTCAACCATTTAATATGAATTATCGAATGCTTGGAGAGGTATGATCTTTTTCGGGCTTGGGAAAAGCAACAAGTCTCCGGAAGTTAAGGCATTGACCCTCAGTATTATCAACTCAAGGCACTGACTTGTCATAAGCTGACCTCCTATGAACCCTTCCACGAGCTAAGAAGCATATTTTTGTTTACGGCGCAAGATATGCGGCATTATCGTTGAAAATCCCCTCGGTAGACGAAGGAGGAAGAATAATTAAGGATTATCCAAGCCTCCCAGTCCAACTACAAATGTTATATATATATATATAATACTTTTTAGTACTTACATAATTCTATTGGCTTTTTGGTTACATGAGTTTGCTGAGTTTTTAAAATTATTATATTGTTTTGCAGAAGTATTATGTTAAATTTATAACTGTTACCTGACATTGTGTGTTGTTTTATAGGTTCTACCCAGAGTTAAAACTAAAACTAAACTAAAATGTTTGATTAGATCTATATTAGGCATTTGCTCTGGGTTTTTTATATTTTATTTTATTTATATAACAAACCAACATAAGGACAAAATATCTATGCTAATAACAAATGAAATATTTGTAATATATAAAAAACTAGCATTGAAGACCCTTTTATTAGAAAGCGATTTACATAATATATATTTTTTTAACTTTGAAAGGAATATATAAGAAATAACATATTATGAATTTCAATTAATTTATAAAACATAGTAATAGTATTTATTTGTATATATATTAGGAATATTAAATCGACTTTGACAAAATTTATAGTTAAATATGTTGGCTGGCGATTTTTTTTGCATGTTACATATTTCGTAGTGATTTTTTGGCAAAATTACAAGGTCAAGGGTCCTCTACCTATATTTTAGAATATATAAATAAGGATTTGTGGGCAAGCAAAAATATGAAGACTTTCTGTCTATTTTATGCTTATCCTTAAGAGGATAAAAATAGCGGTAATAATTAAATTAGTTATAATATTATGGTTGAGCTTTCTTTATGCGGTACTTAGGCATAATCAAAAGGGGGAAAAAGTGCATTGCAAGTCAATTGAGAAAGGAAAAAAGTGCAATCATGAATAATAGATCAAGACTAATCTGCGCTAAGAAGTCATTTAATTGTATGTGTTCTTATCTTTATGACCAATTGTTTGCTTAATTCTAGGTCGCATTAGAAATCAAATATACGTTCACGGATTTGCAGCCAACATTTGGCCGCGGAAGAAATATCAGTAGGAAGAATTAATTCCTTCTTCGAATAAAACATCTGCTAAAGATCCATCTTGAGGGAGGGATACAGCCCCTTCGATTTTTCCAGGACTTCCTCAATGTTAAATGAAAAAACTTAAAGGCCAATAAGACTTCATCAGCAGCAAGGTGAATATCCAGATTATATATTTGTTTCTGATTTCAATCTACAATAAAGCTATTTCCGCATTTTTTTAAAAATGTCATGTGACTATTTCTTAATATTTTTGTATATATTCAAATTGTAGATTCAATCTCGATCTGCAAAAGTAAAAAAAGACGAAGATAGATTTTTGGGCTTGGATAAGGTGACACCATCCAAGGAGCTTTTGGATAAACTTGACCCAAAAACATACCATTTGATGCTGAAGAAATTCGCAGAAACGTGGAAGTTATGTTTCTTGCATTGAATGGGGATACTTATGTGTTAGTTTTCGCTTCATATCAATAGAGACTTGAACTCTCCTTTAAACGCTTCTGTTGACGTGTTAAACAACTTTATAGTAAGGAATTAAGCAAGCCCCTAAAACTGGCATTTAAATAAATGACAAAAAAAATTCTCCTCAATCCATCGAAAGATAAAAGTTGAATTGGCTGTCCGATTTTTTAAACGATTCGACTATTATGGACTTTTATACTACTCAGAGCGAGGTCTCCAAATTGAAGGCATACCACTCAATTCCTTCAAATTGTAAATATTTTTTGAAAAATCTGTAACAAATTCACAAAAGAGCGTAGGACACAGATGTGAATTTCAAAAGCCCATCACTAAAATATTTTGTTCAATTTAGAATTCTTGAAAGTCCTCCTGCTTTCAAGATGGGGAAAAATGACTAAAGAAAATGAACAAAACCTGTCTCAGAGACATTTATAGCTTAGAAATTCAATTTAATGTCCGTAAATAAACTTAATATACATCCTAAATATTTTGAGGGAATGGAAGTTTTCTATTTGGACATATACATTCTAATTCCAATCGAGTTTAGCTTTGGTATACATTGACCGCTTTTGGAGTCAAATTATTATCTAAGGGTGAGGCAATTCTTAGAGTCTGAGAAAAAAATTAGAATAGAATATGAGGGTTCTGAGTCAATTTATAGTTTAAAGGTTTTATTAGAAGTAAAAAAGAGACAAGTAATGATCGTACTTAAATTCAAGAGGCCTAGAGGTGGACCGAGGAAGCCTTCTGATTTGATAATTACATGTAAGCTTCATTGCTATTCCATATAAAATCAAATCTTTGAAAATAGTAAGTAATATCTTCAAATAAGTATAACTACTAAATATTAATAAATAAAACAGAATGGCTTAATAATTAGGTAATAAACCGTTTAATGAAATTATAAAATATTACCTATTGACAAACAATCTTTAAAAAAGAAAAGAAACAGTCACAAAATCACTACTTCTCCTCCTCCTCCTGGATTTTGAGGGACATGATGTGCTGCTGTATGATGTCCATGTTCCCCTTCATGAAAATCAAGTTCTCAAAGTTTTCGGCCGTGAGGCACGACCTCTTGGTCCTCAGCACGTCAGAGGCCATACTGAACAGCCGCTCCACCGCAGCAGAGCTGGGGAGCGGCGTGTTGTACTTGATGAAAAGCTCCATCCAGGCTCCCTGTGGTTCTGGGGGAACATGTCCTTGTCACCACCATGGAGGCCTTGATGGGCCTCCTGTTCCAGGCCTGGATGTCATTCAGGATCTTCTCGCTAGCATCCTCCTGGCTGGCCTCCATCTCATCCATGTCATGCTGCCTCAAGGCCTGAAATGTTCAATAAATATTATAATATTGTTATCAATAATTCATTTTAATTGTAATTAGTCTGAGTTACGAAATTAACATTTAACAATTGTAATTAGTCTAAGTTACGAAATTAACATTTAACGGTAATTTATTATTATAATTTAAAATTGAAATTAAGTAGACTGCTGTAAAAAAATTGGGTGAACATACCTGCAGGAACGGATCATCTTCCAATGATGCTTCCCTCTCCTCCAGCTGGCTCTCCTCCACTCCAGACTTGGCCGCTAGCTCCCCCACCAGGCGCCGCTGGATGGTGTCAGTCTGGGCCCTGGACTTGGTCATGTTCTTGACCGCCACCAGCTTGTAGTGGGGGTGCAGGGCCGTGGCCATCAAGAGATCATCATCCTCAAAGAGATGACCAAACCTGGCCTTGAACCCCTGCCTGCCATTGTAGTCCAGCAGAGCGTCCACTAAGGGTTTGGCGTGACTGAAAATAATAATTATTTATAATTAATAATTAAAGTTTATAAAGATTCTTTAATTTACTTCATTAAACACTGAAGGCTATAAATTAACATTTAACGGCAATTTTTCAACCGTAATTGTTTAAAAATATGAAAAAAAAAATTCAGCATTCTGATTTTTGCATTTATTGTTTATGCATTCAAATGATTCTTCACTCAAGGTTTTTTCTTTGTTCTGTTTTATTTACCTTGTTCTGGATGCCAAAATCCATGTGCATCTGGCAGATGGGACGGGCAAGGAACTTCCCAGTTTGGCTTACCGTGACCTCCCTGCGCCCAAGGACGGCCTTCTGCCTCCTGATGGTGGTGGGATCGATTCAATGGACCGTCATACCCAGAAAGCAACGGCTGTGGGCCGTCCAGCTGTCAGCTGTTGAAAAAAGTAATTAAATAACTAAATTATTTAATTTATTCAATAACACTTCAAAATTAAAGTACCTGCACTGCACGCACATACATATAGACAATTAATAATAATTAATTACAATATTATAATTTTTATTTCTGAAGTATTTATTTAAGTAACTTTACTAATTAAACTTAAGTAAAAAAGTATATCTTGCTTGTGGTGGCCACATAGTTTTGCTGACTTAGTAGGTGCGTCAGCTCTGACTTGGCCTTGGAGCCCATGACCTTCAGGTCCCTGGACAGCTTCCTGCGGGACGGCACCGCAAAGTCCGGGCTCAGGTACTTCAAGAAGTCCCTGAACCGTTCACTGTCCGTGAGACTGCCGGGCACCATATCTTGTATGATGAATCTGAACAATGAAATATGGTACTGGTTACTGGTAGACTAAAAAAAGTCAAAAACCTAACATCTTTTAAAATTGTCACATCTTTTTAAGATTTTATTTTTTTTTTTTTACAACCATGTGCTTGCTTACCTATAGTATATGTTCAAGGCCTTTTTCTGGCTGAACTTCTCCTTGAGGGCTGTCTCTATGGAGGACTGCCTCTGCCTCTTCTGGCTGTGGGTGGACATGCCTGAGACCCAAGAGTCTGATTCACTGGTCCCAGAGAAGTGTCTGCCCCGCTTGGACCCACCCTCTATGGCCGCCAGTAACTCATTCATCAGGCTGGGGTGGTGCTGAAAGATGAAAATAAATTATATTATTATTATTATTATTTAGTATTAATTATTGTGTACATAATAAATATTAAATAATTAAAATATTTAAAAGTATGTGTCATGTGACTGAATCAACAAGACTAAGTAAATTATTTACATTTATTATTTAATATTTTATTTTACTTACACTCTTGTAGTGCCTCTTCAAGTTATACACAGAGTGCTGCTGCATCTTGAGGACATTGCTACAGGTCCGCTGGGTGCACTTGGCCTCCACCCTATCCTTGGCATCCACAGAAAATATGAAGTACCTGAAATTTTGAAACTTTAACAAACTGGATACAATTTTTTACAAATTAGTGAACTCACAATTGTTTATTTATTCTATACTATTCAATATTTTTTTAATGTTTTATTATGCATAGATGGCTAGACGCCGTATACTAGAATGTTAAATTTGAGAGGTTTTGCCACTTTTTGGGACTTACTTTTTCAAATGAGCGAATTCCCTCTGCACTTCCATTGTGCGCGCATCCTGAGATCCCTGGGTGTCCTGGCTCTGGCTCAAGACCACAGTGTCTGCCTGGCTGGCGCCCACCTCCTCCACACTGCCAGTGGCCACAGGGCTGCTGAATACATCCTGGGAGATGGGGTCGTCCACCTCCAGGTCCATGCTGCTCCTTTTCAATAACAAATTATTAATTGACAAATTAACATTAACTTTTTATGTTACTTGTCACACTGCTCACGCATTATTCAGATGAATTAAGAATAAGATTAATTATATAAATTTAAAAATTGTACTTAAATAAATGAATAGCTCAATTAATTAATCAATTTACTAGCCTGTAGCTTCTCTCTCCGCTCAGAGGTTGGGTCGGGTCACAAACTTATCCATGACTCGTGATTCGTAAAAAAACGAAAAAGTAAAGTATACTGACTCAGAGTGACCGTCAGACAATGAACACACACGAACACAAACGTATACACAGAGAGAATAAGAGAGTGCCAGAGAGAGACAAAACTTGTACGCCGAGTAAGTACTAAACTTGTACTAAGTAGGGTTCCATATAGCCATTTAATGATATCATCAACATATGTGTTATGACGTCATTTTTTCAGATGGATTTCTAATCATACTACATGTAATAATTATTTAATAATTATAACAAAGATAATTTTATCTCTTTTATATTTAGAGAAGAAAGAGAGAAGCTATATTATTATAATGTAACTTTTCTCTCTCTTCTCTGAATATAAAATGAAATTATATTGGGACCATGAACGCAACCCCTTGTTATGACGGGGGTACACATTTTATATATTAAGAAAGGACTGATTGTCACTTATTCTCACTGCGTATACACAATAGCTGCACGACGTGAACTGAGTGGCTACGCGTGGCAACACTGCTGCCACGTGTCTAGACAAGAATAAACAATTTCTGGCGCACCTTTTTAGTCCATGCCACGTTAGAGGCATTACATTTAGAGCAAAAAGCGAGAAAAAGTAGTATTTTTCTATGAGTAATCCTTTTTAATAACGGAAACTTTTTTATGTGAGCGGATGAGCGGAAGTTAATTTTAGAGGGTGCGCTCACCACATTCCGCTCACTTCTCACAAATATGATCCGCTCTTTGCACTCCGCTCACCAGGCGAGTGAAGTTAATTGACACAAAAAGCTATGAATAAGCTAACAATACTCACTCCCTTTCTTGCTTTGTTTTTACTGAAAACTTTGTTTTATTAAAAAACATCAAACATACGTCTGGTAGTAAATTAGATTTCCTTTAATTAATAATAGTTATTGAAGTCTGTAACGTCCACCATTTTGAAGAAATTTGCAAAAAACTATATTTTTACTAAATTTTTAAAACTTTGACCTCGTTGCGCGACCTCGTAATGTTGACCGATTTTCTTCAAACTTTGTATGTCGTCTTCTTTTATCACCAAGAAACAGAAAATTACTATGTTGCTAACATTTCAAACATTTGAAAAATCAGAACAACCCTAATATATATATATATATATATATATATATATATATATATATATATATATATATATATATATATATATATATTATATATATATATATATATATATATATATATATATATATATATATATATATATATATATATATATATATATATATATATATATATATATATATTATATATATATATATATATATATATATATATATATATATATATATATATATATATATATATATAATATATATATATATATATATATATATATATATATATATATATATGTTGTTTATCCCATTGTGCGCTTGTATGGGCCAATTTGAAAATAAAGCTATGAAATTATGTTAATGAAATACTTGCTTATCCGTTGCTTATTATATGTGCTTATATATGCTAATATATTAATATTTCTATGAAAATATGTAAATCAAAATTTGCTATTCATCCATTATGAGCTTGTCAATAGGGTTGTCATAGATAATTTTTAAATATCATTGCCTCTTTAAGTTGCCTTACTGAAGAAAAAGTGCAAAGAGGAAAATGATCACTTTATCAAGAAGTACAAATACAAACAGCAAGAGAAAGGTTTTGTGATTTATTTTCTAGCATTGCATTCCGATCTATTAATCCCATACAGATAAAAAGATATAGAGAGCTGATTCCATTCAATAGCAGAGAAACATCGTTCAGCTGATTCTGTGTGTCCACTATAAACAAAGTAATTTGAACTACGTCATCGTAATCTGATCATAGAGATAGATTCTATCTCTATGATCAGCTTACGATGATGCAGTACAAATTACTTTGTTTATAGTGGACAAACAGATACATCTTAAAGGAATAAGTTCTCTTTATGTTTTATCCCAATAAGAACGTTTTACATTTTTTTTTAAATATATATAAGAAACTTTTTGTTTTTATGCTTATTATGATGACGTTACACATAATATATAATCTGTGTTTTAATCCTTAATTATCGGAAAAAGCACAATAATTTTACTAAGCAATAGATGTCCGATAATTGAAGCAATCTTGCAAATAGATACTCGCTCAACGTAGCCTTGCTCAAATAAATATTCTTATAGCAATGTTCCACCAATAACAACTTGCTCGATTTCAACTCGTGCAAATGATAGGGAGCCATTTATGTGTATTTAATAATGTTAAGAAGAAATGGTCTAGGAAAAAAAATATTTGGAAAAAATGGCCCGAGAAAAAATGACTTAAGAAGACATTAACCAAAATAGAAAAGAAAAAATGACGCACAAAAAAATGTGGTCCAAATAATTTAATAATAATTTAAAAATTAGATAGTATTAAAAACAATACAAACGCATTGATTTAAGGCAGAAAATAATGTTATTCTATAAAAATACAGTTTATTAGCTCTTTCTAAAATTAAAATATCTAATAATTTATTTTTGGTTCTATCCATTTAGCCATATAATATGTATCCATATTTATCTAATATGGATAAGCGTCCGAACTTACACCTGTATGCCCAATCAAGTGATTTTAATAACGATATTGAAGTTATACCTATCCCTTAATATTAGTAATATGAGTGATTCGGAGCTAAATTTCAAATCAATAAGGGAAGTAATTACCTTTAATTATAAGAAAATAAATTATGTTTGACATTACTTACTCAATTAAAATGAAATATAGTGTTGTACTTTACTTCAGTTTATTTCAATGAAATGCTCATGTATTTGAGCCCTTTTCCCTGAGTAATCATTGTCCTTTGTTATCCTCCTGGGCTATTTTTCAATGGACATTTTTCATAGACCCTTTTTTCCTTGGTCATTTCTTCTGTATAAAGTATTTTATCTACATTAAATGATAAAAAACCTTGCTACTATAAAGAAAAATACAGATTTTTTTCTACACCTATTCTACGCCTTGTTTAATTATGATTAATATATGTGCCGAAATCCCTTTTATATAGCAATATCTTAAATAGAAATAAAAAACTATTTATTGGATTGTTCTAGTATTCAAAGCCCCAAATAAGCTTATTAGTAAACTATGTTTTGAGCAGAATTTTTGTGAGTATCTAAATATGATATTGAGTCAAAAATGCTCGAATGAAAGAATTGACATTCTTTAGTGTAAATGAAATTTATCGATATCCTAGAAACCAATATTTTATTTAGCATTTATAATACCCTTGACATCTTTTCACTTTTACAATGCAAATAAAGCATCAATTCCTATTTTTAATGGTAAATTTCAATGCTTAAAGCATATGCAAAGATTGGGCCTCTCCCCTGAAATTGGGAGTATGTAAAAAATCGACGATTTTTCTGAATTTACACATAAATTCAAACTCCATGGAACGTGGATTGCAAGAAATGGATGTCACGTAAACAACAATGAAATTCTGAATATCATTTAAGCGAATCTTATTCCTTGCTCTCAAAGTTAAGAATAGTCCCAATACCTTTATTACCTCCGCCGAAGGAGGTATTGTTTTCACTGGCGTTTGTTGGTTTGTTGGTTTGTTTGTCATAAGGATAACTCAAAAGTACGGAACGGATTCGAATGAAACTTTGTGGAGTTGTTGGAAATGCCAAAAGGAACAAGTGATTAAATTTTGGCATCTCTAAGTGCTTTTTTAATATGCAAAATGAGCAAAATACTAATGAAATGGGGTCTCTATTCAGGGAGTAGGCAAGAGCAAACGCTAAAAAAATATTCATTGACGTATTATTGTTCATATATCAGCTCAGGACTATGTTAACCCAGTGACGTAGCTTAAACTTCTTCCTCTTCCCGTCTCTGAGTGCTTTTTTAATATGCAAAAGAGCTAACAGAGAGGAAATAATGATTAGAGATAGAAAATCGGGCGTGTGAAAGGGAGAATGTTTTGGGGATCGGCAGAGGTACACACTCTCTGAGTGTATATATGCCTCTAGTTAACCTTAAAATATATTGATCGATATCATCCTTTTTTCTTCATTCTCATAGTTACTTTCAATCATAATTATTTAATGGACACCTCCTTGTTGTATGGGGGTGTCCTCAATAAATTACCATTTTGAAAGCGTCATATCAATTTATGGGGTCCAGGATAAACTATTTATATATTGTTTTTATGCTTATTAGGATGACGTCACGCATGAAATAATAATATCTGTATTTTTAGTCCTTAATTATAGGCCAGAAAAGCAATAGTTTTTGCTTAGTTATAAGTGTCCGATAATTGAAGCAATCGTGCAAATGGATATTTGCTTAACCGATTCAATATGATTCAATGCAACGTAATAATTGGAAGATGTAAATCTCTATAAGATTAAAAAAAATGTAAAATAGCAAAGAACTCTGGTTCCATCTTTCTTACTATTATTGTCTTAAAGAATCAGATATTCATTATAATAAAACTCTAATGTTGACTACAAGAAGATTTTATATTTTCTGGGAAATTATGCCTAAAAAATAATTAATAAAATGACTATAAGTTTGCTGCATACTCACGTGATTTTAGTATGTATGATCCTCTTGTCCCATTTTATTTTTTTAGCTCTGTGGTTCCCAAAAGTGGTCCAGTGGATCCCTTGGGGGTCCACGAAGGCCTGGCCGGGGGTCCATGTGTAATGATCATTTGTTTTCTCTATTTCTTAAAAAAACGTCCTCACTTTTTTTGGAAATTCTTTAAAAAAAACGTCGTCACTTTTTTTCTTTTCTAAAAAAACGTCCTCACTTTTTTTGGAAATTCTTTTCTAATAAAGCGTCATCACTTTTTCTGGAGATTCTTTAAAAAAACGTCGTCACTGAACGCTAACTGAACGCTAATTGAACGCTGAACACAAAACATTGAACGGAACGTCATTTTTTTAAAATGCTAAATACAAAAAAAGCTGAACGCTCACAAGCCTGGATATAAGTCAAAAATAAAATAGTTGTACTTCGCAGATGTCCCGCATTGAAATTGAAATTCGCGTTTTTTGACAAAATTGAGGCGGGGTCCATGGAAAGTGCCCGAAGACCGTTAGGGGTTCTCGAGCCGAATCCAGTTGGGAACCACTGATTTAGCTTGTCTTTGTGTGGATGAAGTCACACCAAGGGATATAGAAAGTTTGAATGAAAATATGTTTTTAGTATTTTATTCTCCACTTGTATTGAGGGTTTTATATTTTGGACTACAGAAAATTTTACACTTTACAAATTATGGAACGTTAGGATGTTTTTTTCGCCTTTTATGACTGACATTTTTTTTTTGGGGGGGGGGGAGGGGGGGGGGGGGGAAGTAACTACAACCACGACAGGTCAAATTTGGAGGACATCCCATGTTTGTGGAAAATTATCATCTTCTTATTTTAGATGTTAATGAATGCAGATAATTTATAAAGCAAAGAAAAATGATCTCTAAAAGTGTCGATTGTAAATATTTTTCCCATTTAAAGTCCCAACCCTGTACAAAGACATAACCATTTTTATTAACCAAAGTTTGTAAATTAAGTGTATTAGTATATTTATTCGGGAAATGTTCTATTGATTGCTAACCTTCATTATGATACGATGATCAAAATGACTTATTTATCTCAGTTTTGAGCGAAATATCTTTCATATAATGTTATAATTTGGGGGAAAGGAAGTTTTGTTCAACAACAACAAAAAAAGCTTTTGCTTCCGCACAAATTTGTTATTTGGAAATCAATGGTGTCTTAAGACTTACAAGAATATATAGGATAATATAAACTAATATTGATTGCTTATATTTAAAATATTTTGGTGGGCTTGAAACTTATAAAATAATATATGAAGAAGTATTTCCTATACATTAATACAAATATTGAAATATTTTGAGAGCAGGGATACAAGAGGATCTTTGACATTTTCGATATGGCTGTGCGTCTTCTACAAATGTCCAACAGGTTTTCGTTAAAAAGACAAAGAAATAAACCGTCTGATAGATATAAACACAATTATGCAACCATATTTTTTATACAAGGGTTGAATGTCAGCTCGAAAAATATATTTGAATGCGATAATGTTTTTGTTATTTGATCTTCTAGATAATTTATTAAAATTATCCCATTATATATTTTTTTTTAAAGACATGCCTATTTTTCTAACACAAAAAGTTCCCTTTTCTAGAATGATCTTTTACACAATAACAAATTTGTTTTCGAAAATGTTTAATGGTGCATTTAATATATATCATGTTCAATTTATAATTACGACAGAATCTATTAGAAAGATAAAAATAATTTGTTTTTTGTTTTACTGCTTTTTCCCTGAGTATACTTATATGATGTATATACGCCATTCTAGTGCATTCTAGTACTCTTTCTTGAGAAACACTCATAAACAAACGTTAATGGAATCAATAGTGTTGTAATAATAACCTTTTAATCTATTATGATGGAGGGGGAGAATTATCTTAGAAGTGAAGAGAAGATTTCAAAAATAATTCAATAATTCTATCATATAACCACCGATACTCTAATGGTAGTCCCTTGGTGGCGAGTTCAAGTTATAGAACTTGTTATTACCTCCACCGAAGAAGGTATTGTTTTCATTGGCGTTGGTTTGTTGGTTGGTTTGTCAGCAGGATAACTCAAAAGTACCGAACGGATTCGGATAAAACTTTGTGGAGTTGTTGGAAATGCCAAAAGGAACAAGTGATTAAATTTTGACATCTCTGAGTGCTTCTTTAAGATGCAAAATGAGCTAAATACTAATAAATATTTCAAGTTAGCCTATTCTGCCAATAGATGTCGCTGTGCTGTGAAATCGGGTGCCGGGAGCGTCTTCCTCTCCCCCGTCCCTCTACGCCGCCCCAGTTGTGAAAAATCCACCTCGGAAGGCTCATAAGGACCCCGTGACGGCGGAGGTTTGCACTCTCTGAGTGTATACATGCCTCTAGTTGCCTATTGGGGTTCTGCCAGTTTCTTTTGATTCATGCGTTAGGCATAAAAAGATGAAATATTGCCTATATTACAAATATTAATCGGAGATGATTATTTCAGCTATAAAAAACGTTAAATAATATAAATTGTTTGCCATGAGCTTCTTAGTGGTTGGTCCTCAAACACAAATACAGATGTTAGTTTGCATGTGTTAGTTTGTTAGAGGGAGTATCACAGAGCGTCTTTGTTCGTTTGCGGAGTCCCTTTAACCCACTTTATAAAATTTTGGATCGTTTCGATCAGAACAGGCTTACTGACATGGTTTTGAGTAAAAAAGAAGAGCTTTTATTTAATTCATTGCACTTATATAAAAAATGAAAAATCTTTTGAACTGTTACGTAAAACAAATCATATATAACATTTATTATTCAAAAGTGACCTTAACTAAAATGTATTGGTTCGTTAAAAACGCCGTTATTTTCATAAAATCTTCTTGGCAGACTTTTAAAATTGAATTGAACGTTATGGCACGAATTGTACAATATTTGCAACACAATTCCAATCATCGGAACCATGAAAGTCTACCTCCAGCATTTTTTAGGACGTTTTAAGAAAAATTAGATTTGTGAAAAAGACTACTCAACTATTGATATTCTTCCATGATTGCTAATTTAAAAAGTAAGGGGACAGATTTGATTCTAACCATAATCAGTGTATTTGTCTCACTTTATTAAAATCATCATATTCATTTAATAGCTCAATTACTCTATGAAACACCATTTTTCCTCTATTCAATGCCAAGAACGTGCACAGAATACCCAACCTGGCAATTATGAACTAAAATAAACCATCCAAAAGTTGAGGTTCCATGGTCCATTCTCCAAAAAAGAGGCCTCAGGACGATTAAAGATGTCCTTAGCTTGAAAATGTCGACCATCCCTCCGTTGATCTCTAAAGGGCTTCCCTTAGAACATTCTTTGCAGACGGCGTCGTTATAAAACAAAGAGAATCCATATCAAGTATCTAACCGATTATCAAGAAAACCACTTACTTATCACTTCCCAAACTCGAGAGAAAAAAATAAAAAAAATATGGGACACAGTAAACAATGAACACATCATATTTCAAAGATATTCTCAGGGATATGGGACCCCATATTAACTCCGAGGGAACAAAATTTGAAGTATAGAATCTCTCTGGGTATATTTTACGAGTGGTCAGCTTTAAAATGAAGGGGCAATTTGTTCTTTGTGTGAAAACCGCAAACTGTTGTTCATCAGTTCCGAGTTGCACGGATTTCGTCCACACTATGAAAATCCTAAAAGATGGTCTTAAGGATAAAATAGGTTGGGATCTGAGCCCAAACGAGCTCCTGTATGGTTTTAAAACTAAGGACCCTAAACTGAGACTAGCATCGAAAGTCATTGCTAAATTCCAATCTATTCTGGCGAGGGCCAGTTCAAAAACCACAAAATTTCCACAAAGATAGACAATTTTATTTGTAAAATATTTTATTAATGTATTTAAAAAATAATTATTTTAAAGAATGATCATGGTGACTTTAAAAGAATATCATACCTCTGAAAAATTTTTAAATATGTATTTACTCTATAATTTTTATAAATCATATGTTTTTTTAACCATGTTTTAAAAATTAAATGTCTTTCTCCTTTTAGTCTTTTGTATAATACGAGTATGTAGTAATTTTTTTGTTGACTATTATGAATTTATTGTCTGATTGAATAAATGTAAGTCTCCCATTGGGATTAAAAATAATATATATATATATATATATATATATATATACGTCAACTTGGCCTAAGTCGAAATTGCATAAATCGAAAAGTCGCCTAACTCGAATATAATCAAAAGTCCCATTTTTTCTCCATTGACATGTGTGTAATAAAATCGCACAACTCGATTTTTGTAAGACGATATTTCGCCTAAGTCGAACAGATATTTCGACTGTAACACATACATAAACAAGAAATAACTTCGCATTAGTCGAAGAGGGCGCTCACTTCCAAAACACAGTCCGCATGCACTGCGCCTGCCGTTCACACTGTGTATTACAAGGAAGCAGTCACAATGGTTGAAGTGGAGAAAAATATTGAACAGTTAAGAATTTGATTGGCTGAGAGGAAGGAGTAAAAAGGAAGAAACAACCGTTGGCAACATCACATGGAGTTTTATCATTAATATTTTAAAATGAGAAAGCAAGAAGCTTTATTTATTTCAAGCTCTTTTGGCGGAATCATTTCACAATTACTCAGTATTCATTTCGATATTACTCCGATTTTGGATCTTTTTGATGGTACAGTTGCTTTGACAGATAATTTTTCATGTCCCAATATGATTTTTGTTGAAAGGTATTCCAATCCGATAATTAACCTTCGGATAATATGTTAATATGTATCTTTAATTTTTTAAATAAAAATCAATTTATCAATATTTAATGCCACATTTAAGAAGACTTAAATACGTTTTAGATAATAAAAAATCAATAAAAATATCGACGCATAATGAAGAAATCACTTTATAAGCATATTGGTAGTTATTATTAAGTTAATTGAAATATACAAAGGTCTTTTATCAAGATGCTTGGCTTGCCTCTTTCCGGGGAGAAAAGGATTCTCCACTCTACGCAGGGCATTGTAGACGGGTTAAATTTACTGCCCAATTTCAAATTTCAGGACAATTAATAAAATAAAATTACCCCTCAACAATTGCGGTTGCTTATACAACAATATTTTACACGCATTCGTTGACTGCCCTGCGCTATCATTGGTGAACAGTTTTAAAACTTAATTTATCTGAAATAAACTAATTTCCCCTAGTATTCTAAAGGCCTACATTCTATTCGGACCATACAAATTTAAAAAAAGTTCCCCCTCTAGTCATAAAGCTTTAAACGCAGCATTAAGCAACATCAAATCATTAATTGCTAAGCAACTAACGGCAAACTCTTATGTGGAAGCTGAGGACCTGAGAGCGATCATCCTTGGTGTTAAAATTCCTGACCCTGAATCTCCTTCTTGGAAATGGGCGGGAGATATTGTACGATTGTGCCATCTCGCTCAGGAGTATATCTGAAAGCTCTGAAGAGGATTTTAAGACGTCATCGGGATTTTTTTAAAGAATAAATAAACGCTGTTTCGTCCATGTATATAAGGTTATAATTTCTTGACAGTAAATATGTTCTAAAATGTTCATTCATGTTATTTATTTTAACGCAACTGTCAAGGGTAATTTTTATTTATTTATTAGTTGTCTTGTATTTTAGTGTAGTTAATATTTTACACTGTCTTATAATATTTGATAGCCGAATAAAAAAATTATAACCGAAAAAAAATATATATATATACGAAATTGCAATTATGAAGTTATATTTATGAAGTTATTACGCTGTGCTATGTTTTTTTCCTTTTATCGTGTTTTATATATATTTATAATTTTTTTATTTTGTGATCGACTGAAAATTTTAACAGTATGATATTATTGTTTTATTTGATGTGATAATTTTGAATAAATGAATCATGGAAAAAAAAATATATATACAAATTGCTATATTATGAATAATTATGCAGTCATATAAACAGACTTGGCATGTATTAGTATCAGATAATTTTTGAAACAATACAATGAAAACAGTCGGACCAGTCGTTGCATAACTATGTGACGATTTCCAACCTGAAATAGTATTTTTGTCAGTATTGCCATTTTCCAGTTAAGACTCCTTCCTTTCACGTTTTTTATTCTCTAGAAGTTTTTTTGTAAATGAATGAAATAAAAATATTTGAACGCAAGTCGATTTGGGACTAAGGCGTTTAACATATGAAAGTTAAATGAATTATAATATGCTTGGATATCATGGTTATAACAATTCATTTTAATCAAACTAAGATGCAGAAAATGATTGAAGTCATATTTTGATACATTCGCTTGGCTTATTAACTTTAGGATTACATAATAATAATATTATCCTTGATGTGGGTGAGAAATGGCGACACCTGTCAGGGACCTGTCACTTGAAGAAAAAAATCATATTGATTTTTGGTGATTAGGAAAGTGCATTGAATGCAACACTGTTAGTGAATACCATTCAGATATTATCAATACCTAGAGAGCGATAACTAATCTTTTTCAAAATACACTTTATTGAACACGCAATCATAAGTAGCAAATCTTCTTTGTAGAAAAATAAGCTCCCCTTTGTACATAGTTACTGGTGGAACTAAATATTATTTTCAATATAAATCAATATTCTTATCTACCATGAATCCTTTTGGCCTTTAAGACCTTTTAAGCGCTTGGTTATATTTTAAGAGCAATCTTGATTAGCCTTGATGATTATATTTGATAAAGTCATTATTGTAAATTTAAAATTGAATATAGCTCATCATAGCAAATTATTTATTTTTAGCCAACAGAAAATAATTTCATAGAATTGCACAATTAAGTATTATATATAAGGAGTGCGATAGCCGTGTGCTCAATGTTGGGGGCGCAGGTTCGAATCTCAAGAGGGGGTAATTTTTTGGTCTGCCTCATTGATAAGATCCTAGGTTCGATAAACTAATTTTAATACTATAATACTTATTTATATCCTATCGGATTCAGTTATATCGAACGATAAAGACAAAAAAATAGAGAAAAGAGAAATGGTACAACATAATGTTATAACAGTTCTAAATATCTTGTTGTTATATTTAAAGTAGAGCCAGGGATATTTTTTCCTTCGCCTTTATGCTATTTTATGTAATACTGTAGTTTTGTAATAACTGCATGCTGCAGCATGTTATTTTTTGACATGAGAGTAAAAAGTCCTCTCTCTCAAGCGAAGCTCCAGATTTCTTTCAAGTAGTAGATGGGGCACATATCCTTACATTCGAATAAGAAGATGAGTAGTTGTTTCCCCTTCCACTTGTCAAAACCGAAATCATTGCTTAAAATTGAAGAGACAACCGAAAATTATTTGTGTCGATAAAAAGATCATCACACCGACTATCGGACGTAGGAAAATAAAAAAAACAGTGTTACTAAATTTAAAAAATACTTATTTGTGAGTATGCAGCACAAACTGTTCTCCATCCCTACCTATATTCTATATATATTTTTCTCTTTGATATAAGGATATAAGGAGTACTATGATGCAAAGAACCGTAGGTTCAGTATTTCTTGGATGATGTCATCTCTCTTTAGTTATTTCACTCACTCAACTCCCCCACCAATGAAGAACTAACGTATATTCCAAACTACCAATCGTTACTTCGGCACTTTTCTATGGAAATATAACTCTTAAGAACAAAACTGTCTCTTATCGAGGACCTCGAACCGATTTACTGTAATATAGTCGTGGGTATTAATTTCGAGCACGCCTTTATCACACACTTTAATGTCGTATGCTTTTTTCGTATGTTCCTTTAGCGCACACCCTTAACATCACCCTCTTTTTTAAAAGCGAGTATTATTAACGCGTTGCTTTATTGTCGTTGCTGATTATAATCGCATGCTTAAACGTAGTGAGCTGCATCATCTTAGGGTTACTCCAGGAGTAGAGGGGGGGGGGGGGGTGGCAGAGCTTATGTAAACAAAGAGGGACATTTTCAATAAAAAATTAAAAAAATGTGACGTCATCACTGAGACGATTTGCCTGTATATTTAATACCTACACCATCTAAATAAATGATAAATAATTATATGGTGGACTAATATCGATGAAGCCACACAACCTCGTATATTATTTAATATAAAAAATAAGATTTTTATGACTCTGTGTAACTACATTCACATGATTTGAGCAAAAAAAATGAAATTGGTTTTATAATATGTTATTTCCATTAGATTTTCAATTTTAGGTCGAAACTCAGCCAATTCATTAACATCTGAAAAGGATTGATTATTATTGATATTTTTCACTAGTCCCATAAAAGTAGTAGTCCTTTCTATCAACAGATAGAAAGATAATGAGAGAAAAGAAAGAGAATATAGAGTTTTTTAAGCCATAAATCATAACAAATCGATAATTTGACGTCATGTGTGACGTTTCAGTTGTTTTTTTCTAATCAGAGTAATCTATGTAATCATTGCGTTCTGCGCATCTTGTATTATCTATTATTATCTTTGGGTTTACTCCAATGCTAAAATCACTTTAAAAGAGGAAAAAAGAAGAAAAAAGAAAAGGGCTGAAAGGAATTATTAATACTTAGAGATAAGGTACATCAGAGAGAGGGAGTTCAGCCTGCTAGGACAAAATGGGGAGTGTGACGTCATTAATATACTCTTATATTATAAAACGACTATATTACTGGACACCTCGAATCATGTCAAGATAAATGATCTACATCAAATATTAGTATCATAACAATTAAGCAATTGCATATTCTCAAGAAGGAACATAATTATTATTTTGTTTCATCAAATCTGTCGATAAAAGGATCATCACTCTTATTATCGGACAGTGAAGAAAAAAAAACAGTTTTACCAAATGAAAAAAATCATATTATTGTGAGTTTGAGGGGGCGTCCCATTTTCTTAGGTCTGTCTATATACTATAATTGTGAGCCCTGGAACCGAGCGCCCCTTGCCGGTGGGGATACATTTATTCAGCCACAGTAATAATAGAGTAAAAAATATATATTATTTTTTTATCCATCCTCGAGCTTTTTATTTTATATCTTTTGATATGATAAAAATTAGATATATTTTAAGTGATATTAGACAATAATGATAACACAGGAAAAAAATGACCCATAGTAAATCAAGCATCGTCTAATGACAACAAATAGAAAATCATTCATATGTAATTGCTAAATTAAATTTATTTGAGCCATAATAGACCCTCTTCAATAGAAATAGTATTTATTAGATGCATTTCACTCAAATACTTACCTACCAAGCATTTGGGTAATTTTCCCCATGAGTCATCATTTTCCTTTTCTATCTTAAGGTCATTTCTTCCTAGGCAGTATATTCCTGGTCCATTTTTTTGTGGACACCATATTAAGGGCTTTTCAGAATTTTCTTTTGTTAATGGATTGCAGGAGAACATTCGATTTGTTTATCATCTAATCGTTCGCTGTAGAGGAGATTTTTTGATTGAGGAATGTCTACTAATTGCAAGAAATGGAATTCATATTCGACTTCCATTCTCACCCAGCCCTTCAAGAACTGCAAAAATAAGGTCGACAAGCTCAATAAGCCCGAATGGGACACTTGTTTTTCTTAGAGGGAGCAACATACAAGATATACAAAAGCCTTAGGGACGACTTCCCACGACTTTTCTACGGATTTTGGCCTCCGCTGCGAGATGAGAACTGGACATTCAATTATAATATGATCACAATTTTGTGTATAATAACATTCGTCTTCAAATGAGGGACTTCTTTAATAGTTAATAATAAATTCCATATGGGAAAACATGTTATCACTCTAAGGATGCTCATCATCTAAGACAAATGAGGCCTCTATCCAAAGTAAAGAAAAATACTATGAGAGGTGGAATTTATAGTATTATTCGATTATTTTTCTTGAGGTAATTTATTTCATGATAAAGGCCGTCAAAAAGTTCCAGTTTGGTGGAGTTTTATCATAAAGAATATAGTGTATCAAGCAACGTGCTGTAGCACTGAATGTCGGAATACTTGTTTGCTCTCCGTTGTTGGAAATACAGTGAGAAATGCAGCGATGTGACATCGCACACTCCATTTGTAGAATATTATAATCATTTGAAATTTATTTAGTGTCATATTTTATATTGATATAGTGTATATATATATATAATATATATATATATATATATATATATATATATATATATATATATATATATATATATATATATATATATATATATATATATATATATAATATATATATATATATATATAATATATATATATATATATATATATATATATATATATATATATATATATATAAAGGTAAATACCAATAAAGTATTCTCACAAAAAGCTATAAACCTGTTTGACAAGGCTAATATCTTTTATTGAAAATAATTGAATTTTATCTATTAATAGGTTTTTACTCAGATTAATTATCCATTTTAATGTCAAATGACCCAAATGTCGTCTAATCCTCAAATAAATATAAAGAATATAATATTAGTATTAAAATGTAATAAAATTTTATTTTTGCACTTTTTATAACAATAAAGAAAGTACACTAAACAAAGAAGGTAACGGATTTATTCCCTTAGACAAAATATACTTGTTGTAATTAGAGAGCTAAAATATTCCTTACCTAATATGTAATTGAAAATAACTGGAATTAGACTTATTAAAAAATGTGGTTGGCAAACATTATTTTATTTACCTCTATTGTATCTATGTTTTTGTATGTATTTATCAGTTGTTTATAATTACCAAATATACCGCAGTAGAAAACTTTTGCAAGTTTGATATTATAACAAAAAAATCCCGGATGTAGGAGCGCCCAACGTGGAAGTGGGCTGGCGATATAATTAAATATGTGCCTGAAAGATCAAAGCTCTAAATCAGCACCATCAAAGGATTTTAAGAAGGCATCGTGCTTTTTTAAAACCATCCAATAAATGATTTGTCCTTTTATATAAGGTTATTCTTCAGGCAGTAATATGAACTACAATCTTCATTTATGTATTTTCGCAACTGCCCTGAATAGTTTACTCTGTTTCTGTATATATTTAGTTAGTATTTTATTTTACATCGTATAAAATTTTACAGTCAGCATAATAAAATGTTTTTAACCGAAAAAAAAACTAGCCAGATTGGTCTTCGTCTCCGGACTTCGTCTCAAGCACTTATTTCGAAGCAAACGCCTTTCCGTGGTCAATGAGATGCCGATCAAGAGAGAGCAACAGTTGAGAACGTCTGGAACACGTTCTCCATTACGCCG
>CP045902.1:5817776-5848173 GCA_013387185.1 Caligus rogercresseyi
GATACACACTTACAATCAACCCGATGAAAAATCCCCTTAATTTTCCTTACTAACAAAAAAAAAGAAACAGAAATATACCCCCCAAAATCGGGCCTACAAAGAAATGTATACCTCAAACCAGAAGGTTAATCCTCAAACCTTGCCAACCTTGTTAAACAAACCAAAGTCTGATCCAATAAGGAGTCTTCTGACTAAGGTGAAAAACATTAGTACTCTCTATAAAAACCTAATATTAGGAAAAATAGAGTATTTTTTATAAAGGGAACGCCTGCTTGTCCTGTAGCTTCCAGCGTCATAGTTTCCATCAGAATGAAAACACAATCAACCGTATTCAAGATCAAGGAGTTTAGATTCCATGGGTTCGTAATTCCCATATAGAACCTCTGGTCAGAAGGTTGTAAGGCTTCTGGCCCTCGGCAGGTCCGACTACTGCTTTGAATTCAACATGATTTATTTTGATCCGTGCGGTTCTATCGATTGCTCACGGATAAAAAATATATAAATGGAACATTGTGCCATAAAACCTTTTTAGGAAGAAAAATGAGAAAACCTATAAGGAAAAATGTGGCTCAATTTATTTCCGAAATTAGTTTGTATATAATTATTATAATTTTTATATATATGTAAGAGGGGAAAAAAATACTCTTTAAGTATTGAAATAAACCCTCTTCAGAGTTTTCCTTTATTAAGGAGTTTATAGTAACCTTTGTGTTGCCTTCTTCTTCCTAAACCCTTATGACTATCATTATTGCTATGTTTCTTTCTTGACAGCTCATTCGATACGTCACAAAGGTTCACTTCAGCGTCCTCTAAGTGCTGAAGTGGAACAAGCGCAGACTCAGAGGTAGCAGTTAATGCCTCCATGCCTGGGTCAGGGTCTTTGGTTCCTCCATCACAAGATTCATGAACGGGTTCACTTCTGACGGGAGATCGGTTGATCCCTTCCTCGGAGATGATCAGTCTCTTTGTTTGGGTAACTTTCAGCGTCCGTCGTCCGTTTCCGTCACATTCATTATCTCGCTTAAGATTCCCCAAGTCCGTACTCTTATTGTCCGTCTCTGTCGGAGTTTGCGAAGACTCGAGCAAAGCTACTTGCCTAATTGATCTCATGATAATTGTATTTGATAAGGGTAGTTTTACAGAGACGGTCGATGCAACACCTTGGTTATTTTCATGGACCTCAATGACTTTTCCAAGTCTCCATTGGTTCTTCTCGAGGGTATCTGGCTTTAACAGAACAATATCCCCAGTGCGGAGCTTTTTTAAATAAGTAGAATCTTTGATCCACTTTGAAGGTATACTCAGTTCCTGTAAGTATTCTTTACGCCAAGCAGACCAAAATGCGTTTAATATTCGCTTTCTATTTATCCACATATCAGAACATGGTATATTTTCCATCACCTTATTTACAGGTGTATTTAAAGGATGAAGATTTCTTCCATATTGCAACATGTTAGGAGATATGCCCAACTCCCCATCTTTTGTAGTTCCGAGTGGGCGATCATTTATAGCGCCAACTAGCTCGGATATTATTGTTTGAAGCTCCATTATAGGTAAAATATTTTTTTGAATAATAACTTTTAATTGTCTTTTGAAGATAGCTACCATACGCTCTGTGACTCCGTTGGTCCAAGGGGCTTCAGGTGTACTGAACTTCCATTCAATAAATTCGCCTGAATAGCTTTCCTCTTGAATTTTTTCGAAGTCTAATTTTCTTAGCGTTTGGAGTTGTCTATTAGCTGCTATAAAATGTCGAGCATTATCCGAGTATATGATTTTCGGCTTTCCATACCGACCAACGAATCTCCTAAGAGTTTGTAAGAACTCTCGTGTTGAACAAGATTCAATGATCTCAACGTGGATGGCTCTCGTATGTAAGCATGTAAACAAAGCCATCCATATTTTGAACGTTGGAGGGTGAGGACAACGATTTTCGTAGCTTTCGCTACATAAATGCTTACATTGCAACGGTCCAAGATAATCAATCCCTACGTTTCTCCACGGACAAGGATTATCTATTCGGAATGCAGGCAATGGAGCCATTTTCGGCGACTCAAACTTTACATATCGACACCTAGGTGCCTTACATAACTTTCTAACTAAAGCCTTGACATATCCAAAATTGCCAATAAACCAATATCTTTCACGAAGTGTATGGAATGTTTGCTTCTGTGAACAATGAAAAAGCTTTTGATGCGTATCCAGTACGAGTCTCTCGGCCAGAGTTCCCCTTGGGACGATTATAGGATTTGTTACGTCAAAAGCTATAGAGGAAGATCTATGCAATCGGCTCTGAAGTCTGATAACTTCAAACTTTTTATCATAAAAGACAGGTAGATGCCTCAAAGGCGATCCTGGAACAAATTTGCACTTTGTAGGCTTAGAGCAACCACTTTTCAAGAATCTAAGTTCCTTTGAAAACTTATTTTCTTGTTCTGATTTGATTAACAGAATTTCCGCCCATTCTGATTCTCTCTTGTTACCTTAAGGGATTTTGTAGTCTCCTTACGGGCCCATCTTCTAATTCGAATAAGCACCCTTTTAATTAAAGATAACTTTGAACAACGAAGAATCAGTTCCTCTATGGCTGAGTAAGAACGGATTTGTACTTCATGAATCATAGCTTTATGACATTCAGCAGCCAATGCATTAATTTGTGCAAAATATATGGCAAGATCCGGACCATTCGTCAAAGATCTATTTTTACAGTCTTCCGTTAGCCTTGGCTGTTTTGGCCATTTGTCACGGGTATTTGATAGAAATTTGGGTCCATATTTCCAAAAGTCAATTTGGGCCAAAAGCTCGTTCATGTAGCAACCTCTACTAGGTAAATCTGCCGGGTTTAGAATTCCTGGGCAAAACTTTACTTGAGCCCCAAAAAGATTGTCAAGTACCTGACAAACTCTACGCTCTTCCCATGGCTTACAACAGCCTTTACCTCTCTGTATTCTCAAAATTCAAAAGAGAATCAGTAAATATAACGGTATTCTTTGGACAAACCATTGGCTTAAGTGCATTTTGAATGTAATTTGCCATAGTCACAGCCATAGTAAGAGCTACCAACTCCGCCCTGGCTATTGTCAATATGTCCTCTAGCTTACTTTTTTCTCGTAGAGCTTTAGGCATTAATGAGCTTTTTGAGTAGATAAGTTGACTCAATATTTTACCACTCTTAGTTTTTACAATAAGGTAGGCAGCAACACCCAATCCTACTTTTGAGGCATCCCCGAATACAGCAAGAAAGCTGATGTCTCCCCCATTATATCGAGGAAAACGGAGATCTTTTAACATTGGGATTTGTTTAACCCATTTTGAAAATACTTTGACGGCTTCTGTTGAAGCTTCTGTATTTTTACTCTTTAGATTTTCATCCCACTTAAGTTTGTCTTCCCATAATAGGGGGAGATTTGTTTGAACTTCATAACAAATGGTGAGACATAACCTTGAGTGTCAAATACTTGACTCGCAAGGGAAACAATGTTTCTTCGAGATAATGAATCAGCGTTCGGATTAAATGTATCGAACTTGTCTCCTAGATCAAACTTAAATTCGTCGGTACTTGTGTCCAACCTTAAACCAAGGATTGATAATTCACCTCTTATAGGAGCAATTCTATCTGATTCAAACTTTGAGAGTATCTCGGGATGTGAAGTTGCGATCTTGTGTCCGTAAAACCCTCCACTCTCTAGAATGTGTAATACTTCTAAAGTCGTTTTGACAGTTTCTTCAGCTGTATCCTGGGATATATGAATATCATCCATATATGTCATTTTCTCAATGATTTCTGAAGCAATAGGATACTCGTTTGAAGCCTTTCTTGCTGTTTCTTTGAGGCACCACATAGATATATATGGGGCTGACACTAACCCAAAGACTACAACATTAAACCTCATTAAACGAGCTTTATCTCCAGGTTTTCCCCAAACAAACCGGAACATGTCTTTGTCACGATGGTCAGCAAGTTTAATAGACAAAAACATCTTCCTTATATCTACCGCCACAAAAAAATTATGACACTTAACCTTGAGAATTAGCTCCATTATTTGTGGAAGCATATTCTTACCAGGCATTAGTAGCTTATTCAGAGATTTACTTTTGTCCTTAACATCAGGTAAGGACGCGTTAACTACAATTCTACATTTGGTAGAATCCTTATCAAGACGAAAAACAGGTCTTGATGTAAGAACGTAGTGAGGATGATTTGTAGTTTTTTCGTCCGAAGGAACTTCTTCAGCATAGCCAAAGTCAATAAACTCCTGGTAAGCCTCCTCCACTAAGCTCATATGCTCCGGCTTTACTTTATTATGAACTTGATGCATTACTGCAATGGCTCTATTATAATTGTCGGATAAAATTCTACCATTTTGATCAGTATCTATCCATGGCATTTTTATAAACCAACTTTTTCTTGATGTATCAAAGATAGCAGTTCTTTTCATATGCAAATCAGCTTGAAGTTCCAATGAAGTAAGCTCTGACGTAATAGGTTCTTTAGGGTTTATACCAACATTTTCACCATCCCAAAACTTGGTTAAATTAAACTCAAGAGAACGATATATTGTATCAAGATCAAAATCTTCATACTTTTTAATTCTTGTAGTTATTCCAGAATATAATGCCAATTTACAATCGTTTACTGAAATTTTGTCGGAAATGCCGTCCGCTCCACTCAGAACCCATCCTAAAATAGTCAACTTTGCCATAGGGAACGCCATGTCAGGCTCTCCCGAAGGTAGTAAAATTTTTCTTCTCTCTTGGAGCATTATTGCAGAGTAATAAGGCTCCGCTAGAAGAATTTGGAATGTTCTGACTCGGGGGCTAGGCAGCTCTTCTGTGAATTCTATATGTTTAGTGTAATCCCAGTTTTTAGGATTGAATTTGATAGGTTCTAGTGAATTTCCAATTTTTTCACAGGTGATTGCCACAATGGGAGGGGTAGAAATACTCTTATTCAAGTTAGTCAATTGAAAAATGACTTGTTTTTCCTTATATGAGTTAATTGCTCCCCCAGCAACAGCTATGTCAACGTTAATACCTTCCCCTCTAAGGCCAAGGGACTTGGCCACGCCGGTTTCAATCATTGATAGGTTAGCTCCTGAATCAAGCAATACTCTAACTTTACACGATCTCCCATTTACTGGATTTATTACCCAACAACAGAGAGTAGCACAGAAGCTTCGTATTTAGGGACATTCCCAGAAGTTTTAACTCCTTGACACAGCTTAATCTCCCCATTGCATTTGGAATTTACAAGACTTTGATCACTTCTGCAGATAGTTTTAACTCCATCCCTCATCTCATTTGAATCAACCATAGAAGGAAGTTGACCATGACTTTCAAGCCTTGAATTATTAACAGATGTGCTTAATTGGCTACCATCCCCCCTTTTGCTGGAATTACCATCATGTAATTCACATTGTGTAGTAGGATAAATGATAACTGAGTCAACAGAATAGCGTTTTTGGTCTTTATTATGATTCTTTTTAGTGACATATTTTTATTTAAATTAACTCCCTTTGTGGAAGGTTTATTTTCTTGGGAAGATAAGAATAATTGTAACTGGCTGTTGGTCGCATGTTGAGATTTGACCAATTCCTGTAGAACATTGTCCATCGATGGTTTGGGTCTTTTCGGGAAGTCGTCACTCTTCACGATTCGTCTCTTCAGGGGATTTTCCTTGGAATCTCGCGATGGGCGTTTTCGGTTTCGGCTACAAATTACTGAGAAATGTTTACCCCCACAGAGAGTGCAAACCGCAGAACACGTCTTGGAATGTCCTGGGGTTAAGTCGGAAACGCAGATATAACACTTGTTCAGCTTGTTGCAAGCTCGTGTCCATGCGTCGGAGGAGTAGGCCAGCGCTCTATAGCAGTCTTCTGTAGAATGGTCCGAGTGGGTGTGGAAGATACATTTCTTAGGTACCTCGGCTACTCGGAAGACATTGGACTCCCCCGCCTCGGAAACGTCCTTATATCGAGTGGCATAGGCCTCGAGCCAAACACAATAGTCCTTCATGTTCAAGATGGAACCCGGCTTCCACGCTTGGTTATTCCCCTCCAGAACATTTCTTCGTTTATGCTCCTCCTCTTTTCCGATCAGCATGGCTTCCCAGTCTGCAACAGCTCGAGCCGGGAGCTTCTCGTTGACGAAGGTGATAAGTAGGAAGTCAATAGGGTTAACTCCTTTTTCGACGGTATCTTGGAGAATTTGATGGACATGGTACATGGCAGTCTTCGCTGCCTTCTGAAAGTCCTGGATTGCCATTCCGGACCTCACTTCATCTAGGTATGCTCGGGCAAGTTTAAAGCTGTCCTCAAAAGTCTTGTCGAGCTCTTCCAAAGCCAAACTGTAGGAAGCAGCTTGATTGACTAAAAAGAAAGCCTTCCCCTCCAAACAACCCTTAAACTTGTCAAAAAGAATGGCGGAGGAGCATCCTTCAAAATTGGATTCAATGTCCCTCTTGATTTCGATCCATTTCTTCTTGAAAACAGAATACTGTCGTAGGACATCGGTCGGAGAGCCTTCCCCGGAAAACTTGAGGCCGATCACCCTTCCAACGTCGTAATGTAACGCCGGTTTCCTCTCCCTTTCGACGGTTATGGTGGCCGGAGCGCTTTGCCCATGAGAGAGACGATTCATGTCCAGCTTATAAAGCTCCGCTGCGTCCATTCCACGGACAGAGAGCTCCTCCAGCTGATCTGCTGCGTCGATGAGAGCAAGGGTATGGGGTTCAATGCCAATGTTGTACCAGCATCGAGCAGAAGCGGAGGTAAGGTTACGGAGAAGGGCCACTTCCTCCCTTGCCCGGAGAAGCTTGGCAAAAAAGAGTTTAACCTCCAATGACGATTCAGATCCATTGGCTCGGTCCAAGTGTCCCTCCATTTTCTTAAGCAGAGCCCTCAGTCGCAAAAAGCCACTTCGCAGTCAGACGAAGCTGCTTCATAGGCTTGATGTCGGGAGGCGGCCAATGGGAAGTTATCGGAGAGTAGAGTCTGGCGTCCCTCTTCAGACATGTCGGGGTGAGCCTCGGTTAGAAGGCGGTTCAGGGTGAGGCGGAGGGCATTTTCCTCCCGTGAAGAGAGGTTATTGGAACTTCGGGTTCTGGTTGCCATATTGTTTCTTAAATAAAACGAAATACAAGTTAGGACTTGCCAGTATATAGATGTACTACTCTTGAGTAATAAGGAATGAAATTACCTCCTTTATGCGGAGGTAACAATACATTATTCGGCGGAGGTAATATGTTAATGCGTAAATAATATTATTAATATTTAGTTAAAGTTTTGTTACTTCAAATATGACAAACGCTAAAATACAATTTCAATAAAATGACTTGACAAAAAAAATACCCTTTCCATTTTAAATCCTTGAATTCGCGTAAGAGTTTTAAAAAATCTATCAGGAGGGAAGACGAGAGTTGCGTTTTTTTTATCGGCTGCCCAACTCCACTTTCTAAAAGTCTTAAGAAATATCTAGAGAAAAGACAAGGTCTAAGATCTCTCTAAAGTCCTACATAGTCCTTCCTTGAATGAAACCCTGTTTGTGTATTTATGTATTTTGAATAATGTTATCATCAAATTTACTAAATATTATATACATTTTCACTACAACTAACTCTGTTTGATCTTCTTCTTTTGTGTAACAAACAAACTATATCTTAGTATTTTTAGAATACGTGTTTGTATGTTTTTAAGATTTATTTAATCTGATCGATATTATGTAGAATATAAGTATAATATATATATATATATAATTAGATATAGATAACCTGATATAATCTATATAATATAATATATATATATATATACTAATATATATATATCAGTATATATATATTGAATAGAGATATATATATATATATATATATATATATATTATATTATATATATATATATATATTATAGATATATCATATATATAGATACATTTTTTTTGTGTTGAAGACAAAAGAAGAATGAAGTTATTGCTATTAGTTTCCTCTTATCAAAATAGAAAGTGCTTTGCATTTTAAAAGAAATAGATTTCTATAGAATAACATATGAAATAATTATCTGTAGCTCGAGAAAGTTTTTTGAAATATTTTCCTAGACAATATATGCAAAAATTTCATTCTGTGAAAGATATAAGGCCTTCCAGCTGTCGTCACCTGGTGATCCAGAGAGCCCTTACATTCTTCAAATCTTTACATACTCGCCCAAGATGAGCCTGATCTCCTTCTAAAAGAAGTGAGGAAGTATGACCTCCCCCGAGATTATCCCGAAGACTATGATGCCCCTCGGGAAAACAATTGGAATTTTTTGACTTCTTCGCAAACAACTTTTTGTTTTGAGAGTCTTGAAGAGTTTGACGTATAGCGACTTTCACTTGCTCATTTGGTGGAACATTTAGGCTTGGGAAATAGAAAAAATAAATTCCTGCGATAAATGTCCATTAACATGAGCCTTTTTTTGTGTTTTCAAAAATAAATTCTCCTTAAATTTGGTTTTTCTCTTAATATATTCTTTAAGAGTTTTAAACTTAGTCCCTTCAAGGAATCCTATCTTTCTCTTTCCTTGTTCCATAGACTTGAAGAATAATTATTTCGTCATAAAAGAGATCTAAGATTACTGCATTAAAATATTTCTTCCTTTCCTTTCTTTTTATTGAATCTATTGTTCATCCAGCTATTATATAGTTCGGTGGTGTCGTATATCAAATATTTGTCTTTTATGTTCGAGAAAATTCGCAGAAAAATAGCAGAAAGGCGGGAGAAATTTAGAGCGCTCTAAATATCCCCCTACCTTTCTGCCTATTTTTCTGCAACTTTTCTAGCGTTGTCCTGGTGGAACAGTACACCCTTCCTTTTGGCCAATTCTGTTGATCGCTTGCTTCAAGTGGTCCAGTTGTTCGCAACAGATGGTAGAAGTAACGTCTGGCCATATAGAAGCAGCTCATAGTTGAAAATTCCCTTCCAATCTCACCAATACACAGCGAAACCTTCCTAGTCGTCAATCCTGGCGATACTTTTTCGCTTGATATTGTTGTATGTGAGCCATTTTTCGTCGCCAGTCACCATCCCCTTCAAAAATGGGTAATATTCGTTCCGTTTCGCAGCATATCGCAGACGTTGATTCGTTCCGAGAGGTCTTTGCTTTAAATCATGCAGCACCCTACATCAAGCTTTTTTTGTATCCAACCTTCTGCAGATGGTTAAAATGGTTTGGTGACATCTCCTGGGCAATGTCACGAGTTGCCGTTTGCTGGCGTAGCTCAATGTATTCCATGATTTGATCGCTATTTGTCGTCACAAAAGGCGGAGGGAGGTATTTCACAACCTATAATTTTTTTCCTGTATTTCAGTTCTTTAATTAAAGTCGAAATAGCTACGTTCAAAATACAAAAGAAGATATTTTAGTCTAAAATTAATCCAAAACAAAAAGAAGAATCACATAATATTAAACAAAAACAATAATGTCAAAACAGTAAAATACATAATTTATATTGAATTTGTGTTTTAAATACCAATACTCATTGCTTAATTGCTTAAATTATATTATTTATTCGATTCCATGATTTATATCATCGGTAGTTGTAGGTTTTATATTCTGAATCTTGTTTTTCTAACATTAATTGAAGTCGAGCTTTCCCCATACCGCTTTCAATCGGTAGATGTTTTTTAAAAGAAAAACATCTACCAATCTATCGATACCGATTAGGAACAGTTTACTACCGACCTCTTGAAATTGCTTAATTTTTTTTGCAGTGTTATATGCAATATTGTGTCAAGCGATGTATGAGCAGGTACTTTCGTTATTCGACTTTTTTTCCTAGCCCAAAGATAATAGATAATACAAGATGCGCAGAATGCAATGTTTTAGATTCCTTTGATTAGAAAAGAAAAACTGAAACGTCACACATGACGTCGCATTATCGATTTGTTATGATTTATGTCATAAAAATATCTATTCTCTTTCTATATTTCTCTCAATCTTTATGTCTGTTTGATAGAAAGACTACTACTTTTATGGCCGTGAAAATACAAATAATCAAACCTTTTCAGATGTTAATAAATTGGCTGAGTTTCGGCCTGAAAATTGAAAATCTAATGCAAATAACATATATTAAAACAATTTCATTTTTTGCTAAGAATCATGTGAATGTAGTTACATAGAATCATAAAAATCTTATTTTATATGAAATTATATACGAGTTGTGTGGCCTCAACGATATTAGTCACTGAAATCAATCAATTCTTTCTGGTCAAAGCGTTGTTAGAATAGCGGAGAATAGATTGAATAAAGTTCCAAAACAAATGGTTTGGCAAAGAACATATCAAATGCAATAGTCGTCTGGTTTTTTTGGCAAGTACCACATTAGAGAAAAAAATCGGAGAAAATATTTGATTTTAATGGCGATGTGACTCTAATCGAAGCACTCGAAAAGTGTAGGGGCTTAAAACACAAACATTAAAGGACAGCCATTGGACCACGTGATAGGTTTTTTTTTTACTTTATCAGTTTTTATGAAAACAAACGCGTACGTCTTATATTACTACCAAACGAAATAAAAAATAAATATTTGAGACAAATTGAGAGATATAGAGATAGAGTTGGGGAAACCGCTCCCATGGGGTCAATAATTAAAACACTAGAATGTGTTTGATCCTTCCTTATATTGGTTTCGGTAATAACAAATACATTAACCAAAGTTATACCCATGTAAGCTGGTGAATATGAGAGTTGTTTCTTCAGCAAGAAATACAAAGAGACAATATCACATTTTAGCCGATTGTGAATTGATCAGAGATGTCCGGGAAAACTTGCGTTGATTTTAATATTGTCTTAACAAAAAACTAGTTTTCCTAATGTATTTAGGCCCTTTTGAAAAAAACTACTTTTTAATTAAAGTTTTCATTATTCTTTACAAAGTACCCAAACCATTTTCCTGAAAATTCCTGATACATTTAGATAAAGTTTTTTAAACGCCTCGTTCATTAGTTTTCTTCATCATTATGTAACTTTCATCTTACATTCAGCTACTCCCCTCCCAAGAGATCAATCCTATATCCTTTTTTATGAGTTTTTATACGTTCTTCTACTTGTTTATAAACGGTGATATGGTGTTGATGAACACGTACGAGATAAAATAAGTAATGTTGTAGTGAGGTACGAAAAAACCATTTATTTATATAGGGCAAATCATCTAATTCAGTGGTTCTCAAACTTTCAATACTGAGTACCACCTGAGAAACTATTCAGCTGTCCAAGTACCACCATGATGACCGATTTTAAAATATAGCCATATATGAAACATCCCCGCATACCACCAAAGAGTGCTCGCGTACCACCAGAGGGTGCTCGCGTACCACTGGTGGTACGCGTACCACCGTTTGCGCACCACTGATCTAATTAACGTATCAAATCTAAAAAAATATGTATTTACCCTAAGGCAATGCAGGAAATGTTATGATAATCAATTGATTATGTCGCCCAAATTATCGGAATGTTATGATTTTGCAACAGGATATAAATATTTTTTTGGTTCTACAATATTACGTAAATTATTTGATAAATCTGTGTAGTTTAGCTTTCTTAAAAGTACATGCGATGTGATTACGAGTTCAGAATAACATGACTCTCAATTAAAACGACAACAAAGACCAAGACGGTGGTCGAAAACTTGGTCTTCATAACCATTTCTGATCACTCTAACTGGCATTGGCAGAAGGCCATATATGTCATCATTGCTTAATTTCATGTGATCACTGAGCATCTCTCTTTCTCTCTCTCTCTCATTGAACTCCTTTTTATACTTAAGATACTTAAAATAACTAAAGTTTGGAAATTTTAAAACCAAACGGATCGGACATCCGCTGTTGTAATGTCGTCTTTATAATACGACACATTTAGTCACGCACCCTGTAATAACCGGGTATTCAATAAAAGCAGGGAAGAAGTATGTTGTAGATGTAATATAAATACATCTATCTTATTTGTAGACTGGAGGAGAAGAGAGAGGATGAGAGCTTCTGATTACAAACACTTATAGCTCTAAGTTCATGCACTCTCCGATCCAGGTATTTATTTAATAATAGCAATACACACGCATACAAGAAATAATACATTTATAAACAACGTGCTATTAAGCATTACAATGACATGAAATACCTGAAACCTAAATAACTTTAATTGGAATATATAATAAGTAATATAATTACGTAAATTCTTTCATGTACAGGGCAAACTAACTCCGCGCCATCTGGCGGGAAATAAAGTAAAGAGTTTGCTGCTACAATGTCAATCGTACTATGACAAAAAATGTATTCTTCAAAGTCGATGAAACAACGAATATTAGTAATGAATCATTTTGTACCCATGAGCAGTCAAACACACTGGGACACACATGGGACCTAGCAAACTCAGCGTTGGGAAAGGGTCCGGGTTCCCTTCCTGCCTCTCTCACAATCGAGAAAATTTCTACGGAGGAAATAGAGAAGCAGCATCAGCTATGAATCAATTTTACATAGACAAGGTCGATAAATTGCGAGCAAATATACCACCTGTGTCTGCTCCACCCTCGAGTTGGCCGAGATCAACTTCGCCATTCTCTTTCTCCTTTGCTAGCGCGGGGAAAATCGCCAAAGTGATATCAGCCATGAAGAGCACGGAGGCGCTGGGCTTGGATGAAGTTCCTGTATCGGTTCTGAAGAAAGGTGTAGAGGTTCTGGCAGCACCCATTGCACATCTTGTAAACCGGTCACTTGCCTCTGGGATAGTTCCAAGTGGCTTTAAAACAGCTCGGATTATTCCTATATATAAGGGAAAGGGGAAAAGTCCAGCTGACCCAGCCTCTTATCGTCCAGTCTCAATATTACCTGCCCTGTCCAAGGTGCTTGAGACGGTGGTGAAACGTGACTTGGAGTCCCATCTAGCCAAGGTGAGTGCATTACCCAATTCTCAGTTTGGCTTTCGTCCTGGCAGATCGTCTGCAGCAGCACTAGCCACTGCCCATACAAAGTGGATTCGAGGGAAACAGGAAGGTAATGTGGTTGGGATTCTTGCTTTCGATCTTTCTTCTGCGTTTGACACCGTTGACAAGAGTCAGCTCATCCCCAAACTAAGAGCTATAGGTGTTAAAGGATCGGCATTGGAATGGTTCACATCTTACCTATCAGACGGCCAGCAATGTGTCGATTGGAATAGTACCCTGTCCGACCTTTTGAGGGTGGAGTTTGGGGTGAGACAGGGGTCTATTTTGGGGCCCATACTCTATCTAGTTCTAGTGGCTGACATGCCCGATTGCTTGGGTATCGGTGAGGAGGACAACTCGGGCTACGCTGATGACACTGCCATTTGGGCTGTTGGTAGAGACCTAAACCATGTTAAGGCTCAGTTGGATCTCCGAGCAAAACTTTTTGCTCAATTTGCTGCGGGGAATGGTCTTGTACTGAACGCTTCCAAAACTCAACTCATGGTCGGGGGTAACCTTCGCAATAAAGACTTAGCTTCGTTCTCTGTGTTGGTTGAAGGAAATTTGATTCGTCCCTCGAAAGAATTGGAGCTGCTTGGAGTTACATTCGACTCAAATTTCACAACTCTTCCTCATGAGAACGGAGTTGCTAAAGCTGCCAGACAAAGAGCGACACTTATTGCAAGGTTAGCTCTCCACCTTCCTAGAGGAGAGTACTTAAGGCAACTGGCAAGAGGTCTTTTAGTTGGAAAAATTTGCTATGCAGCAGCTGCTGTCATTCCCCCACGTCTTGGATGTGAGACTTGGGAAAGTCCGTCCTCTGCTGCGTACAAATCAGTCCAAGTATCTATTAATGACGCGGCCAGATCCATTACAGGAATAAAGAGGACTGACCACATCCGCATTTCCGACCTACTTCGCAAAGCAGGTCTTCCGTCAGTGAATGAGATCGCCGTGAAAGCTGTAGCCCTAGAAACATGGAAAGCTTACTCCAGCTCGGATGGAGGGTGCGGTGAGAGAAGTCTCATCGGCAAAACCATTTTTTCCTCACGCACCAGCCTACCATCAGAAAACAACAGGTCGAGCCGATCAAAGTCGCTGGGCATCATCCCCTGTCCACTTAAAGTGAAGGAAAAAACGTTTTCCGCCTTCGCCGCCGATCTGTGGAATTCGTTTCCCGAGCTGAGGTCCGCCCCCACACGTGGTGCAGCAACGGTAGTTGCCAAAAACATTTCTAAAATAGTGCCAATATAAAGTTCTCTTTTGTTTTTGTCAAATGACTTTGCTTTATTATTATTTATTTTTTTGGAGATTTTATTGCATATATATGTGTATATATATATATATTTATTGTTTTTTATATAAGTTTTATTTATATATATTATTTAATTTTTTTTAAACATTATCCTGTACGCCATAACTAGTTGAAAGAACTAGGTGTTATTTTTTTTAAGGATGAATAAAGACGATTACACACACACACACAATAGGACAAGACAAAGGAACAAATGACAATTAACTCAATGACATCGATGTAAGGAACTCCTTTTATAAAGAAAATAATATAGTGGACTTCAGTAAAATTTATTATAGGATTTCTATTGGCTTATTGATTCACCAAGTGGGACGGCCATTTTAGGTCTCTATACGCTTTAATCGAATTTTTTCCCCTCGCTTTTGGGTTTCCAGTTATTATAAAGGTACATGACTATACAACAATGTAAATATCTACTGTTACGTCGAATTCTCCAAGGTATACAAATGCTCTCCTGCAATATTAAATATTTACGTCTCAGGTTGAAATTTATTTTTTCAATTTATTTGGTTTACGGTGGTTATATGTTAAATTTATAAACATCTTTCGGCATATGGATCCCCGGAAGCGGAGCTGCCATTGGTGCGGGAAGGTCGAGGAGACTTCGTTCCACTTCTTTTACTTCTGTCCCAGGGTCGCCCCAGCCATCAAAGCGGTGGAAGGAGTAATATTGGAGCATATGGGTGATGCTAACTCCTCCAGACTGGCTTGTGTCGAACTCGCCTACCTATCAGGAAGCCTATGAGATAGAGCATCTGGTATCCACGGTTCAAAGGGTCCTCTATGCATCAAGAACAGGCTGATCTGGACTCCCTGTGGGTCTCCATCGCCTCGTCGGAAGACATATAGAAACTCTTCGTTCGGTCTCTAGTGGGTCAAACGACAACAATGTGGAGTATAAATGTAAACAATCTATTTTCCTTTCGTGGGGACTGAGAAGATCAAGCTGCCACTATTTTATCAACCAGATCTTTTAAATTCCTTTTTATTTTTATTATTACTCTTAATTTCTTGCCTTATAGGCGTATTGATTTATTGCTTTTATTATTTGTTTGAGAGTACAAATTGATATAATGTACGTTTGCAACGTACGGAATGTAAGATACCCTAGAAGAGTGAAATAAATAGAATTATATAAATATAAAAAAACCTCCTTCAATGTACATCAATCAGGACGGACTGCATAGGAGGAGACCCATTGCGAGGGCACCATAAGTTTTTGTAAAATTAACATGTGCCCGTACTGAATATATGTATATATGATGTGTAGCAATAAACTAAAAAAAAAAAAAAAAAAAAAATCTTATATTATTTTGAATCATGATCAACTTCAACATTTATGCCTAATTATATAAAAATATATTTAATTATATGATTAAAAAAAAAACATCTTTCGGCATATATACATAAAGAAATTAATGATATATAACTGTTATTTCGCTTAATTTTTTCTAATTTAGTCAAGTATTTAATAATAACATCCTGTTGAACTTTAACACCCTTTGAAAATATGAAATTCAATAAAATAAAATATTAATACGACATAACAAGTATATATCATTAGGATAATAATCGAGGTCCTTTTCTACAACGTGATTAATGAAAAGAAAAGAATAGTGAATATAATAAGCACAGTTAATAATATGAAATAAAGCTTAATGTTACTAACAGCTGTTGAAGTGTGAACTTTTTTTATACAGTTAAAATCAGATTTAGGATCTTTTTTTTCTTTCATAGAAGTTGATTGTTAAAAATGTTTTTTTTACTATGGCCATCATACCAAGTATGGCACTTATTATATACTTTATATCCTGAACTTCATCCAAGTATAGTTCAACAACCAGTGGAACAAGATGTACGACATTATTGAGATAATTTAGTATATGAGTTGTTTTAAATATCAATTTCACCCCAGGTTCAGATCCGAGTCCAATAGATGAGCTGTCGACAGGGATCACCGTGGTTCTCGGAGCCGAACTTGGACACGGATATAAAGCCTCCTCGCCCAAGTTCATTTCGCAGAGATCCAACAGAAGGTTTTCCTCCGATAAATGATGCAATCGCGGATCATAATAATTTTTAGTCCCCTGAATATTCTCTGTCAACCGACCCGGATCCAACAGGCATGGCCAGGAGTCTTGATGCTCCAAATCCTATGCAAAGGCTCTCCATGTTCTAACTTTATGGGTATTTCATAAGACGGAGTTCTTCCGAGGCTCCCATTTCCGATCAGTTAAGCAAGGCAAGCCGGAATCAGAATCAAAGAGCTCTTTCTCCCATCATGTCCTCATCATCGAAATCCCAAACTCCTCCCCTAAAAGATGTCGGGCATCAAGGAAGACGCTTCAATGATGGACCATAGTCCTAAGAAGGGTCTGAATTAATATCAAAAAGTAAAAATTAATATTGATTGTGACTTATTACCTCATTTGGGGATCCTTGCACGATAGAGTGCAAGACCAATTTAATCATCTGTAACTCCAGCTGGCTTAGCACCAACTCTTAATTACAAGCCCAGTCATGTCGATATTCAGGGAGAGGTATTCTTGAGACTCCTTCTTCGCAGAATGACGGTTTAGGAGCAAAACATAACAAACAATAGCGACAGCCAAGACCTACAAATTTGTCATCCATATACAGCTATTTGGACTTGCCTTCGAGCCACTCATCGGCTATTTCTTTCTTGATGAGTCTAAACAGCACATCCACTTTAACTATGTTTTCATTTCACCTTTTCATTCTTTTTATGATCAATAAAAGAAACCATTTAAGAATGGAGGCCATAAAACAGTCTACAAGGGCGTATAAATATTGTTATACATTTTGCCGCAGTGTTTGCAGTGCTAGATGAATAAAAAACAGTACGAAAAAATATGTAATTGAGCCGTAAATTTTTTCGTTTAACTATTTATATCTTTCTCTCTCTCTCTCTCTCTCTCTCTCTCTCTCTCTCTCTCTCTCTCTCTCTCTCTCTCTCTCTCTCTATATATATATATATATATATATATATATATATACACATTTATATGATTTTTCACCGTTAGATCTGCCTATTGCTTTACATCTAACTTGTTTCATCATATTCGTTCTTCAAGGATCTTTTATATCCTAACTAGCAATTTCCTCCTTAATGTATCAAAATATACATATACTAAGATAATAACAAACTTTTCTTTTTATAACGATGTTTTCCGGAAAAATGTTCCTTTTAGTAACAAATAAAGAATTATAGGATGAAAGTTTAAGTAAAAATAAATTTATAAAAAAAATGCACCGATAACTGGGGCTTTTTACTTGCTTCTTCATTAGATATTAATTTGATTTCAATAAAGTTCATTCCAAACTTTATTTATTCTTATGAACTACAGTTTTTATATATAAAGGAAAACCATAAATACAATAAAACTACATAGTAAAATTCATGAAATGTTGATTTCATAAATCTAAGGTTTTATTTTGGTTAAGATGTTTTTTATTAGCTAAAATCCATAAAGTGTAAAGATATAAAAATACACTAGGAAGTAAGAGATAAAAAACACAATCTTAAGACAATTACGCTAAGAACAAAACATAAATGTACATTATAATTCAAAAATGAACAATATACTTCAAAAGAAGGTTTTTTATGTATTTGACATTTTCCCGTAGGGATATGCCATTACTGTGAGGGATTGTTATAAATGACTCTTCTTCCTCTATTTGAATTAGATGAAAAAATAATATTTATTTTGAATTAAAAGTATAAAATTATAAAGTGCTCAAAATCACTATCAAATTTTAAATCTATTTTAAAACAAAAGTATGCATATTAGATACTAAACAATATTTTCAATTCTAATATATTGTCAATATTGTTTTATTATTACAGTTAATTTTTTTAAAATATAAATCTCCTTTCATATATTTTTTAAAGTTATTAAATCTTTGACCCATTCAGACATACAAAGACAACAAATTTTGGTCAATCTCCCTTGATTGAAGGAAATGTACAGTGTGTTCCATCAGAAATATAATTTTTAAATTGTAAATAGAAGTATTTAATATAATTAATCGTATTATTGATACGCCATTTTGATCATAATGAGAGGATTTTTATCAATATATAAATATACAAATACAAATCTGCATTGATTGTCAACCTGAAAAATGTTTTCTGAACTAGAGAAGAAATGGATCATCCTGCAGTTTGGCAAAAACCTTCTCCTTCCACAGTACGCCGAGAATTTATACTTCACTTCAAGGTCAGTGAGAGGGCAGCGAAATCTTAGCAGCTGATCCAGTTCACAAGAGTTCTTAATCATTTCAATAAGACTGGTTCCATCCACAAGAAAAAACAGAAACAGAAGCAGAGGTTCAGGAGGTAAAGAGTTGCTTTGAAGAAATCCCTAGTTGCTCCCTCAGAAATGCTTCTCAACAAATTTCACCACCAAAACAACGATGTGGAGGATCGTAAGACATGATCTTCGATTCCGTTTTTTATCATTACACTACAGTTCAACCATTAACTGAAACCACAAAGTGCAGAGAAGGCAGTTTTTTCAGTGAATTCTGCAGTAACCATCCAACATTGTCGATAGAATCATTTGGACTGACGAGAAGTTCTTTTGTCCCCATCAAAAAACACATCGACAAAACGACGGAGTGAGGACAAATGGAAATCCTTGAAACATCAGATGATAGGAATGATGTTAAGGTAATGATCTTCGTTGCCATTATTAATGGAATGGTTCCAATCGTTCATGCATTCCTTGAAGATGATGGCCATTTGTCGTCGGTTAATGATGTTTCATATCTCAGATTACTCCAAGACATAATTTGTCCCAGGCTGCGCCAACTCGTTCTTCACTTTGGTGGATGCAAGACGACGCTTCACCACAATGCACAAACGCAGCTATAGAATTTCTAAATGAAAAGTTAAAAGGCCGAGTCATCAGCAGAAGGACGGTAAATTCCTGGCCAGCTCAGAGTCCAGATCTTCTGGGTTGCAGCACAAACTCGAGTTTATCAGGAAAAAACCGATTCCATTGAGTCTCTCTACAATGTGTCCAAGCATTCAATGAAGGATATAGCCAGGAGACGATCAAAAACGTTTGCAAGAATGTCCTGAAGCGTGCGTCGTTCTGTCTAAAGGCTGGAGGGGGTCATTTCCAGCAAATTTTGTAAGGGCTTCAGATGTGTCTCTTATGATATAGGACAATAAATTTTTAATAATAAAAAAAATCCATTCTTTTCCTTTAAAATGATGTATCTATGAGGGAATTTGATGGATTTTATGTACTTCTAATTCGTACTTAAAATTACATTTCTGATGGAACACACTGTACATAGATAACTAAAAAATTATGGGGATATTTCTCAAATCACTTATGTTTACAAATTTAGGTTGTTGTTGTGATGACGTCTCACACAGGCTGCCAACTGCATTCCTGGAAGAGTATTAATATAGCCAACCTATTAAAAAAAGGAAAAGAAAGAAGACGAAAGAGTGATTGACGTCACAAATCAATTATCGAACGTTATCCCTATTGTTGTTCATAACTCCGAGCCCTTTTAACTTTGAGCATTGTTCTTATTTTCATTAACTTATAGATCAATAAAGGATTGAGTTATGTATATTTAAATAAATCTCATAATAGGAATATTTAATATAGGATAATCAGTTTATTCATAGGTAACAATAGGAATAACGTTCGATAGTTGATTAGTGACGTCAATCACTCTTTCCTCTTCTTTATCTCTTTTTTCCTTTTCTTTAATAGGTTGGCTATATTAATACTCTTCCAGGAATATATTAATATATATATATATATTATATATTATCTATATATATATATATATATATATATAATATATATATATATATATATATATATATATATATTATATATATATATATATATATATATATATATATATATATAGATATATATATATATATATATATATATATATATATATATATATATATATGTGGTGCACACACATATATACTTATATATATATATATGTGGTGTGCACCACACACACACACACACACACTATATTATATATATATATATATATATATATATATATAGAATATATTATATATATATATATATAATATAATATATATATATATATATATATATATATATTATATATATTATATATATATATATATTATATATATATATATTTATATATATATATAAGGAAAAAGTAAGAAAAAATTAAAATAGTTCATTTTAAAAATACCAAACACACTCATACGACGGTTTCAATCAAAATATTATTTATATATTAATCCCATTCCATTTGCCTTATCGTTCGATGTGTTGTTATGTAAATTCATATTGTCACAATATATTTATTTTCTGGTTGTCAGGGATAGGTAATGTTACTCTTTTTAGGGTTTCACTCGCTTGAAATATATATATATATATATATATATATATATATATATATATATATATATATATATATATATATATATATATATATATATATATATATATACTGATTTTGTAAGTTTTATATCATTCAATTATACTTACTTTAACAATATATTTTTTTTAAAGGCTCTTGCCTCTTCAATAATAATAAAACGCCTTTTTTCATACAAACACACAATCGCCAAGAGTAAATAAATATGTAATAACACAGGACAACAAATTTGGTCAACTCCCTAATTGAACGAAATGTACATAGATAACTTCGGCACTCAATGAACTTCGGCACTTCTATGTCGTTGAAGCGTAAGGAAAAATAGATACATAATATATATCTATTTTCCCAGAAATAATCAGTAAAAAAACTTTATTATAGTGGTGTCCTTTCCAGTTGCCTAGTATTCCTTGCCTGCGTCCTTCATAGTCGACCGTAAGCTTCTTCATTTATATATTTGTTATTATTGACTTTTATCATTATAAAAGTTCAGAGTAAACACCACAAAAATACCTTTGAAGTGTGGAATTGCTTCTTTATACGTTGTTAGAAAATGAAGTTAATTAATACACAACATGCATACTACTCATAGTTAGATGCAAAGGATGAACAGCGAACAATTCACTATATTAATTAATATATAATTATAATGCATCTACACATATGGAACACTTGTGTTGATATATATTCGTGATATAATTCTAATAGATTCCAAGAAAGATAGTCATACATTTGCTGACAATGTGCAAGACATATATGACACACAATAAAACAAAGTATAACTCCAACCAATTCGTTTAGATTCCAGAATGATAGTCATCCATTTCTTGAAATTGATCAAGTATCATTAATAAATAGCCCTAAGTAATATATATATTTTTTTGAAACATCCTCGTGTTACTATTATCCATTCGCTTTCATTTTTGCTGAATGTTATTATCACCGGTACAATATAAATATTTTATATGCAATGATGTTTTCGTACTTTTATTTTTTAAACATTTGTAGTCATGTGCTTCATAAGCCTGAATCTAAAATGGTACGGCACAAAGGGTAACCGGACTTTATGGAGACAGTGGACTATATGGAGACAGCTTTGTATCAATATATTTTATGTCTCCATATAGTCCAAAAACGGACTATATGGAGACAGCGAATTATTTACTAAGACAACTAGTTCGAACTCTTTTGATATTAAAAATTAATATTTTAAATATATTATTCAATTGATCCAATACGTTCAAAATGTCCGTACTTGTTCCTCCAGCAGTTGAATATACAACTGGGAAGAAGGGTCTACAAATGTTATAGTTGGAGGCCATAGGTACTCCAAGGACAAATCACGGAGCAATACATCTTATTGGAAATGTACCCTTTACCACCAAGGGTGCAGGGCACGCCTGACTTTAGTCGGTGGCATCCCAACAAATAACCCCATTCATAGTCACGGAGACCAGGAATCCGAAATAGAAGTGCATAGGAGGAAGAAGTCACTGAAAGTAAACGCCATCTCCACCCACATGACAACCAAACTTCTTCAAGCCACAGCAGTTGCCGGACTCGACCATGAGACAAATTCAAAGCTAAACTGTGATGTCTCCTCATTAGGAAGAATGGTTCGTCGCGTTCGACAGAAAGAACAAAAGCATCCGGATAATCCATTATCCTTGGAGACTTTACTTATTCCTCCTTCATATTTTAAGACCCATGCTGGAGATAACCTTCTCCTATGGGACTCCAACTATAGTACTGCCCTCCGTCGATCCCTTCTCTTCGGAACACGCCCCAATCTCCGCCATGGTCTTGAAGAGTCTACTAACTGGATAGTAGATGGCACTTTTAAAGTTGTCCCGACTCTTTTTAAACAAATGGTGACTGTTCACGGCCTTCTTCCTCAAGGACGTTCTATTCCTGCAGCCTATGGCCTCCTTCCTGGGAAAACCCAGATACTTTACACAAATTTGTTCCAACAGCTAAATTCCGAGGGACCTTTTTACCCCGAAACCATCCTAACGGACTACGAGAAGGGACTACAGAATGCTATCCTCTCAATCTGGCCCAATTCCTCACTACGAGGATGCTATTTCCATTTTAAACAATGTTTATGGCGGAAGCTTTCAACATTAGATCTTGTCCCAGAGTATCGTGTCCTGCACTCTGATATACGGACTGCCTTCCAAATGATAGGTGCCCTTCCCTTTGTTCCCTCTGATGAAGTGGATCGAGCTTGGAGGTTTTTAAAGCCAACACTTCCTTTAGATATGGAAGTCTTTGTTCGATATTTCGAAGATACATGGATTGGGACATCTTCCGTCGTACCCCTTTTTAGCCAGCAATCCTGGAACCAATACCATGCTTGTCAAACTGGAATCCCTCGATCCAGTAATATCGTAGAAGGCTGGCATCATGGTTTTCAGTCACTAGTTAATTGTGCGGATCCTACTATATGGAAATTGTTGGATGCCATTAGGTTAGAGCAGGCTCTGACAGACAATAAAATTTCTCAACACCTCTTAAGACAAGCTCCTCCACCCAGAAAGAAGAAATGGATCCAATTTGACAATCAGTTAAAAACTATTATCGATGACTTCGACAGTTATGACATATTAGATTATGTCAAGACTGTTGGTTGTTTGGTTGTTGATAATTGACCCTTTCAAATTAAAATGATTTATACACTATTGAGATGTAAATATATATTTTTTATAAATGTAAATAACAAAAATACACGTTTTTTAGAGTATTAAATATTTTAGTGTAAGAAATTACATTCGGGTGGTATTATGAATAATTCCTTAGGAAAAATCACTCAATAAAGCCTGGAAATATGAGTACATCTAAGTAGTGAAAATATATCAAAAACAAGACGCTTCGAGTCAAACACTTCCAGATAGGAAATTACTTACATCCATCTAGTCTGAATTTTTATTATCATAAAGTAATTGCCAAAGAGGAAGAGAGTATGTAACCCGAAACAGCTAACCATAACAAAGTAATGTTTGCGCATGATTGTGAACTCTAACCAGAGATATGCAAAATATAATTTACTATACAACATATATTATAACAATAATGACATTTTCTAGTATTTGATCTTTAGTTTCGGTTTCTAAAGGATTTTGAAAGTAAGGATTTGATACGTGCATTGCGAGGATAAAAATATCAGTCTAAATGCTACTTTTTTCATTTCTTATTACTTCAAAAATGTATTGTGCATGGTAATAACTGAAGAAAGCGTCCATTGTTGTGTACTACATGAATTTTTATAATTTTTGAAGGTGACATTACCAAGAGGAATAAGTCGAGAGAACAAGATAACTTTATTAGTATCAGAAGTAATATGCAAAATTAAGAGTTAATTAATGGGTTCATAAAAAATATTAAGTTTAAACTCTAAAAATAGGCGTTCAAAACGAGATGTTATACCTCATTACTAGCGTTTGATAAACTGGCAATCAAAATAGGATTACAGTTTAATAGCAAATCTATGGTGTATACTTGCAAAACCTTTTCTATAAAAAACAAGAATGTTTTGAGAATGGATTTTTAAATGAGACGGAAGGAAGCTGTAGCATTTCACGTAAGAGAAAATTTGTTGGCTTTAAAAATCGTTAATTATTGTAAAAATAACTAAATAAAAAAATATTTTTCTTTTATAAGATGCACTTTAATTGTAACTAATGAACAAACTTTTATATTATGAAAAATTGTGTATAATTTGTACTGGAAAGTACAAATAATAGTACTAAAATAATTTTGGAAATATTTAATATATGCTTTTGTTAAATTATTGATTTAAACATAGTTATTACCACAACTTAGAGCTTTATTGCCTAATTTTGTCTGAAATATTTTCCAGACGTATGACTTTATGCATATACAGAGTTCAGATAATAAGTTCATAAAATTGACACTACATGGCGGTATTTGTTAATCAGACTCTCTTATTCTACGGCATTGCATAAAGAATGTATTACATGACACTATGTAATTTCCGAGTAGTATATTGGCCATCTAACTGCGGTCGGGTGTGGATATTTCTTCTCATAATGAATGGCGTTCAAATCGAGATGATCCATAATTTTCATCTGTAAACGAAAGGAGTTGAGGTTAAAATCTAGAGAATAATCATTACAAATATGTAAATTTGAGTACCTTCATCAGTCATTACGCTACAAGAGGATAAATGGTTCCATTTCCAATGTCTGTAGTGAATCTTGTAAATTAGTTTGGGCAAGCTAGCTGCTCCCATAACGGTAAGGAGCTGATTGTAGCCCTTGGTTTTGGCACCTTCATCAATGTTATTAGTTCCTCATCAATCCATTTCCCTCTCTGTAGACTTATCTGGAAAACGAAAAACGAAAAACTTCGGAAATAATTACATAAAACGAGTTATTTGAATTTTCATTCAATTGAAACTAGGAGCAAATCAAGGAGTACAAATGGACCATGACACTCATACTAGTTGGTGATCAGTAAAATGTAATTTTCTTGACTGTCAATCCAAAGCATTTGGATGGAGAGAAATATGAAATGTGGGATACACATTTGCTTGCAACTAGTTGCATTTTCTTTAGCATGATCTATTTATTGGACATCTTGTCTATGTACGAATCTACAATTGATATTGGTTCGCATAATTCCTTTGGGTGTTACTTAGCGTAGGAGGACTTACTCGAGACAGAGTTCCTTACCATCAATCAATAGGAGACGAAGAGCAAAAACCTATTTTGAGCTATATATGACGTTATCCGAGATCGAATCTAATAATCAAGCCTTTCGTGTAGTAGTAAAAGTACGAAATAGGTAGTAAAATATTCGTTCATTGATCCATCCGTCCGTCCAATAGCAGGGATATGTTGGGCTAGATCTAGGCACAGATGAGGGGACTGAGGCACATGATGTAATGACTTATTAATTGAATGAAACCACCTCCTTTCTATTTGAAGTCCACCAACGTTGTTCCGATTCGTGGAAGTTATTCGTCAAGAAGTCCAATCCCTGTTATGAAGTTTTTCAAAGCAGCCCTAAGTACGTTTTCTCTTTCTTTCTCACTCTAACCTGTTGTTATTCTCTTTGTTTCTTTCCGTTGTCTTGCCTTGCCTTTTTTTCCCTCTCCCGGTTCGAACTCCCAATATTATCGTCACGTTCATCATAACTATAAAATGAGATTAAATGAGCATGCAATCAAATATGTATAGACTTTTCAACATTATTTAAGTAAATACTAATTAAAAAAGACCTCTGATGCCATATTTTAACACATTTTATTCCTTGTTTTGCTCAAGTGTAACAATGATCTCTCCGATATTTGGGGTGTCCGATAGTTGGAACATAAATGTCGCTAAATCTGTCTCCATATAGTCCGTGTCTCCATAAAGTCCATTTGGGGACTTTATGGAGAAAGTGATTTGATTGGCTGTCTCCATATAGTCCACTGTCTCCATAAAGTCCGGGAACCGGCACAAAGGATAATGAGATTTCGTAATGGGTTGTTGGACCTTTAATCTTCCCAAATATTAAAATATCTCCCTTGAGCAGCCACCCACAACTTGACGACATGGTCCTCAGACATCAATGCCCATTTCCATTTCCACGAATAAATAGGAATAGGTCATGGGGAATCTCCTCCTTTCACAATCCAGGTGACCAAAGATTGCATTTCCATGCGTGAAGTCACTCTTTTTCGATCCCGCGACTCTTCAGGATGGGAGAAAGTTAATTATATTTCTCTCTGTGTGTCTTTCTCTATCTGTGTGTCTATATCTGTGTGACTCTCTCTCTGTCTCTCTTTCTCTCTATTCCTTCTATCTAAATCTCCCTCTTTCTTTTTTTTCTCTCCCATTCCCTTCCAAAAATAATAAAATATACCATGAGACCCTAAAGCATGGAAGAGGTGTAAGAGTAGAACTGAGCCTATATATATATATATATATATATATATATATATATATATATATATATATATATATATATATATATATATATATATATATATATATATATATATATATATATATATATATATATATATATATATATATATATATATATATATATATATATATATATATATATACAGTTGTGAACGGAACGTAAAATTGAACGGTGTTCCGCGGAACGGAAGAAATTGAACGGAACGGAAAGAATTGAACCGAAACGATGAACGGAACGAAAAAAAGTGGAACGCGCGCAAGCCTGTATGTATATAGGGGGTATTATAGAAACCTAATATTGAGATATCAAACTACCACCCCCCGCGAAAGTCGCGTCATTAGAAACTAAATGATCGTAGAGAAATGAATTTGGTTCGTTTTTGGTGTTTTGGTAATTCTTGTGCTGGCGAAGAAGAACATTGAGTGTCGTTGCGAGGTGATGTAGATGGCACGTATTTGAACAGTTCAGCCACGTAGTTCCATCCTCTTTTCTGTACTTTGGGAATATTGAGTGGCAAAGCGGAGTATCTGGCAGCAGCACCAATCTGATGGTGCGTAATTTATGATCATCAATAAAAACCTCTTCTGTTATTAGTTTGGCAATATACGCCTTACAGTTACATATTGCCGCACATATTGACAAACTCTCAATTTTGATCGCTGAGTCCCTCCTAGAAATGCCAAATAGAATGTAGCCTTTAGTACGGTCCTTTTCAAATCCCGAAATGTTCATTGTATTTAATTCTAAGTAATGTTTAGCATTTTAAAGAATGGAGGCTTGCTGGCGTTCTTACGAATTATGTCAATGATGTTATTATTGTCAAATATTGGAGAACCTCTCAAAAAAATTCTTTGAGCAGCTGCCCAGTTTTCAGAGAATTGTACTACATTTTCATTAGACATATCCGTTCCGAATAAGAGAGCATTTATATACTAATAAGATAGCATTATATGTATTTATGATTTTTGTATTTCACTGGTTTATATAGAATACGGATAGTGATTTTATGTTCTGGAAATTAATTTTATTAATTTATTAATTGAACTTTGATATTGGCTCTCTTTGGGATTTTATATGCTTCGATAAAACAGTTGCTAATTAAATGAAAATGTTTGTTTCAAACTACGTTCATTAAGAGTGTATCGCCAATGGACTGCTTAATGACTGTTTGAAATATTTTGAACTCTGATTGTTGCATATATTAGTTGAGAAAGAAAATCTAGACTTGTTTGGAAAAGATACATTAACTAATTTAGAAGGGAAAAAGGGAGACGGAAAATAATTTAATCCCTTAAATATAACTCTGTAGCGTACGATCAACATTAAAAAGATCATAAGCAGCACAATTGTTAATCAACTATGAAAATAGCATTCTTTTTTTTTGCCTAAATGGTTCGACAGAATTGCAGTATCCGACTGGATATAAATAAGCATTATAGCATAAAAATTAGTCTGTCGAACCTAGGATCTTATCCATGAGGTAAACCAAAACTGACCATCCCCTTTCGGGATTCGAACCTGTGCCCCCAAATTTGAGAGTTGAATACGCCTTAACACACATGGCTATCGCACTCCCTTTCTTTTTTTTAAAGTCTTTATTTCATTTGTAACAGAAGATACAAAGTAAAAAAGGCAGTAGAATTGTGTATAAAAATAATACATAAATAAACATTATAGTTTAAAATTAGACTACTACCAGAAGACCTAGCTACAATAAGGACACAACAAAGCGTTAAAAAAGTTTCACAATACATATACTAAATTTTGTTGACACGTTACAATACATAATATAAAATAACATTAAAACAAAAACCAACAATAATTTACAACTTTCGGTTGTAATAGTAAAAATACGGTTAAACAATTTTCTTTAGATGGCTAAAATATCTGTAGGAGTTCAGCCAACTGAAATTCATCAAGTCGATGGCGTAGTTCCATGAAGACCCGCTTTGCTCGGGAATTTTGAGGTCAAAAATGGTGTATCTCGCCGAAGCCGAGACTAAAATGCCCCTCAGATCTTCTCGAAGTAGAAACTCCCCAGACGTCAACCTAGAACTAATAAGAGCTTTGGCACTTAAGAGCGCAAAGTGAATGACTTCAAGTTTTCGCGATGTTTTCCTTTCTTTCTTAGAAAACCCATATAGTACTACTGCCTTAAATTTTTGGAAGACGACATGTTTAAAATCAAAAACTCAGTTAAAATTGAGGCATATGGACAGTCAACAAATGCATTGATTGTAATGTTAAAAAATTTCCCACAATCTTTACAAGGATCATTAAAAAAAAGAACACCGGTCGAGATTTGGAACTGCGAAGTGAACTTCTTTCCTTCCATCACTCCAAGCAGAGACTCCTTTATTTTTATGACCCAATCATCAGAGACTTTAAGGTCTTTAATCGTTTTTTGGCAAATCTTACTCACCTCCTTATCATACAAAGACAATACATTTACTTTAACGTGCCAAGGACATGGAGGACGATGATAACCTCACGCTTTCATGAGAGGGTATTTAAATTTCCCGTGGCTAAATGAAGAATAAGATTTATTCTGGAGGTCGTGGAAAGTAAGAATGTCTCCCATTAGTGCCTCACCTTCCAAGGTTATAGGGTCTTCATTTTTCTTGAAAAAAGCCTTTTTGTCCCTGTTTTGTTCGATAATATCGACCGTTGAACTTGAGTCAAAAGATATAGGGCAGACCCAAATAATTCTTTGGACAGCGGCCCAAGTAGGAGATACAGACGAAAGAAGAGGATTGGAATTGACGGTACCCATCATATACGGAGGAATTTGAGACGACAGATCTCCACTCAAGGTCGGGCCTTGTGGACAAATCAATTAAAACTTTTATATATATCTTAGGAATTACTCTGGATAAAACTACTAAACCACCCCCAAGCTGATTCCTTGGCCGTTTTAATGGTTCTATATACGATTTATGAAAGAGAGTTAAAATCCATTTTTTCTCTTCTTGTATTGCCTTATCAGCTAAAATCGGTAAAAGGGAAGCTTTATATAAAACTAAAGGCACTATAAAATTATTATAAAAATCGATCTGCGTTTGATGATTAAAGCTTTTAAAAAGTAAAGCCTCTTATATACCGCTGATTTTAAGGAAGTCCATTCACTATCCAATTCTCCTTGTCTTCCGTATTCCACTCAAGAATGCAAACTTTGTCTCCAATCGGACAATTAGCACTCGTAAATTTTTAATGGGACGGCAAGCTCCCATAGGTAAAATCAATGTTTTTGAAGAATAAGTTTAAGTCCTGAACGTGTTTTAAATTTAGTAAAAAAGGCCAGCAAAATTATATTCTTTTTATTAATTGACTTTCAGAACGGGCTTCAACAAATAAAGTCACATCATCGGCGTAAAGGTCAATAATATGTTTCTCTTCGTTAAAAGAACTCCGAACCCATTGTATTTATGTTTTATCTGAGCAGCCATTCTTCAATGCCATCACAAACAAAAGAGGAGCGGCGGGGCAGCCTTGACGACAGCTCTTCTCTAGGAATATTGGCTGACTTGGTTCCCATAATACAAATCGAAGACGAGCCATTGTACAATAATGCTCTAATGGGGTTGAAGAAGCGTTTTGGCAAAAATTTCTTCACCATTTTTAAGATGTGCATATGAGAAACGGAGTCAAAATGCCTTACGGAAGTCTACAGCTATTAACGCACCAAATAAGTTCCTAGAATCAATACAATAATCCGCAGCTTATATTTCTAGAATATCGGCCAATTTTCTCTTCTTAAGAATCCCTTCTGAT
>CP045902.1:5848273-5858273 GCA_013387185.1 Caligus rogercresseyi
GATCGGTTTACAAGGTGCGATATTGGTCCGGCAAGCACATTCAATGCCTTTCTTGAGGATGGAGACGGGGATCCCGTCGACGCCCAGGCTTCGGTGGCCCTCATGGCTTTGACGACCTTAGCAATCTTACCACGCTTGCAAAGGAGAGGAGAATTGTGCAGATGACTTGGGCCCGATGACGGTGGGGGTTTCAACGAGGGGAGGCCGTGCCACAGTTTAATAACTTTATCTATATAAAACTATTTACAGCAGTCGCAGTCTCTGCATTGTCCTCGTAGAGATTCCATTCACCTCGAGCGAAGCGGAGGGAACGCTTGATTTGCCAATGGCCTCGTTTGCAAGGCGCCATAGTACCTTAGGGATATTTGGATAAAATATCATTGATTGTCTTGAATTTCTTGAATTGTAAGATGATTATTTCCGGGATTTGGTGGTGCAGGGAGAAGTAGAAGGGTGACTTCCGAAGCATGATTCCAGGCCGTTTTTTTTAAACTGCGTAGTTATTAGAACACTAATATCAAATATGTCCCAGAAGCGACTGAAAAATACAAAATAAGAGGCGTTAAAATATTTGGATCAATTGACTGTTGTGGATTCAAAATAATATTAATGAACTTTTAGGGCATCATCTATTTTTTGGTAAATTAATTTTTCGAAGAAAATAAAGCTTTTGAAAAAGTAAAAATAGTATGTTTTGAAAATATATTTTATTCTAGTATATCCTTATTGCACTGATAACACTATTTAACAGGATTTTGCCCCTGGGCTGAAATTTCTAATTTGAGTCCCATTTTTTACGTAGATTCCAAATGCCACTCAAAATATCGTCCAAAAAACGGTTGGGACCTCATGGCCTTTTTTGAAAATCAGGATTTTCATCATTTCTAATGGTTCAGCCCAGTTATCTTCGTGCAAAGTAAGAATAACCACAAATGTCAGTAGTATTTATTTTTTACTATATCTGTGCATTTCAAATCCGTTTTTATAATTTATATATCTTCGTACTATTCGAAAAATGGCTTATATTTCAAAAAGTTGACCATATTTTAGTGTTCTATTTAAGCGGCTATATATTTTTTGTTTCGAGTCTATTGACTATAATCAATATGTATATATTTTTTGGTATATGTCAATGCATTTCAGAACAGTTTTTATAATTTCGATATCTGGCATGAAGTAAAGAAAAGATCATTAGTAGGACAAAGTATTGATCATATTAAGTAACTACTTTTAGGTGATTCATTGAGGTTGCATTAAATATTATTGTGATTTGTTACGAAGAAAAAAAACAGGGTTAGCCTTTTTATTTACATATATTATTTAAAAGTGTCATAAATAATTTTATTTTTAGAGAGTGATGGGGAAATTGCACTCCAATATTGTTATCAAATTATTTAAGGAACTTGTAAAAAAAGGCAAACCTATTTTTTTCTTCGTAACAAATCCAATAATATTTAATGCAACCTCAATGAATCACCCAGGGGCACAAGGACCTTAATTTGTTACAATAGTGTAAGTTATTCCTTTTTTTGTTGTCTAGAATCTCCTTCATTTGTAAATAAATGATATATATGTATATATATATATATATATATTATATAATATATAATATATATTAAATATATATATATATATATATATATATATAGATATCTATTATATATATATATAATATATATATATATATATATATATATATATATATATTATATAATATATATATTATAATATTATATATATAATATATATCATATAATAACAGTGTGGGAAGTGCAAACTGGACTACTTTGAGGGCTTCGTAAATCCACTTATAAAATAAACTTTTTGACTATTTTCCAAAAGCTAGAACTTACGAAATTCAAAAGAGTCACAGTGGCACCATTCTACTTCGACCAAGATGGATGTCAAAAGACAGCGTTTTCTAATGACCTTCTCAGCCAGTGGCATCTACGCATTTTTTAAGTTAGTCCCCACACTGTTTATAGCACCGAATGAGGACGAGGATGCATCTAGGAAGGTCGATAGTGAAGATCATTAAAAAGGGATGATGAACTTCATCACTAGCCACATGAATTCCACCGGGTCTTTGGTTATTTTAACGATGATATTCTTATTTCTGATTTGATGTTTCATATCAACAGCCGCAATTGAAGTGATGCTTTGTTTCATAATGCCAGTTCTTTTTTTTTTCGGCCAAGGGCAAGCTTTATTTATACTTTTTCATTTCCACAATTGCGGAGGTATAGGGACAAAAAAAAACACACCATCTAAAACAATACAATTATAGGCACACAAAATGCCATTTCTTAGATATAAATACTTCATGATTCAATGATACACGTTGAGCTTTGCATGACGAAGCGTCGAACCTACTGCTGTATACCATGTCAGATGTGAGGCGTGCAGGGGACCTGCTCGTTGATGATGGAAAGAGAGAACGTCGGAAGCGGTTCTTGAGCGTGAGGTGGACCCGGGGTGATCACGTGTTGATTCTCGGAGCTTTCATTGTGCTGTACGAGCTCTTCTTAGAGAAGTCCTCCTCGTTTTCGGCCAAAAAGCATGTCTTTATTGACTGCGTTAATAATGGCCAGCTCCTTTATTTTATTATGTGTCTCTCACTTCTTTCAACCAATCAACCTCGTTAAAAGTTCAGCTTTTGTTATCCTAGACATGATGGGAGTCATAAAGCCTTGCTAGAGTCAAACTACCCAAAAGTCCTTTTTGGAAGGAAGCTCGATAGCCGTGCGTGCTAAGGCGTGTTCAACTCTCAATGTTGGGGGCGCAGGTTTCGAATCCCGAGAGGGGATGGCCATTTTTGGTCTACCTCATTGATAAGATCCTAGGTTCAATAGACTAATTTTAGTGCTTATTTAGATCCTGTCGGATACAATTCTACGAGCCAAATAGGCAAAAAAAAAGTCCTTTTTTGGTATCAAACTCTTCCATGAGGACAAGACCAGAAAAATAACGCGACTTGTGAAAAATATTTTTGTGGATTTCAGGCCTTTTCGCAGGTGTCGTATCCAATGAGCGCACATTGAGGCTAAAACTTATTAGGCAATGTGTAAAAGGCTTATAGCACCCCACACTAATGGCTAAAAATCCTCCGCTGTTGAATAATTGGCAGTCAAGTCCAGAGACAATAACGGTCGAAAACATTATTAAAAATGTCTCCCAAACGATTGAGTAATAATGTTTCATATTAAAGTCTTATTTACATATATATCTTATATCACTACGATTATCTGAGGTAATTATTACAGATATAAAGCTTGTTGTACGTTGCTAAAAAAATGGAAGAGTATGCCAGGGCCCAAGCTCGAGGCTATGGTTCCAAAGGAAAGGAAAAACTTTTTAAAATACTAAGGCAATACGACTAATCTTATGCCACGGAAATAAAAAATAAAATTATAAACTAGAATGTTTATTTATGTTTTATTGTAAAAAGCACAATTTTCCTATTTTACTATTTATTTAAGTATGTTACTTTTGTCACTTAGATAAATGAAGGCCCTTGCTGATGAGGGAAAAAACAAACATTTGTTATGGTTCCTACAGAATCGAACATATTTGTGTAGCCTGTCTGTATTTGTCTCACTTAGGGTTCCCTACCGTGTACTCTTATTATAGGGTTGCATTTACGTAAATGTGTATATGTAACTTAATGTGTACTTTATACAAAGCTCTAAGAGGCATGCAAAATGCATATAAGAAGCTATATTTTTGCATAACTTTTATGTACTTGAAAAGGTAGCAAAATTATGATTGTAGCTCAGCAAATAAACATTTGTCATACTGTATATATTTAATAAACATAAATTCAAACTCTTATATGCATAATTGATATGCTTTGGTCTTTAATCATTTCTTTCAATGTGTTTTTAAGTGAATGATGATTATCATAAATAAATACTGACAAATAATTTTTTGAAGGGACAGCAGAAGGAAGTTATTTTAGTATCTTGAAGTAGGTTGTATCGAAAAAAGTAAACTGTGTAATTAGTTAGTGAAAAGAAAGCGATTACATGTTCGTCTAAATATCCATATTTTACCAAAATCCCTAATGTCATTCGACATGTTACTTATTATTTTTTAAATAAAAAATACTATATTCTAACGATTAAAGACATAAGAATGTTTCATTACGAATGATAGGTATACTTACTTTTAATATGCAGTTAGATATAAAATAGTAGAGAAGGGTTCTTAGAGTTGGTATTAAGTAAGAATTGTATTTGAGGAAAATTCAATCAGATTAACGGGTTCTGATAAGAACTGTCCAATATTATCTTGTTTTGAAGAGTTGAGGGCTAGGGTTAGGGATCCACAACAGTTTAGCATTTATCTTCAACTTACCAATACAAATAACTTTTTTTTATCTTTTTTATCTTATACAGAATGATTCTTTATATTTTATATATATATATATATAATATATATTATTATATATATATATATATTATTATATATATATACCTATATATCGGAGGAGTTCATTAAAGGATTCCTAAATGACCTGAATCGAAGCTAATGAGAAAAGCAGAGCTGGGATTCGGTAGATAAATCTACCGCCGGTTCGATATTCGGTTTATACCGAAATCGATCGATATCTGCATTCGGTAGATTTGATTTTATATCGACAATATCGATCGATATTCGGTTCGGTAGATTAGAAAGGAGAGAAATTTATTTATATATTTGCTCTTACTTCTTCATATGCACTTATATCGGACAATTTTAACAAAAGGACAATATATACATCATTTATGTAATTTATTAGAGGTTATTTGAATTTTATACATACTAACATTAAATAAATAATCATGTACTTGATTTTGTAGAAAATGGAAGGCTATAGGTTTTTATTTATTTACTGTCTCTTATTGTCCGATATTAAATGCACTCTCAGGTACTCTACATAAGCTTATATTGAATGCCTATTTATGTATCTGCTCTATAATTAGACATGAAAAGCGAGGGATATTTTGGGCGTGTGAAAGGGAGAATGTTAGAATGTACAATGAGTTCAGGCTCTGTTATCACTATTCGCTTTCCTCAGAACAGAAGCAAAAACAGAGATTCAATATATTAAATAAATAACTTCCGTTCCGGGTGACTTGGCCTGCATCATAAATGAAATAAATATTCCTCAAAACACGCCCAAAATATCCCTCGCTTTCTATGTCTTTCATAATACTATAAACTATAGTTGTTTATTAATTATTCAAACATCCACTTTTTACTTAGAAAAACAAAACCTAAGTTTCATTCAAATTTGGACTTCGGGAGCAGTGATATGCCACCGAGGAAGAGCTTAAAGGCTCTCTCCAAGGTCTAACGAGTAAGTAATCCATTGAGATTCATAAACTTTTTTTTTAAATAGTAATTTCCTCTTAATCTTTTCCTTTTAAGGTGTTTCAAATTTCATAAATTTGATAACTCGAAGATAAAACCCAGGGTTGAGGGCAAGATGGTGCATAAGGTAAGGCCATTTGCTGCCATACGTCTGCCACCTCCAGGCCTGAGTGACAGAGGAGGAGCTTTAAAAAAAATGACGATGCGAACGGAAAAATTGAGATCGTTGACGTTTTTCGTTGCTGCACAGCTGAAAAAGATGAGGAATTTAACCTTCTACCTCATTTTAGATGCTGTGCCCAGACACTTAATCTTTTGGCCAAAAAAGGACATAGCAGAGGTGCCCGAGTGGATAAGGGGCCCAGGCTGTCTTTAAACGGTCTGGAGCCAAGGCACAAGCCCTATGGAACCTACAAAATAGGTCTACTGTTTATTCTTACAAGATAAAGGAAGCCCTGGGTGGAAGAAAGCTCATCACCCCTGTAGCTACAAGGTGGAATAGCTATTTCAACTCCATGAAGGCCATCATGGAACTTGTTTTACAGAAACGAGACGCCAAAGTCGCCATTAATCACATCGTTGACCAGGGCTACAACGGTTTCGACTTGATGGACACTGAGAAATACAGAATACCTTGACGTAATGGAGCCTGTTGTCACCTGCCTAGATAGGATGCAGGCAGAAAAGTGGACATACATGGGCAACCTCTTGCCTGATTTGATGATCCTTAAAAATAAATTGGAAATACAAAAAAATCGAAATTTGAAGTATGCAAGGACACATGTTGATTACCTACTCGACCAGCATAATAGAAACAATGGCTTTGCTTACAGGTATAATAAAAAACTTTGAAATCATAAAAATAAATATATATATGCCACTGTAAATCATTTCATGAGATTGTTAATAAAATAAGAAGAGCATTATTATTAATATAAAAGTATTGTTTTTAAATAAGCCATATAAACTAAGTTTTACTTCGTAAAGAAACTGCTGATGCCCGTGTCCTGGCCATTAAATATAATAAAATTGATTCAACCCATTTTATTTTGTTCATTACACCCAAGAGAACCAAAAATGGTTGATCGTCGCTGTAGCAAAAAAAAAAAAAAAGGGAGCTCGATAGCCGTGCGTGTTAAGGCGTGTTCAACTCTCAATGTTGGGGGCGCAGGTTCGAATCCCGAGAGGGGATGGTCAATTTTGGTCTACCTAATTGATATGATCCTAGGTTCGATAGACTAATTTTAAACGCTATAATGATTATTTATATCCAATCGGATGCAATTCTATCGAACCATGTAGGCAAAAAAATAAAATATGCCTTGTATAATATATATACAGGGTCCCGACGGTAAATCGGGAATAACTTTAAATGCATATAGCGCATCCGGTATCAGTGATAGAAATATTTTATTTATATATTTTTTAAAGTCATAATTAATGTTAATTATTACTCATAATGGGAGCCCCCGTTCTTGACCACGGAGTCCACACGGCGCCGGAAAGAGATGCAGGCTCTGGACACCTCTTCATGGTCTTGATGATGGACTGCTTCAGGGTTTCAACAGAGGTGTGATATTTTTTGCAGGCCAACCCCTAAACCTTCCCCATAGATAATAGTCGCAGGGATTCAGATCTGGACTGTTGGCGGGCCAAAAAGAGGGAGGCCAGAAGGTAGGAGTATTCAAAGCCAAAAAATCAAGAACAATTTTGGCCCAGTGGGCCGGTGCTGAGTCCTGTTGGAATGTGTAAGGCCTTCCATCAGTCACATCATCCATCCCGGGGACAACTACCTCCTCCAAGACTCGCTTGTACATCTCCTTGTTGACTGTTTCCTTTTTCTGGAAGAAGTAGGGGGGCATGACATCGCCCTCCGTACTGATGATGGCTAGGACCATGTTAGATGCTGGATTCTTGGTCTTCATGAAGGGTTTGACCTCATCAGCGTCCAGTCAGATCCATCTGTCGTTTCTCCGATTGTGGCTGGCATCAATAGTTTATATTTTTTCATCAGAAAAGAATTGAAGAAAACCCTTTTGCTTTTCATCTGGTTGATCAGGATCTTGCCTTTGGAGACTCTATCAGCATGTTCTACTCCGTGAGCAGGTGCTTTGTAGCCCTGGCCCTGCTCCTGTATCGAAGGCCGATCTTGATAGCCTTTTCAATTGTGCTCCTGTGCACATTTCGGTCCTTGGCTAGCTTGGAGATAGGGGTGTCTGGATGAGCATCAATGGACCTCTTGAGACCTGCCAAGAACCTTGGAGTCCGGATTTTGTCTGCTCTTGAGCCGTGGTCAGCTCTCCTGTCCTTCCCCTCATTGTCAAATGCCTTGTCAACCTTATACACAGTAGATTTTGGGTAATGAAAGAATCAATAATCTCTTGAGGCGTCCGCCCCGCACGACGAGCTTCGCATATAGCATCTCTCTGGACTTGTTCCATTCTTAGGCCACGTGCTACTGAATATCTCAAAAAATAAAAAGTCAGCTGTTGAATGCAGCTTGTCGCAAGTTTTTAATTTTTCCCAATACAACATCTCAAACAATCACAATTCCGATTTACCGTCGGGACCTGTATATTACTACAAAGTAAAAACTAAACTACCTATAAATTTATTTAAATGAAAACTTATTATTTCAGTTTTTGAGAACTATTCGCGGAGGAACATCTTCGATGGCCACTGCCACTCACCCAGCCCCACACTTCAGGCAATTTTCGCATTGCTGAGTCAAAATTGTGAATTAACTTGACCCTCAATGTTAAGAGTGCAGGTCGAATCTCGAGAAGAACGATAAATATGATTGACCTCCTTGAAAATATCCTAGGTTGATAGGTTAAACTTAGTTTTTGAAGTTTATATTTATACAGGATGGGCCGCTTAAAACGAGACACCTTCAAAACTGGTCAAAAATAGTGTTTTAGCCGAAGAAATACAACTATTTTTTGGAAGTTGCGTTAAATAAATTGTGTAAACAAATAAACTTGATAATTGCGTCATCATGGCGAATAGGAGAAAAATAGAGAATTGTCATTCTTGCACTTTCCGCGCAGGGCCAAAATCCATCAGAAATAAGCCGAAATTTGGTTTTTCTAGTCTTCTCCCCGACAAGAGCAACATATGGAGAATCATGATGACTTCAACATGATATTGCAAGTTGTCACACATCTGATTAACCCATCACTTTCTTTAGAAAAAAACACCTGGATTTTTTCCTAAGAGGCATGGCCTCCACGCAGTCCGGATGCCCGCACCTATGCAAGATTTGGGCCTTTGAATATCTCCCTATTGATATTCATTTTAAGTCCAAGCACCAGTTAAGATGGCCATCATGAAATACATGAGGCAATTTGGACTAAACTTCATTGCAAACAACTGCCGGAAGTTAAGTCCAAATTGGACAGTATTATGGATCATGGTGGAGGATGGATTGAATAATTTTATTTAGATCTGTTTTGTCTTAAAAATTAATTTTTTTTAATTCTCCACTATTGGCCTTGACATTATTCACACTCAGCGTTTTAAGCGACACATCCTATATATGTGGAGGCGGTTCCATCGAACTAAAATAAAATTCTATCAATTTTTGAACTTTGCAAATTTTTAATCAGGGATCCTTAATCTGATCCTGTCTGTAATGAAGATATAACCGTCGCTCAGAAGTTCTTTGCCTAAGAGAACATGATAACTTTTCCAAATTATTTTTCATCCAATTGAGGATCATGTTGCTTCTTTCGAACCTCATCGACTTCTCAGTATCGTCAAGTTTTCATCGTTTGTACGACGCGTGACCTCATTCACAAGTCAGACTTGTTTGTTTGTTTAGCTCCTAGATCAGCCCACTTCACCGGAACTTAATTCGGTATCAGCCGGTGGTAAACTGTCTAGGAGCTAACTATTTATTTGTAAAATATTAAATTTCGACAGGAACATATATATTTTAAAATGAACTCCTCAAGAGGCTTCTTCTTCTCTTCACTTTCCATGATGATTTCCTCCATTTGTCTCCTTATCCGTGGGCATTCGTATATTAGGTGAATGGGAGTTTCATCTCCCTCTGCACAGAGCCGGCATGCCGAAGATTGGGGTTTTCCTATTTTGTGGAGATGTCTATAGAGGCTTACGTGCCCGCTAATCATCGCCACTATCCGAGAAACATTCAGCCTTGAGAAGTGGTAGATTTTTTTTCCAAGATAGGGCTCCGCTATGAAGTATTTTGATTGCTGGCACGTAGTCATATGAGTCCAGTATGTCTTCCACCTGGACATGGACACTCGCCTCAGGGCACTCCTTGCTTGACCAATTGATGTCGGTGTAGTTACATACTTGCCCGTTTGGGCTCCTTCCTTTGCCAGGGCATCGGCGTATTCATTACCCGTGATATTATTATGCCCTTTCACCCCATCCCACGGTAATTTTATAGGGATGACTCCAGGGCCAGTTTACACTGTGAAATGTCTGCGTTAAGAATTCTTCCAGGTCTAGTATTTAAGCTCTCAACTGCAGAGAGACAATCTGTAAGAATGAGAAGACTCTTGTTTTCAGTCTTTTCCCGAGGTAGACTTCCAACAAGGTCCGAAATAGCCGTAACTTCAGCCTGAAACACACTATTTGTGTTATCGAGTCTGAAGGAACCATGGTTTAATCA
>CP045902.1:5863273-5870773 GCA_013387185.1 Caligus rogercresseyi
TTGGGAAACAACCACAACGCCAAATGGCGGGTTCCCTCGTCACAGATATTATATATCGGGGTTTCAAACCCTCATACCAAGGGCCCTTGGGTTCCACCGGTCACAACTACGGAAAATAAGATTCGGGTTCAGCCAATCACACTTAATGGGAGCACGATAGCCGTGTGCGTTAAAGCGTGTTCAAATCTCTATGTTGAGGGCGCAGGTTCGAATCCCGAGAGGGGATGGTCATTTTTGGTCTACCTACTTGATAAAATCCTAGGTTTGAAACACTAATTTTAACGCTATACTGTTTATTTATATCCTATTGGATGCAATTCTATCGATCCATATAGGCAAAAACTATGACATATTTGGGTTCTAACCCCACCACTAATGGACCCTTTGGTTCGGCTAACCACAACTTCGACATATTGGGGTTCCAACCCCACTGCTAATAGACCCTTGGGTTCGGCCAATCTCAACTACGACACCGCAAATAGGCCCACGGGTTCGGCCCATCATGTAATTCTTTAAAAGTTTCTGAAATAATTTCAATAATTTGAAAGTCACTTAGATTCGAAAAATGGCATTCAAATATAGTTTCCAAATTACTTAAGAAAAATGCAAATAAAAAGGCAAACCAGTTTTTTTTCTTCTTCGCAACATATCACAATAAAAAAATAGGTTTGCCTTTTTTTGCAAGTTTCTTAAATAATTTGATAACAATATTGGAATGCAATTTTTCCAATCACAGTAACTCTCTAAAAAATAAAATTATTTATGACACTTGTAAATAATTATATGTAAATAAACAGGCTAACCTGTTTGTTTTTTTCTTCGTAACAAATCACAATACTATTTAAAGCAACTTCAATGAAAACACCTAAAAGTAGATACTTAATATGATCAATACTTCGTCCTACTAAATTGATCTTTTCTTTACTTTCAGCCCAGATATCTAAATTATTAAAACAGTTCTGAATTGTATTGACATATATGAAAATTATATTACTATTGATTAAAGTCAATAGACTTGAAACAAAATATATAACCGCTTAAATAAAAACGAAAGAAATTATCAACCTTTTGAAATATAAAACCTTTTTTTATTAGTAAGAAAGATATTGAAATTATAGAAATTGTTTTAAAATGCATTTACATACTAGAACTTTGTTTTTTAAATATGACATTTGAGGTTATTCTTACTTTGCACGAAGATAACTGGGTGTGAACCATAAAAAATAATGAAAATCGAAAAGGGCCATATAGACCAAACCTATTATTGGACCATATTTATGTAACATTTTTAGAATCTACGTAAAATGGGACTTAAATTAGGAATTCTAGCGTGGGGCAAAAAGATTTTTATATCTTTTTGTTTTTAAATTTTCTAAAGTACGTATAAATATTTAAATAGTTGTTAAGCCACGTTCATATAAGGCTTTTAAATTATATTAATGAATGTGATTTTGGGCATAAACTTCTACAGTATACGATTCACTACGCTTTTTTTTTTCATCAAATCTTTATTTACATGAAGTTATTGTGTATAAAATACATAATCGACGCTTTAAAACACTTGATTTTGAAGGGGATTTACCTATATGTTCAAAGCAAGAATCCCTTCAATGAAATGCTCATGTTAGGCATAAAATTAATTGAATTTTGATATTAAATCTCTATATACTCGTATGCATGTATTGCTATTTAAAGCGTATAGACTCTTTATATACCGTTTAATTTAGAAAAGATGCGTTAGAAAGCCTATCGATAACTATTTTCTTGTAGTATTAGGACTAATTGTTATTGCTACATTAATGGACTTTATTGGAAATAAGCAGCCTTGTGAACGGAACACAAAATTGAATGGTGTTCAGCTAAACGCACGTTCATTGAACGGAACGCTGAACGGAACGTAACTTTTTTTGAACGCTGAACGTTGAATGCAAAAAAAAGAGTTTTGCGTTCAGCGTTCATTTTTCCAAACATTTCTTGGACTTTTATTTTCTTAAAAAAATAGTCATCACTTTTTTTGGAAATTCCTTTTTAAAAAAGTCATCACTACGCATTACTTTTTTTGGAAATTATTTTCTAAAAAAGCGTCATCACTACGCATTACTTTTTTTGGAAATTATTTTCTAAAAAACGTTATCATTTTTCTAAATTACAAAATTTAATTTTTAATATTTGAACGCTGAACGCTAACGGAACGCTGAACGCTAACGGAACGCTGAACGCAAAAACATCGAACGGAACGCTATTTTTTTTTTTGAACGCTGAACGGAACGCTGAACGCTCACAAGCCTGTAAATAGTCATCCATCTGCAAACAAAAGAATGATTAATTACATGAAGTAAAAATCCTGTATAATATCTTTAAAGATGTGATCAGTCAACAAAAAATAATAGCTGAGTTAGTTTTAGGAGCACATGGGTTATCTCATTTTGATGTTATTGAAAAAATCATATGAATTTTGTTTAGATATAGTATTTTTATTAAATTTATATAGGGTGGGGTTTTGAAAGAAGAGTTTGCTTCCACTGAGCTAGTGACCTCTCCCATTGCTGTTTTCTCATATAAAATGTATCTTTAGTGAAGAAAAGCCATTGCTATAAGTATAAGATACTTCTAGATAAGGATATGTTTTTTAAATATATATTTATTTAGTTTGCTAAAAATAGGTAATACTAATATTGCTTATAAAAGTTAACACTCTATTTATATGTTCTTTAAAAAAACCAGTTTCAATAATCAATTTAGAACAATTTTTCCACTTTGTATTGAACTTTTGTTATAACATTTCATTCGTCTTTAAAACTAATATATTTGTCCAAAAAATTTAACACTTCTAAATTTCTACAAATAGGTAATATATCAATAAATCTATGAGATGCCTTTAGTTCAAATGAATCTATATGTCAGCCCTTTCATTTTTGATAACATATCCCAAAGTATTGTTCTTATCAAAATAATAAATAAACTTTAGAAAAACTTATTTTTTCAAAAGGAATAAGTATTTTGTTAGAGAGTTTTATGATATTAGTCTTTTTAAATCTGGTGCTATTGATTTGGAAGCTCTGAACATACCAGCGGATATTTTTTATCTTTAACGAGCTTATGTCAAGTAATATGTAGTAACATTCAGAAGGCTTGCACTTAGTGAAGTGAAAAGCTAAGAGAGCCATGTCCCAAAGTAAATTCGATAAAATGGATAATTCGATAAAATGGATAATTCGATACAAAATCGATACATAGTAATAATGATCCCCACCTACAATTTTTTGTGAGTAGTACAATTCATATCTTTTAATCAATACAAAGCCTGATCCTAACCAAATACCATCTCAAGCTATAAAGTTCAATGAAATGTTTTTGTTTTCGAAATATACAAATCTCTACATTTTCGTTTATTGAACCAGATATACGTTCAATAAACACTGGCGCACATCTATGGCAATAATTATTCACAAGCCGGGGAAAAAAGGATTCCTCCGAACCACGAGCGTTCCGGCCAAATACTCTCACAAACAGGAACGGAGTGGGAGGAATTTATCCACCGGGACAATTATGCTATCGCCGGCCTTATACAGGCCACAATATGCCATTGGGAGGCTGTCAACGGCCGTTTATGTTTCTTGAGGCCAGCGGCCCACCGGGAATAGTCAAAGAGTCCGGCTGGCCACTCCGCCCCTGCTCACAAATGTGGCGCTAAAAATCTTGTAACGTATATTACAGTGAAAAATCCCTGAGAGATGTAATAATATTCAATTTTTGAATGATCATCACTTTATATATATGATAGTAAGTAAACAAAATAAATATTATAATAATAAACATTATGATGTGTGACTAAAATATATGTAGATTTTATAGTATGCAATAATAATAGTAATTAAAGATTAGGTAATAAATCCTTTTAATTGGTCTGTTTTGGAGAGAAGTTTTGCGATATATTTTTGCTTTATGTATTTATGATACTGTGAAAATATATATTGAGCTGACAACTTTCTTAATTACATGTATACAATCATTAAAACTTCGGCTTTTTATAAGGTATTTGTGCAAATACAGTAAAAAGTAATAAAAGTATTACTATCCCCATAAGACACAGTTGAAACATTAAGTATCAAAACTTCCACGGTTTTTAATAGGAAAAGTAATACAAGTTCACGTCAACACTTTTAACGAAGGATATGTATATATATATATCTCTATATATCATAGACGTCTGGGCAAATATATGGCAAGCCTCTTTTAATGCATGTTAATAAGAATCCTTAGACATGTATAATAAAGTTATATAGCCACATCACCTAATTTATAAGATTAAATAACGGTGAAGCTAGATGAGGTCACAAAAATATTATTTAATTTTGCCTGCCTATTTTGTTCCATAGAATTAAAATCTTACAACAACAAAAAGAGAAAAATATTTTTTATAAGTAACAAAAAATCGACAAAAGCAAATATGATTTTTAAAAAGCATATTGATAATCATTTCGACATCACTGTAACGAATTTCTGGACGTATTGTTCAAAGACGGTTCCAGGAGGGGCACACCTGTCTCTGTACCCGTATCGTTATGCCAAACCAAGAATGCCCTTTGACAGGTTTCTCTAAGAGGATGGAGAACCAAGTGGCGGGAGATGAACTCTTGTAGGCAGTCGAATTGTTCATCCTAAATGCGAATATTGGAAAGAAAAGCTTCTAATTCAAAAGAGCTAATATTTATGTTATCGTTGGCATTATTAGCGGACACATCGGCCTCAACAGACATCTATTCAAGACGAGAGAGGCCATAACCTCACCTTGCAGGTTATGTAATGAGGATGACGAAACTCAGCACAATCTCACCTTTGAATGGCCGGCAACAATGAAAAAATGATGGTTCTCGTGGGAGAAATTGAAGAAAAAAAGTTATCTTTGATTTTTAGACTGGCATGAAAGTAAAGAAAAGATCAATTTAGTAGGACGAAGTATTGATCATATTAAGTAACTACTTTTAAGTGATTAATTGAGGTTGCATTAAATATTATTGTGATTTGTTACGAAGAAAAAAAAAACAGGTTAGCCTGTTTATTTACATATAATTATTTACAAGTGTCATAAATAATTTTATTTTTTAGAGAGCTACTGTGATTGGGAAAATTGCATTCCAATATTGGTATCAAATTATTTAAGGAGCTTGCAAATAAAAAGGCAAACCTATTTTTTTATTGTGATATGTGCGAAGAAGAAAAAAACTGGTTTGCCTTTTTATTTACATTTTCTTAAATAATTTGGAAACTATATTTGAATGCCATTTTTTGAATCTAAGTGACTTTCAAATTATTGAAATTATTTAAGAAACTTTTAAAGAATTACATGATGGGCCGAACCCGTGGGCCTATATTTGAAAAATTGATTGCACTCACGTTAGAACTGTATCTGTCTGTAAAAATATTTTCCCACTTCGCACCACCATGCTTCTCAGTGGATTCATATGGAGCAAAACATAGGACTTGCGCAAACCTATAAATTTGTTCCAAGGAGAACTTGATTTTAGTAAGACGCCATTGGAGGGGACGGATTTTTATATATTATATATTCTTACGTAACTATATAAATGTCTAACCATATTTTTTGCATACAATTATGAGAATTGTTGATCTTGATACAACTTTTACTCGTTTTAAGTAGTAATATTTCTTTTAAATGAAGAGACTGGATTGATTTAGAGATATTACAAGTTTAGAAATATATATATATAACAATTTCGTTTAAAATTAAATCTCGAAACAAGAGTTAGAAGGCAAAAAAATAATAAACGTTGAATAATATAAATCATTCTTCAAACTAAAAAGATATCTTTTACCATACATTAAAAACAATAAATCAATAACATTATAAATCGACAGTGGTACATGATAAATAGAGTAGATATAACAATAATATAATTGGGGGGCTAATTTCAGCCCAGACCAAGATAATTCAGGATAAATCCCAACATCCACCTTTACATAAAAAGAGAATGGTATAAAATCTGCTTTAACTCTCGATGGCATTTTATTAGGAAAAAAATATTTATATTTGACGGCACAAGGAAGATATAACAAGCTAATTGACCTGTATAATTCCATGTGTTACTATTCGAGTTTGGAATTTTTATTGTAAGAGCCGAGTAACGTCCAGAGGTTTATATTAAGATGGCTCGCCAATCCTCCTTACAAACGAGTTATCACTTGCTAGCAAATATGCGATATAACTCATACGGCTCAAAAGCGATATTTCTATGGCACACGTTTTTGGTGAACTTCTGGGATTGGAATCCAATCCAAGATAAATATACCAGGAACAATGGTTTTTTAGTTACCCCTTGATGTTAAAAGATAAAACTCCTTCAGGATGATCAGAGTAGGACAGTTTTCAAAAGTATGAGACATTTTATTGAACAACGGTCCAGAGTCTTTGCAAGGAGCATTAAAGAAAATAGTGTCTGAGGATACTTGGAACTGTTTTTTGAATCTTTTCCCATCATGCATTTTATGAAACAGAGGGAATTATTCTTGGTTTCCAAATTGTTGGGAGATATAATTCTTGAAGGAACACATCCCAATTTTTCGCCTTCTTCTTTGGAATTTGTTGTATGAGATATCCTTAGATGCCATGGGATCGGAACTTGATGACATTACAGCTTTCTTTAAATGAAAGGAAAAATTCCACTATAAAACATTGACTCTAGCTTTAATAATGAATCGATAAAATTTGTTGGGATAGAGCCATCCATTCCAACTCTTTCGGTTATAAAAGATTTTGAAATTTACGTGTTGGCCTCTATCATTAGCGTAACATCGTCTGCATATAATTGCAAATGTTCTTTGAAAAAACAATCAACTCCAAACTCTTCGTACTTTTTAATTACTGAGTCGCTTTGTTCGATAAGTCCAAGAATTAATAGAAGTGGAGCTAAAGGTCAGCCTTGACGACAGCTCTTTTAGAAAATTATGGGATCACTCTCTATTTCCACCATGGAGATATTTGAGGTATCATTATAAAGAAGAGTTATTAACCCATTTTCTCCAAAAATGTCCAAAAAGTCACACAAAATGACTTTTCTTTGTTCTTGAATTACGTGCCAAAAAATGGAATTTATGCATATGTTACGAAATTTAAATAAATTCAACGAATTTTTTTTGTTGAAGAGGAGAAACAAAGAATAATATTCAAAAACATTATTTTCTTAAACCTAGAGCACTGAGAAAGTCACTTATTAATTTTTTATTAAATATAAATTCCTATTATTTGTATAAAAGTCTAGCTTTTCGAGAGCTTTATATATATATATATATATATATATATATATTATATATATAATATATTATATATATAGATATATATATATATATATATATATATATATAGATATATTTGGTGTTATATATGAAGAGTGAAAAACATTAATATTCTATTTATTGGAACAATTAAAACAAATACCCAACCCATTACTGGTTTAATTTTTTATGTTCATACTATGTATA
>CP045902.1:5875773-5877011 GCA_013387185.1 Caligus rogercresseyi
TTTACAATAGTTGCGGGATTTGAAATAAGAAAACTAAGACATATTAAACATAGATAAACTTAAGTATATTATTGTACTATCTGATTACATTGAAATTTTAAAATGGTTCAAATTTTCTTTTTGCACTTTTTCGTTTGTATACTTTGTCAGAATCCCTTTGAATCGTCCAACAATAATCCGCCATCATATGTTGCGGGATTTAATATACAAATGTAGATTGTATTTTAGTCCCATAATACTTCTTCTGGATTTACTGGTTGTCATGAGTGTTTTCAATAGCCTAACGAATGATTCATAACGATATATTAGTTACTCAGTCTTAAAAAAATATTTTCTCTCCAAAATCATGTCTCCAAGATCAAAGTGCAAAAATGATCCAAACAGTTTTGCTACATATGTGGATACTATACATTCGTTCGTGATCGTCGAGACATAACCGAATTATTGAATATGCTTATAAAGCATATTTTGGACTTACCTTGGGGATCAAGACAAACAATGGGCCCCTCACACTGTTGCCATAATGGGGGGAAAAGTTACGTAACTGGACCAAAGGTAAGCCCTATGGCTTACCTTTTGCAACTCCAATGACTTGGCGTGAACAAAAGGATCATACAACGGACTGCTATTTTTGTTTGGTGAATACCAAAGGCCATACCAAAAAACAAAACACAAAATTTCGTATCCTTCAATTCCTTCCGCCATTCCACCTACCCCTCACTCTGATCAGCTTCCTATTCTATATTTAAAGGATTCGATTCAGCTACTGCTTCTAATGAACGTTTATGCCATTATGGAGACCACAAAGAAAAAGATACTGAATGTAACTTTTCTTTCATTCAAAGTCCACAAATGCTCAAAAAATGACACAAATGGAGCTGAATGACCTTGTTCGGGATCTGGGTCTTTCAAAAAGTGGAGCGGAATTATTGGCCTCACGTCTACAGGAACATAGTTACTGGACTCAACTGCAAAAGTTCATCTACAGAAGAAGAGAGTATATTTTTTACGTTTTTTGAAGAACAGGATGATTATCTACTGTCATGATGTTCAGGGTCTTCTGCTGGCTTTGGGGATGCCAGTTATGATCCTAAGGAATGGCGATTGTTTATCGATAGTTCGAAAAGCAGCCGAAATGCGTCATCTTCATAATGGCAATGTGTATGGAGCCGTACCAATAGGGACTCAGTGAGCTTAAGAGAAGATTATGACGACATTAAAATGTATGGATCTGATAA
>CP045902.1:5877111-5910001 GCA_013387185.1 Caligus rogercresseyi
TCCCTTAGTAATTGATTTAGAAGTTTGCCTGGGTTTCCATGGACTTCCTAATTCTACCGGTCTGGGACATCTCGTCTATACACTTCTTAAAACCAACCACCTATACCATCCGGGTCCTGCAGCTCTTTCCATCCTTAAAATGTTTTTTTGTGTATTGCGAAATTGCATATTTGATAAAAATATAATTTTCCCCCGCTCTTTTGCTTAGGAAAGTGTGTTCTTTTCCCATCAACTAATCCTTGAAATCGCTGATGAAAAAGGCTTAGAATTGTCACTCCGTGTATGCTATGGATTTTCCTTCAATGATGGTTTTTTTTTTTACGGATACAGCATATTTTTTTGTGAATAATTTTTCAATCTCTTTATGGCGTCATTTTCTCTCTCAATCCTGCACTTAAAATCTGATTCGGCTATTTCAGCTATACGAAATAAGGTTCGTAGCGGTCTGCCGCAATGGCTGCGATTAAAATTGGTGCGTTATTTAAAATATCGTCCAGATTTTGTTTGAAATGTGGCTTCTTTCTTTGTTTTTTTTTGCGACAAAGAGCAAAGCTGTAGATTTTACTATATAGGTAAAACATATGTCAATTTTTTCGGCTCAAAAATACTCAATAAAATGTTGTAAAAAGAGGGTCTTCAGCTTTTGGATAAAATTTCATCAAATCCCATCCATTTTGGAACTTTAAAAACGGATTTTAGGTATGTCATAAAATCAACCTCAACTATTTTGTGGTCATATGAAGGATGAGGCGATAGCATGCTTTACTAGTTATTGATCGAATGGAAGAAGAAGCTAGTGCAGGTCGATTCATGAAGAATTCTTCCCACATCTCCAAGATACCTTGCCTTCCTGGCTAAAGATTCCAACTAGAGCGTGTAAGTCCAAAGCACTATTAGCTTCGACAGCATTTTCAGGTTGGGATAGAGGGAATTTGGTCTATAAAGATCCACATTCATATCTCCAATTACCAACAAAGGATACAAGTCAGTTTGCAGACATTTATGATGAATGAAAGAATGGAAATATCTTTCATTTGGCCCATAGTTTTAAAAAAATAGAATCCACCCTTTGTAGCTGGCACAAAAATTTTATGCCAGTTCTCCTTATTAGAAGGTTCGCAAGAGAGCTTAGGAATTCAATGGTCTTCGAGACCAAAGAAAGTACTCCTCGATGTGTGCTATTACCAGTGAAAAAATGATTATAATTTTCTTGGTAGGCAAAAATGGACATTCAATGAAACATATAGAGGACGTCAAACTTTTCACGTCCTACAAGCAGATATCTGGTCCTTTGGTAAAGAAGACTTTTCATTAGTCCATGACGAGACTTTTGATCTCTTCCACCCTTAAATTTAGTGAAATTGTTTTAATAATTCCCATGTTGACTCCTGGTGTCTAGAGATAGGTTGATCAAATAAGAACTGATTATTGTTTGTTTTGTGTAAGCCATTCAATTCTAATTAGGTTAAGAATTTATTGCTGTCTTACGATAGTACATACAAATACTAATTATACAATGATAAAAGCAAATACATACATACAGCAAAGAACACGACCACACAAAGGGGTATATGTGCTACAACAGCAAAAATGGATATTGAGCATTGCATTATATAAATTATTTTATAATCTACTTATGAAGCAATTAAATTAAAGTTAGAATCAATTTTTTTGCATCTTTTTACATTTAATAAATTTAATCATACGAAGATCATTTCATCCTCCTCTTGCATGACTTGGTATCTCCATAGAAAGCGATGGGCATCTGTGATTAGGTGGTCAGCGGTTTGGGACTCCTATTCTAATTAGGATTTGATTATTATTATTTTTTTCTAACTTTATTAGCAGTCTGATCCTTCTGTGGGGATAGGCCGTCACAGGGAGAAGTTCTCTTCGATATGGAGCCCTACCTTGTTCTTGATTGTAAATAAATCAGGGTTAAAGGTGAATTTTTCAGATGGGAGGTTTCAGTTGTTCCTTTAATTAAAGGAGATGTGTTGCTTGTTACAGCTTCTTTATTTAAGAGTGAAGCGCTTGTTTAATTTATACTATTAATAACACAGGTGTTTTCATCTTCCTGCGGAGTCTTGGCAGAACTTGAGATGATTTCTACAGGACCTGCTACAGATTCCTCATTTCCATACTCCTTTGCAAAATTTTTCTTCAAGTACAAACACATGATGTTGCAGAGCCATGTGAGAATTTTGAAACTTCTTCAGCTGTACCAACAGCCTTCTTCTCTTATCACAGAATCCTCTAAAAATTGTTTTGAACCTCCATTGTGCTAGAAGATTCTTCCTGTTGAGGTATACTTTCTCCATTCCCTAATTCAGTTGAACGACTCTCAGCAGCATACGCTGCAATACTTTAGAGTAGTTAGATGTTGTTGTTTTTACTATTGCGTTATAATAAACAGCTTTAGTCCTTCAATTGTTCATATCAGGGCTTCTCCTCAAAAATAATAATAATAAATAATAGAAAAAGGGAGAGGTTTGTGATTAATTTGATACCATAATAAAAGAGATGCCAGAGAGATACAAGAAAGATGTCTCTTTGTTTTCTAATCGCCAGCTGTTATTTCTTTCCATTTCATGTCGGGTATATTTACTTCATGTTTGCATTAATGGTATCTATTTTATCTACATACTTACAACACAACAATATATGTATATGTAATGTTTACTGTCATATCTGTTTACAATGAAGTGATACAACTATTTATCATCAGTACCCTCTGTCTTATCAACACAGTCGGATTAAATTGCGCCTCAAAGGCCCTTCTCATGAAAAGCCTTCTTCTATCATTTATTGCCTCCTTGGCTCCATTATTTGTGCATCCCTTAGATACCCTTTGCGTTGTGATGTGCAAGCATATGAGCAAATCAACTGCACGGGAACCAGTGAAAACATCCAGTACAAAAGAGAGGATCTACGTTGTATCGGCTTCGATGACAGGATTCAGTCTGCAGTCGTTCATGGGATTTGGTTGTTCTATGAGGACATTAAGTTCAATAGCAGACGCCCTCAGAAGGATTGATGTCCTTTATCTGGCAAAGCAAAATGGAAGCCGCATTGGCCGACTTTGGGGAATTGAGCGGGAAGATATCTTCGCTTCGCTATACAGGAGGAATAAATTTAAATCAGGAGAGCATTAATTTCTTTGTGAGAAGAGCGATGGTGGCCGGTCTCAGGAACTCTATGTTTCTGAGGACTATGTGGACGTTGAACTGACTGCTGGATCTATTATTACGACGGGATGTACTCCATGGACTCTATACGAATATTCTCATTGGCAAGGAAAGAGCCTTTGTGTGGTCCCTGTCGATGAGAGGAAAGGATTTTGCAGTCCTGGATTCTTTGATCCCTCTCAGAATTTAGGCTTCCATGTTGGGAGTGTACGAAAGGGATGCGAAGAAATGGTCGATCAGTTGCATCTATTCCCTTATCCTGAAGGAGTCTTACAAATAAATAAAAAATGATTGCTCCTGAGTTATTATAAAATTATTATGGCATTAAATATATGTATATCTATATAAATGTACATATATACATAACAATATATATATATGTACATATATATTTATAGTTAAATCAAAGCATTTGATACTATCATAACTTATTTTAATTTAATGTATATATATGTATAGATAAATCAAAGTGTTTGATAGTATCATAAGTTATTTTTAAATTTAATGTTCCTTCGGGTTTGTAATTAAAATAACTTTTCTTTTATCGTTATTGATTTTCTATATTTTTTCCATATAACACACCAATTCTTTGTATGTGAATAAATAAATTGCTGAAATCTTCATAATTAATCTTATTCTTGTAAATCGGAACATAAATATCAAGATAGCTTTTTGAATATGTATTTTCAATCTGTTTGTAGATGAGCATTTTATGTGGCATCAATATTATAAAAGGATTACGATTGAAAAAATGATTTGCTTATTAGAGTGTGTTGACATAAATTGCAATAGTGTATGAAAGTTATGCTTATACAAAATGATAGATTCATATTTTAATCTTCTTTAAGAAACGATACAGTCACTTTATTAAACTTTTTGCCATGTGTCTCGTACCTTATGCTTTAAGTAAGAATATGGATCCGTGGGTGAATATTAAAATAGTTTGAACAAGAAAAACCTCTGTTTATGCTCCATTATCATTAGCATTATTCGGAACGCTCTTTTTCTTATCCTTCAAATTGACAATATATTCCTTCAATTTTATCATACTACATATTATTTAATAGATATGTGATGCATTTCTTAAAAGGACGCTGGAGAAGAAAAAAAAGCATAAGAGATAATGTATTTTCTGTTTCTAGCTATTTTTACATCATAGCAATGTGCACATAGATACTATTATCGAAATTTTACTTCTTATCAACAACTGACAAAGTGAATCACGAACAAACTATAAAAGAGGGTTTATATTTTTCATATTACCCTTTGAGTAATGACAAAAAGCTTCAGAAAATGCACATTTGGTTCTTAAGTGGTATTATAACAAGGAATACTAGAAACTAGTATTCCTTGTATTATAATCAGGCTTGTTGATCGGAGTTTTTTCTGATCGGCGATCAATAGCGATATTTGATCGCTGATCGGAGTATCACAAAAGGTCCTGATCTTTATATCTTTTGATCGTAAGAAAATCACTAAAAATAGCGATCCAATCAATTTGTATAAAACAACTAAAAAGAAAAAATGTTTTTAATAAGGATTTTGAGACAACCCCTACATTTCTTAAAACTTAACTAGCTGTCACATTGATCAAAATCCATTCCAACAACTAATATTTGTATAGAAAACACAAAATACGGACTAATACTAATAGAAAAAGCCAGTGTGTGATATCCTGATAAATTTTTTGTCCTAAAATATACGGACAGGCGACTATGTAAAAGTCATTATTTTGGAGCTCATAGGCTATGGAAACATTTATTCTGGCATCTCCTGTCTTAAGTATGCAGACATATGTCAATGTGAGCCAGAGTGCCTAAGAGAAGTCGTTATTTTAGAGCTCATATGCTATGGGAAACAACCATTTCATTGCCATAAAAGAGAATGCTTATAAAGGTTTGACTGTATATATTTAAATTTTTAATTAGAATTAGTATTATATAGGTAATTTTTTTGTTGATCGCAATTAAATTGATCGGATCGCTGATTGGAAAAATCCCTGATCGTTATATCGCTATATCGCAAAGATTTCTGATCGCTATTTTTTTTCCTGATCGCTCACAGCCTATATATATATATATATATATATATATATATTATATCTATATATATATATATATATATATATATATATATATATATAATATATATATATATATATTATATATTATATATATATATATGTATAATATCAGTTCCCACATATTGAATTACTAAAATATTACCTACAATAACGTTGATTGTTTAACTGCCTGCCGCTTACACAAATATTAACTTTTGAGACAACTGGATTTACCTCGATTAGCGTAAACAAATATATATTTGCTTTGTCATATGAACCCATATCAGCGCAGAGAATAATTTATTTATAGACGTTTGCTTTTCTTATTGAAGATAGTGAAGGAGTGCTAATGCGTCAGGATAACCTGAAGCATGTAGACGTTTATAATATTGCCCTTAAATTTGGATTTATGGAACATGAATTGGCAGGAGCTAATCCGAGATTTGGGTTCGGTCAAGCCTGTTTCTATACCAAATTCCCAGTGGATGTAAGGGGACGACTGGAAGATCTAAAGAAAGTTATACTCTAACAAACTCTCATGGAGAAAAAGTGAACATTGTAGTAGACTTAAAGGAATTGAAAAAGTAACCATAGACAACAAAAAAAAGTTTTCAATCACTATGGTAAACTCATTCAAGCGAGTGGATGAAGGAAAAGCAGTAGAGTGGTTCAATCAATTTGGGGAAGTGCTCCGTCATTATCCCAAAAAGAATCCCCTAGACAAGGATGCAGAGAAGAAGTATGGGAGTTACAAAGACATTTGGAGAGATGGAGATTATATTGTGAAATTATCGCTAATCCGAGACTGATACCTCAAATAATGCCTTTTAACGGAGTCTTAATCAAACTGAAGTTTAAGGGAGCTCAATTACAATGTCAGAATTGTTTTCAGTGGGGTCATACGAAGATCAATTGTAAAAATCAACGAATTAGAGTACAAGATTACGAAAAAGGTCTTAAAGCTATTTTGATGGAACGGCGAGACTCTATCGATAATGAATCAAACACTGTTGTTGGAATTGAGGAGGATACTCCTCTCGTGAATGACCACGAGGAGATAACGGAAGTGTGCCCAGTGGAACAGTTGCCTCAACAAAAAGACTTAACTACCACAGTTAGTTGTAATGAAGAGGAAGAAACCTCTTCAACTAGTGTGTTGAAGATCGCAACAATTTCTTCAAATAGCAGTATTCATAGTGAAGATGCGGTTGAGGAGCCTGAAATTAGGGCCACTAATACAAATATCACTCCCGCTCTCCCTGATATAGATTTGAGGGATGAAGGCTGTGGGCAAACCCCTGAAGTTATTCAAGAAGTCCCGGAGGAAAACACGGTAGATTGCACAAGATCAGACCTTTCAATGACCAATAATGGAAGAGGAGTACAAAGAAGATTGTCCAAAAGCCACATTGACCCCAATCAAATTTTGGAGTTTAGAACTCGTTCGGGTTCGACAGGAAAAAGAAGGCAGCCCGACGGTGATAGGTCTCCGGATGAAGGCAATAAGCATCATAGATGTGCTAATGATCTTTAAGTGACTCTTCTACTCTCCCTTCTTAATTAAAAAGATAAGTTTCAAAGAAAGATATAAGAGTTACAATGCTTTGGACCAAATGAAAATAACAGACTTTTATCATGAACCAGTTAGCCATTCAATGAAACTAAATATGGGAATAAGTAAAATCTTGTCTCTAAACACTAGAGGAGGAAAAGAACGCCATTCCAGGCATGCACTTATGAAACACTTATTGTCATTGAGCCCAGATATTTTGTGTCTGCAAGACATAAGATCGAGTGTGTCTGGTTCATGCAACTTAAATTGTCCTTTATGTCTCCCAAGAAAATACTATTCCTATTTTACAGGTAATAATATTAATAGAGGTGTGCTGACACTTATTTCTAAAAAGGTAGAACGGGTAAAGTTCGTCAAAGGGTATTCAGGTAAAAGTGACTGGAATAAAATCCTTCTTACTAACAATGGCTTCACTTTTTCTATTATTAATGCATATGGTCCTAATGAAGCATCTTCTTCCTTTTTTCATGCTATTATAAATTTGCAAAAGACTGATTCTAATCCTTTTATACTAATTGGCGATTTAAATGTTGACTTCGATAAGCCTCCATCTCGATATCCTAATTCAAAAATCCTGAGTGAGTTATGTGATAGATTCAATCTTGTGGATATTGTAAAGAAACTTTCACCCGACGATAGCATATCATGGAGAAAGGCAGATCAGACATCTCGAATTGATTTAGCTCTTGTTTCTTGGTCTATTCAAAGGGCAATAGTAAATGCTTTTTATCGTCCCGAGACATCGTCCGATCATAAAATAATCACAATTTGTATCCGCTCAACTGTAAATCGTCGCCGATATTCTATGCCAAAATGGATTCTTGGAGAAGAAAAGTTTGTGCAAAGGCTGAGGAATAATCTAAGCCAATTTCATTTAACTGATTTATCTGCAAGAAGTGTCTATTTGTCATATATTAAGGTTATTCGATCCACAGTCGCGAAATATCTTAAGGAGAAAAATAAGGAAAGATTAGAGTTTCAAGAGTCGATAGAAAATATGCTAAGTAACAATTCTCTTTTTGTCCGTTCAATAACGGCAGACATAGCGAACACTTTCAAAGTCGCAGAGGTTGTGCAGATGGAAAGGGAAGAAAAGGTTGAGGCAGAAAATAATAGTAATTTAAGACGCAAATTCCTTCATAATAAGGGGAAATATCCTGCTAGTGGCATCAAGAGGATAGAGGATAACGGCGAGGTACTGACAAAAACGGATGACATTTTACAATATTTTTATGATAAGTTTCAAATGGTGGTCAATACTAATAGGGGCTACTTCCCCAGAAGACTCCCCAGTACACCAAGGTATAAAATATTTACTGAGGATAATATCAGAGAGTACATCACCAAAAAACTCAAAACTGACAAGGCGGCTGGTCCAGATGGATTGACAGCTGGTATAGTTAAGTCTTGTGTGAATGAATTGTCTCCTTACCTTGCTAGGGTGGGTTCTTCTATGGAAATAAATGGAACACTACCTAAAGCTTTAACGGAAGGTAGAATTTCTCTCATACCTAAAAAAGGCGATGGTACGCATTTTAATCATTGGCGTCCTATAACAATCCTTAACATATCATACAGGATACTGTCGGGAATCCTGGCTAGTAAAATGGAACCTTTTCTTAGTCAACGGATCGGAGTCACGCAGAAAGGTTTTTTGAAGAATCGGAAGATTTCGGATATCTCGAGAAACATTCAGACTGCCATTGACTCCACTAGTAAAAGAAATAAGTACGGGGCTATTGTCGGAATTGATTTCTCGAAGGCCTTTGATTCTATTCATCATGTTCACGTGTTGAAGGCTGCTAAAAAATTCTTACCTCGAAGTTTTTTTAATCCAGTCAGAGCTCTTTTGTGGAATGGTTCGTCTACAATTTCGTTAAATGGAACGGAGAGTAAACGGATTGTTTTAAAAAGAAGCTGCAGACAAGGATGTCCCTCAGCGCCTCTGTTATTTATCATGGCTATCGAGGATCTTTTACTTCAGTTAAATAAAAAATATAAAGGATTTGGGATCAAGTTTTATGATGAACTTCATCTAGTTGATGCTTATGCAGATGACGTGACAATGTTTGTTGAGGCAAATTCCGAATCTCAGCTGTGTAAGAGGGTCAGTGTCATTTTGAACTTCTTCCGTAAATATGGAAAGAGATCCGGACTTCAAATTAATGAAAATAAAACATTTGTTTTGCCTATTGGGTGTTGGAAGCCGGAAGAAGGAAAAAGGGTAGGGAACTGTATTTGCAAAAGTAAAGTGGAAATTCTTGGCATTGTCTGGGAGAGACAAGGAATGCATGAAAGTAATTGGCGGAAAATCAATGCCACTATCTACAAAAATATCAGTGTCTGGCGAAATTGGAACTTACAGAAGAGGATTGACGCTTACAACTCACAAGTTGTACCTTTAGTACTATATAAGGCAGTTGCTTCTTCTGTATTTGCTGAAAAAGCCGTCACTGAGGAAGAAAAGTGGCTCAATAAACTCTTCCACAGATCCTATTTAGAGACCATAAAAAGGCCCCGCAATCTTCTTGGGGGTGGGATCGCCCTTTTATATAAAATAATCCCCAAAATATATGTAAAGATTTTCATTGATCTGTCTTCCAAACCTCATCAGGAGTGGAGGAGACTCCCTGCTTCTAATCCTCTTTATAATAGACTTATGATGGGGACAGTCTTAACTAATGCCAAAACCTCTTGAGTGGGGGCTGCACAAAGATTAATCTGGAATGCTCATCCAATCTTTAAAAACGACTCCGTGATGGATATCATTTTGCAAAATGAGAAAAAGCCTTTCTTTTTTCGCAACCTGTTCCCTCCGGCTTCTTTGGAAGAGAAGGCTCTTGGAGAAGATATTTTTTGTTTTCACGACCTTGGGAGAGATTCAGTTTTTAAAGATGGTAGATTTTATTTTCCCCTTAACAGATCCGCTAAGAATTTTATATCTCCGATGCCTTGGCATCTTAAAATGAATTTTACGATTTTAAAAAACGAAGTACAAGGAATTTTATTGGAATATATGAGAGAGCTTAATCTCTCCCAGAAATGGCGTTTTAGAATTTTAGACTCATTAAAAAATATAGTAGATGGTAGGAAATTTACTGCACAGCTTCAGATTTCTGGGAGGTGTATAAAATTCTTTCGACCGTGTAAAGACTGTGGTAAGGTATACAATGATATCGTACATGCTTTTACTGGTTGTCAGGCTATCTCCATCTTAAGAACTTTTATAAAAATCAACGTTCCTGGAATGGAAAATGGTCCAAGAAATATTATTCAAGCCATTCTTCTGTTTGGTTTGGCGGGCAGGAAAAAACAATCGTCGCTGGAGTCGAAGGCGATTGAATTCGCCATCCTAAATTCAAAAGCTCTGATTGCCAAAAGACTATCAACTTACACAGAATTAAAACCAAATGAAATTAGAGCTATTATACTGGCCGCAGCTGCCAGGTATACAGCTTTTAAATTGAAGATACCACAGGAAGACAATACCAATTGGACGCTCGCCATCAACCAGATCAAATATCTCCCAACAACAGCGCTGCAACATAAAAAGTTTTTAATACAAATAATCAATAACTTCAAAAAATATCAAAATTTACATGTTGATTAATTTTATTTGTTTATGTTACTTCTAAGTATAGTGTACTAGTACTTTGTATGTTATTGTTTGTTGAGAATTTAATTGTATTACCGTGTTTGTTTATTGCTGTGCATAGTTCTATGTGGATCACCATGTGGTTGATTTTCAGCAAGCAATAATTTTAAACTATAATGTTTATTTATGTATCTTTTACACAATTGCTTGTCTGGAATAAAAGTTAAAAAAAAAAGGTCAAAGAAGGTTGTTGTCTAAGTAATCACTGGTTTTCCTTTTCTTTACCTCTCAGGCTTCTCTGAAATTTTCTCTGAGTTTTTGATAACTTTACTGCGACCTTTTCTTTAGCGGTCTTGGTTATACTTTTGGGTGAGCTAAACAATACAATTTTTTTTTGCCTATATAGCTCGATAGAATTGCATCCGATAGGATATAAATAAGCATTATAGCATTACAATTAGTCTATCGAACCTAGGATGAGTAGACCAAAAATGACCATCCCCTCTCGGGATTCGAACCTGCGCCCCCAACATTGAGAGTTGAACACGCCTTAACACGCACGGCTATCGAGCTCCCAATTATACTGTTTTCTGGGTGAGAAACGGTGGTTCTTTAGTTTATTGATAACAGAAGTTACTACTTCACTGTCTTGACGAAAATATTGAAGCATGTTTATGAAAATATGAAGATTGTTTATTGGAGCATCAGTTGTTGACGTTGAGGTTATCCAGTATCTAGTGTAAAACTAGGCCAAAACTTTGTTTAATCACTTTAGCTTGGAAATATTTAGTCGGAATACTTCATTTTTTAGAGAACATCTACATTTTCATAGAGTAAATATTCCTCGCCATCCATTGTGCTTGTTGAACAGGGCCTGGTTTGGTCCAATGGATGTCTCGAAGAGGTTTTGTCCCAAACAGTTTATAGTGAACTCGGCCACTTCTCTATAATCAGCACTAGGACTGGTCTTATCTAGGATTTTTTTCAATTGCAGTTGTATTTTGCCTTTATGTTCTTCCATTCTTGCTCCACTTCGCCTAAAGTTTTGGGGTTGCTTTTATCCAAAGTATTCCAATTATCCTTGACGAAGCTAAAAATATCGTTGTTTGACTTTTAATCTTGCTAAAAAGAGTATCACATACTCCTCCAATTATAATTTTGGAATTGTGGTGGCAACAAGCAAAATGAAGTATCTTTTTCTCAAATTTTTTCCTCAATTAATTTTGCCGAACCCTTCCTTTGTTTTCCTTTGTTTATATGTCTAAAAAAGTAAGTAATTTAGACTGTTCATATCTAGTTCGAGAGTCGAGACCATCATATAATCATCTCCGATATAAATGGAATGCTGGGTTGAGCTCATGTTCATTCACTTGCTGTACAAAAAAACGCACTCAAGAATTAAGGATCACACTTAGGTCTTACAATGTCGGAACTTTCTCCAAAAGATCCCATGAGACTCTCAGAATTGAGAAAATACTCATTAAGATAATGAGATACGATCAAATAGAAGAATATACGACTTTATCAAGAAGCATGATATGCCTTCGAAGATTTGATGATGATCTCAACTCTGGGACTCGGAGTATTATTTGCTCTTATGTTGCAAAAACCTTTTATGTCATAGCAATACATTAACAAAGCTAATGGATTTCATATATTTTTTATAAATGAACTTTAACCATTTTCTTTCTAAAAAAGCCTAGCTAGGCACATTATATAGGTACATAGGTACCTATATGGTACCGGCAGATACCGAGTTAAGTTCCAGTGAGTCGGAGACAATAAAGGACCTCACCAAACAAACAAATATAAGTATACATTGTAAATGGGAACACTTATAACCTGTAAAGATATAGACATAGATAGCTTATTGGATTCTTTAGAGATATATGTCATTGTGCCCAATAAAATAATCTTTCTATATCTATCATAGAGATACAAAGATTTCGAGGGCTTATTCCCTTCAATAGCAGAGAAACATCGTTCAGCTATATTTTTGTGTCCAATATAAACAAGTAATTTGTACTACGTCATCGTAAGCTTATCATAGAGATAGATTCGATCTCTATGATCAGCTTACGCTGACCTACTACATATTACTTTGTTTATATTGGACACAAAATACAGATGAAGGGATAAGCTCTCTATATCTTTTTATCTCTTTGCCTCCAATAGAAGAGAAACATCGTTCAGCTGTATTCTGGACACAATGATGTATTTCTCTGAAGAATCCAATAAGCTTTCTATATCTTTATATCTCTATGATCTCTATGATCAACTTACAATGACGTAGTACAAGTTACTTTGTATATATTGGGCACAGGCGACAGCTGAACGATGTTTCTCTGCTATTGAGGGAATACACTCTCTATATCTTTATATCTCTTTGGAGTAAATATGAAATCATAATAATTCCATGGGGAAATATTATTTGAAATAATAATAATAATCCATTGATACTCTCAATTATGTCCTAAATAAAAGTCTAATTGTTTTTGATTGTTTTATTTATTGTTTGCATTCAAAATTGAGCAATCATTTTAGACCTAACTTGAAGGAACGTATTTATTGGTTTTTTTTTTTCTGCCGTTGTTGTTTTAACGGATTTTCCTTCTCATGTATTTACAAAACTTTAATCTCGCATGCGTCGTATAACGATTGTACAAACATAAATTGAAGGTTTGTTTGTAGGGGAAAGGAAGGGATGTTACAAATACAAATATGTTCCATACTCAATGTTGTACATAGGGGACGACGCAAGGAACTTCATATTTAATATAAATTATGTAGAAATGTTTACTTTCTCTTATCTTACGACTATGTGGATATACGGACTGTCACAGTCCTACTACGCCTACCTCTTGGTTAAATAAAGTTATGAGTAATATTTAAACAGGTCCACCGATTAAAAGGGAAGTAAGTTCACGAGAGAAAGAGAGGAGCACCTCCACATATATGTTGGCTGAATAAAAAATGAACTTTGATTCAATTGACATTTTATTCTATGAAATTCCGTCAATAAAGTATTATGAAATAAGGACCCTTAAATGCTCGGTCGCCTATTAATGTCCTATTATTTGAAAAATGGTAGCGAAGAGATAAGTATGAGTTAGACAGAATGTTTTATATGTATGATTTGCAGCTTAATATCATCTTTATATATAATCAGAGCTGGGATTCGGTGCCGCCGATTTGGTATTCAGTATATTTTATTATATATTTACCGAATACCGATCGGTGCGGTAGCTAATAAAGAACGATACATTTATTTATGTATCTGCTCATTGACTTCTTCATATGCATTTAGTATCGGACAATTTATAATTAAAGACAATTAAGTACAACATTTGTTATAATTTTTAAAGAGATAATTTGAAATTTAATACATGTTATTTATATATATAAATCATAAATGCACTCGGATTTTGAAGGAAATGGAAGGCAAGTGCAAACAAATATTTCCATAACTGTCTTTTGTTATACGTTGTCCGATACTAAATGCGCTTTCAGCTCCAGAGTTGTTATTTATTTAGCAAAGTTCAACTTCTTCAACCCACCGGGTGTAACAAGGCTTCCAGTTCTAAATAACGATTTACATTCGGTAGTCACAGCTCTGTTTATAATACATGCAGAGCTTTTTGAGAGGGAAAGTAGTTATTTATGAAAATTAAGGATAATTGAATCACAGGGATTAGGAAAGGATTGCCTTACAACCCCCCCCCCCCCCCCCCCCCCCTCTAACTGGTTCGATTGAGTTGCCTTTCTGAAGAGATAAATAGCATTAAAATTACTCAATCGAATCCAGGATTATCCATATTAATAATTCCCTCTCGGGAGTCGAACTTGCACTCTCAACGCTTAGAGTTGAACACACTTACACACTGAAATATCGCTCTCAGCGCGTATGTTCCCTTTGATTGCAGTATAGAAGGCTAAACAATACAAGGCTCCATGACGGGCCATGTCATTCAAGCCATAACGGATATGTCATTTGAATGAAGGATAATAAATATGCAGAGCTTTACATTGATTGATTCTAACCAAAATGTTGTCATTCTTAGTGTACAATTAGTACAGATTGGGATTTACTGGGAATTTTGAAAATAAGATCCAAAAATGGTGACGTCATTGCTAAGGTTGAACTTCCATATCAATAAACTCCAATAAAAATACCAAATGATGATATTTGCTATTTTTAAAGTTGGTTTTTAAAAGCTGAGGATGGATTACTCAACATAGTCTTATTGAAAGAGAGATAAAAACAAATATGTTTCCTTACTGAATTATCTTCTTACCTTAAAATAAAAGCATGAATCAACAAGAATCCTGTAATAGTAAATATAATATTTCAAGGCATACAAAATAACATATGAAAACGAATACAAAACAATTGACACAAAAAAAAAGCACAATAAAGATTAATCCTCTTGAAGTCTATCTATTTTGACATTAAAACAAATGGTCCTTAACTCGTAGCACATCAAGATATGTTCTTGTGACAAGAACATATCTTGATGTGCCTACGAGTTAAGGACCATTTATTTTAATGTCAAAATAGATAGACTTCAAGATCATTAATCTTTAATATGCTATTTTTTTATACCCCATATGATAATATGGAATAGTTGTACCTGAACTATAATATTAATAGGCATTTAAAACGTCCTTTAAAACTTTTCCCATATAATGGTTCTAGAATACTTGTATAAAACACTTATGCTTAATAAATTTCTGATAATGCATTTTGTATAAGGAATTATTGATAATAGGAATTTTTATTGAAGACACTTTTGTATAAATACATTTTTAAAGAAAAACTATGAAGCTGGGCCCAAAAGTGAGTAGTTTCCTTTATTTTTATACAAAAGTGTCTTGATCCAAAATTTATTTTATCGATAATTTCTTATACAAAATGTGTTTATCAGAAATGCTTCATGCATAAGTGTTTCATAAAAATATTCCTAGAACCAACTCTAAGTTATACATATAGCCTTTGACTTTTTGTCATGGACGTAAATATAGATTGTTTTTAGCTTTTATTAATAAAGACGAACATGATGCTTAACGAAATCATAAAGACTCCTTTAGCTCGTTCAATATTTTTTATCAAAGCGATCTGGTGGCAACCGTTGTAGATCGTTCAGCAATTTTATTATATTTATTTTAATTACACTATTCAAAAGCATTTTTTGCATTCACTTTAAAAGCACATTTTTTATACCATATCACATGGTTCTTTTTTCGCAAATCATTTAATTATATATTTATTGAAAATCAGGATAAATGCACGCTGAGACAATTCCATGACAATAACGTTGAAGGAGCATAATACTTTTTTTTAAGAATAAAAACGTACATTTCCAATTTGTCTTAGTACTAAGAAGCAAAACATGTAAAAGAAATGCCAAATTTAACGTTGCTCCGCGTAGAAGAGTTCGATGGACAGAAGACATGTATCGTAGAATATATTTGCAGAAATAAAACAAATGTGCAGGGATGCGAAAAAACTAAATATTTTAATCATTGAATATTCCAAATGTTATCAATTATAATAATAATAAGGACAAGCAATCAAAACATTTCTCTATTGGGTCCCCCCCCCCCCCCTATTCATATAGCTTTTTGACAATGGTACTCCCAGGGCAATCTTGTACGCAAAGGTTGGGTGAACTTTATATTTATAATGCCTATATTGATACGTGTTTATTATTTTTAGGATTAATATAAGCTATGTGACTTAATTTATTTCCCATTGTTGCGTTTATGATTTTTTTAAATATGTATAATGAAGATTGTAATGATAATATTATGAGTAATGAATTATATTTAGTCACGTATCTTCGTATATTCAAATCGATGGCTGGTGTGAGCAGCGTCAAGCTCCAGGAAAACGTGGATGAAATTTCATTAAGAAAAAAATTTGGTACGACCTCTAAATATCATTTTCTAATATTACTTTTTTTTAAATATGGCCCCATTAATATTATTTTAAATATAAATTATAAATTCTTTGAAGACTTAGATTCAACAGTTCCTTCAATCTTGCACTCAATGATCAGCAAAGGTGGTAAATATCTCTATTCTGATATTAATTATTTATCATAGATCATTTAATCATTTATACTCATTATATTTACCTCCGCCGGAGGAGGTATTGTTTTCACTGGCGTTGGTTTGTTGGTTGGTTGTTTGTCAGCAGGATAACTCAAAAAGTACGGAGCAGATTCGAATGAAACTTTGTGGAGTTGTTGGAAATGCCAAAAGGAACAAGGGATTCAATTTTGGCATCTCTGAGTGCTTCTTTAAGATACAAATGAGCTAAATACTAATAATTTTTTCAAGTTAGCCTACTCTGCCAATAGATGTCGCTGTGCTGTGAAATCGGGTGCTGGGAGCGTCTTCCTCTCGGAATTTCCGTCGAGGGGAACCCTCCCCCGTCCCTGTACGCCGCCCCAGTCGTGAAAAATTTGCCTTGGAAGGCTCATAAGGACCCCGTGACGGCGGAGGTTTGCACTCTCTGAGTGTATATTTATCATTACAATCTTCATTATGGATAAATAAAAAATCATAAACGTAACAATGGGAATAAATTAAGCCACATAACTTATTACTACCAATATGAATAACAAGTTCGCAGGCCCGGCCCGCCCACCCACTGAGTGACGTGGGCCCGATTTGTTTATGAATCTGTGCCCCCCCCCCCCCATAACAACTGCAGGGCCTCCCAACAGCCTGGGCCTGCTGCCGGGCCTGCTGCGGGCCTACAAATACGTAATAATATGGGCATTATAAATATAAAATTCACCCAACCTCTACGTACAAGACTGCCCTAGGAGTACCGATTTTATTATATATATACCGAATATCGATCGGTGCGGTAGATAAGAAAGAAAGATAAATTTATTTATGTATCTGCTATATGACTTCTTCATATATATTTAGTATCGGACAATTTATAACAAAAGACAATTAATTACATAGTTTGTTATAACTTTTTAGAGATTATTTGAAATTTAATACATGTTATCTTTATACAAATCATATATGTACTCGGATTTTGAAGGAAATGAAAGGCAATGACAAACAAATTATTTCCTGTCTTTTGTTAGTTGTTGCCCGATATTAAATGTACTTTCAGCTCCAGAGTTGTTTATTTATTTAGCAAAGTTCAACTTCTTCACACCACCAGGTAACAACGCTTCCAGTTCTAAATACCGATTTACATTCGGTAGTCACTGCTCTGATTCCCACTATGGCTTATCTTTCATGTACATATTTACATAATTCAATAGCGTGACTGCTCACGATAGTGACCTGACCAACAACAACAACAAAAATATAAAGATTATAATTGTGTTGTTCCAATTTTCTCTGTATTTATTCTAGTCACCACATTGTCAAATTTAGTGTATATATTAGGTATATATTTGTGAGCTTTCATTACGAAGCAATTTACTCCTATAATTATACATTTAAAAAAAGAGCCTCTCCCTTCCTCTTTCCCCTTTCACGCCATTGTACATACACAAACACGTCCTCCTTCTCGATGGTATTGGTTTACTCATTGCGCCTACAAGGAATAATTTACATGTATTGTATGTATATGATTATATTTCTGCTTATAAATCCATTGATTACTAATTAATAGAAAGCTGAGATTACCCTCTAGCAGTACCAAAGACTTGTCTTGTATGACGACATTCTTTTATTGGTCCTTTAGGACATGGCCTCCAAAAGAATCTCAAGAGGTCCCTCTGTCCCTGAGGTATAAATACTTGTTGGTACATCTTTGCTATATCAACCACAATAGCTATCGGTTGGAAACTCCACCTATACAGAATGTCAATCAAGTTTAATTGTAATTTAGGGCCAACGTATAATTGATCATTCAACGACTTTCCATGACCTACCTTCATTGACGCATCGAAAACGATTCTTAACTTCGTCGTACTTGAGGTTTCCTTGAAACAGCATGATGAGATACGTAACAAATATCACGCCTGTCCTTGAGTGCTATTTCACTATCGGGTATAATTTCAACAAAGCCTAGATCGAAATTACTCTGCATAGTCTGCTGATATGATTCTTTAAATGCATCATTCATACGAAATCTACTTTCTAGTCTATTAAAACGTTTTAATGCAAGATGTTTAGAACTTAACATATTTTCAAAATTATCCTTAACTGGTAGAGGAGCTTCTACGTGGCCATTCTTCAATGCTCTAACACCCTTATTGAATATTCTGACTGCATGCTTTTCACCCATTGAATGGAATTCCTCTTTAGAGATTCCCGTCTCTTCCAGCCTCCAAAACTGTGAAATATCTGAATTTTCAGCTTTCATTACTGCATGAGATACAGACACAATATTGTTTGATTTATTATCCAAATTAACGTTGCCAAATATAACCCACCCAAATTTAGTATGCTTTACAACAGGTTCATTAACTTTTCCTATTCTATCAGGAATAGGTGTCAAATAACGATCAAGCATATTAGCTCCAATCAATACCTCAACTTTTCCTGACTCGCACCCAAAGTCTGCCAGCTCCAAACCCTTTAAGTGAGAATATGAGCTATACTTTTTGGTACGGGCACGGCATAATCTGATATTCGATTAACTTCAATTGCATCCATAGAAACCAAGACTCCACTTCGAGTTTCCAGAGCAATAATATGTTGATAATACGTTGATGCTGGAGTGGACATACTAGCTACTCCGCTGAACGATAATTGACACTGAGTACCACGGAGATTGAGCGCCTTAACCAGTCTAGAAGTGACGAAACTAGCCTGAGAACCTGGATCCAACAATGCACGAACATATTCAACCCTATGGTTATGAATAACACCAATTCTAGCAGTCATCAAGAGAGTAGTTTTATATACTGAAAGATGCCCAACATTGGCCGAGGATTCAGAAGAATTAAAATTTCTCTCGACATTAGTATAGGCCAAAGGCCGATGAAGCAGCGTGTGATGTCTTCCTTTACATTTTTGGCACGATTGTTCAGAAGTACACTTCATCATTTGATGCCCTGTATTCAAACAAATGAAACAAACTCCAAGGGCACGTGCCTGCTGTTGTCTATCATTATAATCTTTGCTTTTAAAGTCAGAGCAATTCGGAAGGCAATGATTCCCACAACAATTAGGGCATTTCACAGGACGAATGACACCTTGATTAACCATTCTCCTCTCGACTACCTGAGGCCTATTAAGCTTGCAAGAAACTTGAGATTCAGCAACTCTTGCTGCAATAAGAACATGCGAAAGAAATCTTTCAACTGTGATTTCCTCCTCTTTCTGACTCAAACAAGTCATCCTTTCCCATTCACTCCTTAACTGCCCAGAAACACGGCTTTCCAAGAGTGGTATAACTAGTTTTCTCGCATGCGGCTCTTCAATGTCTACAGAATTTTCTTTTAGAGCCCTCTGAATGGCTAGGACTTCATCATGAAATCGGTGAAGATCACGAGGTTCTTCCTTCACGTTGTTGAGAGACACTAACTTGTGTACCAGTTTATAGATGACAGTGCGACTTCTCCCAAAGTTTTCATTAAGGATTTTGAAAGCTGCTAAGTAGCTTTCCGAAGTCACAGGAAGTGAGGCTATTTTATTAAATGCTACTCCACGCAAAACTGACTTTAAAAAGGTGAACTTGGTGACAGATGGGATCTCCCACTGATCCACGTTTGCAAAAAAGGTTTCTTTCCACGAAGCGAACTCTGTAATATCTCCATCAAATTTGGGCAATTCTAGCTGAGGCATTTTTAGAAACTGAGGCAATCCTCCTTATTTTTGATGGATTTCAGACAAGAAAAAATCCTTTGATCCGGCTCGAAGGACCATGTATAGAATCCACGTGAATCTCTTTCCCTTTTATTGGCAGGGACGGACCTTTAACCAATGGAATAGTGGACTGTATATATGTATATTAACTTTATTCACTTAGGATCACTGCCCCTTTTTTATCAATACACAACAATAATAACAGAAGTGAAACACGAGGTCTTCACCTCCCAACACACACAACAAAAGTGATCAAAAGGGGGAAAATATATTAACACAAACAACAAAAACAACAAAGTACACAGATTAAGAAATCCTCCCCGATCCCCGCACCCCTTACTCCATCAATACTCTTTAATGAAATCACCAAAGGCTTTAGTTATTTATATTAAGATAATATTAACAACAAAAATGATATTAACTATTTTGCACTCTATATGGTTTTTAATCAGGCTCTTATAAACTAATAATAAGTAACTTGACAAATTATATCCCTTGAGAGATATCGGGGAGCGAAGTTTAACCTCGAAGGTTTTATTTTTAAAGCATTTAAATGTCTGATTATTGATAATCTAATTTGTAATAATAAAGAAAGCGCCTAGATAGGTTCACTACCGGCTGATACCGGAATAAGTAGTTGGGTCCAATCTAGGAGCTAAACAAACAAAGTAATTTGACAGTTTCTTATAGATAATACATATATGAGTAATCTTTTTTAATTTCTGTTCATTTTTATGTAAATATAAAATAACGTAACTAAATGCGTTATCAAAGTGGAGGCGTGGTCAACTATCAGCTCCTGAGAGGCGAAGGTCAATATTCAAAAGATTCAAAGTGCGTTGGACTCACTTAAATGCTTAATCTTATCCCAATGAATACTGCAATTTCCTTTCATTCAAATAGATAAAAATTGAATAATAATAAGAAGAATATCAATATATCAATACCATAGCTAATTCACAATAAACACAAATAAACATTGTAGTTTACCCGTTAACTATTTTATTTTTTTCATTTTACTGACATTTTAATATTATGGCATATTAAATAATATAAATATTCAGTAAAATGAAAAAATAAAATAGTTAACGCTACGGATAACTACAATATATATATATGTATATATATATATATATGTTTGTTTTGTTTTTTTGAGTGTAGGATCCAAGAGTACGAATTGAAATTGGGTCTTGAATCCATGGTGGAATCGAATTAACTTTCTTATTCCTCCCCTAGAACACACAATCATTTTAACCAAGTTATTTACTTATTCTACCTCGGGAAGCCAAACAGTTAACCATGTTACAATTTATTGTTATTATTGAGGCTTTAAATATTTTATGATATAAGATACAACAAAATATAATAAATATTTAGGGGAAAGAATGATGTGTATAACATCAATAAACATTGTAGTTTAAAAGTATTCCTTGCCTGAGTCGCCTTTAAAAACATAAAATATGACAACAAAATATTCATAATAATTCCAAAACATCAAAACAATACATATTTAACTCTCAAACACACACAAACGTTAAACCAAATATTTCAAAAAAGATGTAGACTGTGGTCTTAGAGTGGGAAAGTTTTACTTCCCACTTCTTAGAGCAGCTAGGCTTCATATATCCCCTACTCCATGGCATATTAAATTAAGTTCAAGGCCCGGACCCGACGAGGACGCTAAGAAAATCTGACAGGCTTTTATTCAAGAGCTAAATCTTCCGCAAAGATGGGAAAAAATAATTTGGAATCAACCACGTTAAGGATAGCAAAAATTCACCGCACAATTTCAAATCTCTACCGGTTGCATCTTTTTCAACTTTCCTTGTAAGGACTGCGGAAAAATATATAATTCGATCATGGACGTTTTCGCTGATTGCTCTGCCCTGTCGTATCTTCGTGCTTTCGTCACTCATAACATAAGTCATTTAATAAGCTCTGAAAATGAGGCAAAGTTTTTATCCGCTTATATCCTATTTGGTTATCCTCTAAAGGCAACGACTGCATCTCCTGAATCCAAGGCTCTGAGCTTTGCACTTGCTAGCTCTAAAGCTCGCATCGCAGAGTGCTTAACCTCCAATACACTCATTCGTAATGAGTCGTTTAAAAAATATTTGTTTCTTCGGCTGCAAGATGGAGCCTTTGCCCTCAAGATTCCACATTCTAAGCTAGTGACGTTATAGGACTTCGCCGCGGATATCGTCAAAGTTTTCCTCAGTAGTCCTGTCATTTTATTCTCGTTTGAGACTCATTGTTAAAAGATATAGGAGGACTTCAAATGACATCATCGAGGGAGCCGTGCAATAAAGATGGTCTTATATACTATTTACAATCTGTATTTCGTGTTACTCACTTCAACTATATATGTATAATTCAGATTTTGATGTTTTAATGATGTGATGGGTCTTGCTTCAGAGGATTAATTTTAAACTACAATGTTTATTTATGATTTTATTATCACAACCCCTCTGCTCTTTTTATTTATTATTGTATATATTTTATTATGTATGATTTTAAATAAATGAACCATTAAAGAAAAAAAAACCATAATAAATCATTCATATAAATTAACTTCTTTTAAAAATTTCATAAGATTTAATTATTTTTTAACATTGTAAAATACTTCGCCGAAACTTTGGGGTAAAACTTAAATAAATCCGCCGCATATTGCCATCCAGCACCAGAAGCGTTAGGAATCTTCAGTGAGAAGGACGAATAACGAGTCTCAGAAGGTATTAGAACGGCTCTTATTTCCTCCGGGTCCACAGGATCATTTTTGCAGAGTTTGCTCGCAATGAGTGATTTAGCATACGATAAAGCACACTCCAGTGCCTTCAAATCTCGGACGGGGCTTGGCCTTCCATTACTCCAAACAGTTCACATGCTTTTACATTCACCTCAATGTTATTATTAACATTTAGAGCTACCAACTTCTTCAAAATCTGAACATGAATGCAGTCTACAAAGGCGTGTATAGTTGAATTATATATCCTTCCGCAGTTTTTGCACGGAGAACTGAAGAATAGCAGGTTGCCCGAGATCTGAAGTTGCGCAGTGAATTTTTTATCATCGTGGATGCTAACCAAGGATTGCTGTATTTTTTATGCCATTCATCAGGAAGGTTTAAAAGAGTAGAATAAAACTTGCACAGTTTATTGACTTCGTGTCATGTTGGCGGTTAAAACCCATTTTCAGGTGCCAAGGAGAGGATGGCATATGATTTCTTGCAGTTCTCCCTAGAGGAAAACAATATTTACCATGTGAAAAGGGGAGTGTCGTTTACAAATATCATGGATTGTTAATATGTCACTTTCTAAGGCTAGACCTTCTAGATAACGGGGTTCACTATGGTTCTTGAAGAAGGCTTTCTTTGATGAGTTTTGATGAATTATATCAACGATCGTGTCGAATTTATACATGGGTGTCCCAGACCACAGGACACGATGAGCTGCACTCCATGATATCGACAATGACTTTATGGATTCATTAGATAGAATGGTTCCCATCATACAGAGTTTATAGATATTTTATTTAAGAATGTTGATCTTCATTCAGAAAGTGGCCGAAGAGTGATGTCCATAAATATTTTTTGGTACATTCTTGGAACTATTTTAGATAATAAAGCTATTCCACCGCCATATGTTTCCTAGGTCTTTTAAGGCAGGAGAGGTATCTTCGATGAAAGGGTTTCCAACCAGGAGTCTTCTTCGTTTATGCCTTCTCAGCTAGTAAGGGTAATGAGTGGACTTTGTATAACACTAGTGGAACGATATGTATATTGTACAAGTCGATCCGCTAAGTATGTTGAAGTTCTCCATTGTTTAATTTTGTGCGCATTGTAGAATCTAATGAAATCCATTCGCTTCCATTTCACCGTTTCTTTCCCATTCAATGCCCAGAGCTGAATTCTGTTCATTATGGGACACCCCATTATTTTACTTGAAACATCCGGAAACCATTTACCGATTGGGAGAACAGCAGTTTTGTTTTATTCATATACAATCCAGACCGATTAGAATATTTCATAAAGCATTCAAAGAACTTCAATCCTCTTGACAAGTTGAACGCTTGAATTAGCTTCAACATATAACGATATATCGTCAGCGTAAGCATCCAACAAATGGTTTGTGGGGCTAAAAGAGATTCCAAACCCTCCGTATTTTCTTTTAAGGGACTCACAAAATTCCTCAATAGCTGCTATAAAAAGTAAGGTGATGCAGGACATCCTTGCCTGCAGCTTCTCTTAAGTGCAATCCTTCCACTTGAGTGACCATCGATGTGATTTTGGAAGAACCATTACATAGTAAGGCACGAATCGGATTAAAAAACGCTTTGGGAGTAATTTTTTACCCCCCTCAGAATATGAGCATGAGCAATTGTGTCGAATGATTTGTGGAAGTCCACAATTATTATTGCTCTATATTTGCCTCTCTCCGTTACAGAATCAATCAACGCTCTTATGTTGCGGGAGATGTCGTGAATTGTCCGTTTTCGTAAAAAACCTTTTTGATGATGTCCTACTTTTTCACTTAAAACTTCTTTGATTTGTTTTGCAACAATACCAGACCAGTATTTTATATGTTTCATTCAAGACTGTTATAGGCCTCCAATGTTCAAATTTTGTGGCATTGCCTTTTTTTGGCATGAGTGATATTCGACCCATAGTTAATGCAGAAGGAAGCTCGCTATGTTTTTTCATACCAAGTCCAAGTTTAAGAAGATAAGGTCCGCATGCATCTGGAAGATACCTGAAGATTTGTCCACCAACTCCATCCGGTCCTAAAGCTTTATTACTTTTGATCTTGTTCGCTAAGTGTTCGTGAATATTTTGTGCAGTAAAAACAGGGATGTGAGGGTTAGTTTTTCGTCGTTTTGGAAAACTATTCCGTTGTCCTCCAAGTATATTGGCAAATTTTTATGAAGTGTCTAAGAATTTCGTATTTATTGTCGAGTATTTTGTGGTCTAAAATAATTCTCTGGACTTAACAGAAGTAGTAGAACATTTAAAGATAGATCCCTTCTTCAGAATATGGCATCGTTTTCTTTTTTGCGCTTTCGTTCCATCTCTTCTTCTGCGATATCAGATACTCTAAAAATATTAAAGTATCAGAGACGAAAGATCTATGAAAAATAGACCCTGTATTTAAAATGTCATCTAAATTATCGCTAAAAATTCTTGCTTCTCATTTTTTTGGCTTTGGAAAACATAATCGCCGAAATTTTGATGTTATGAATAAAAGAGCTCAGTAAAATATTTAATGGTTTCATCGGCTTATAAAATAACTTTAATCGATATCTAAGTGCACTTAAAAATTCTTTATGTTCAAGGATCCATTATGCTATTTTGAACTGATACGGGCAGGCAAGGAACCAAGTTCATCTTGAATTACTTTATGATCAGAGAAGGGCCCGTAAGATAAAATGTTTTTTTATGTCTCTAAAAATACACAGTGCCGTCAAAGCTCAATCTGTTCTTGAAATTGGTTTCCACTCCTCCAAGAAAAAGTTTCGTCCGGGCTAAGTATTTTAGTTGTATCAACCAGATTCAGATCTCTAATAGTTTTCAACAAAAAGGCTGCGTTTGAGTTTCCACTTTTTTATCGACGTCCACATTCATGTCGCCAATTAAAATACAGGGGACTGTATCCATTTGTATATTATTTAAAATGATTGAAAAAAGGAATGAGACTTATCATTTGGTCCGTTGATGTTACATAATAAAATCGTTGAATTATAAATTTTATATTTATTCCATGCCGTTGACTTTTTGACGAGTATTCTTTCGATAAGGAATATGAGTCAATGTTTTTGAAATAAGAGTAAGAATTCCTGTCGAATTTTCGGGTCCAGTGAAGAAGTAATCACACTTTTGAGGTAAACACAATGAACACTGATTTTGGCATGTTCATGAAACTTTACTTCTAACATCTTGAAGACAGACACAATCAGGATTAAGTTTCACCAGTCGCTTCATTAAGGCGTGTCTCTTTTTACGGTCGCGCCCTCCTCTCGTGCTTAGAGAAATTATTTTGAGACCAATCATTTTTCTTAGACCTGAAGAATTTGGTTAAATTCTCTGGACTTTACCTGGAGTTTCCATATTTTTTGTGAGAGGCCTGAATCCGGGGTTTAACTTTAGATCCCGATCTGGTCCTTTTGCGTAAGGACATACCAAGTTCTGTGTTGATTACAGACTTTTTATCCTTCTTAGGTACTTTTGAGGGAGCTTCTAGATAATTTTTTACGTTTTCACTTTTTTCTTCCTCAGATTGGAGGTTATCTTCTCTTAAGCACGGTAAGGTGATCTTTTCCTCGTAATTTTGTCATCTATTTTTATTTGGCATTCTTTTCCATCAATACATTCGGCATCCTCTTCTTCAGTAACCATACCGTTTCGTTGTGGGGACTCCCTTTTGTTTTTCCCATCAACAGTCTCTTTTGTGTTTTTTCAGTCTCCTTGTTTTCTTTAGTTTGAGTCTCCTCGATACACTCATCACGTAGTTTTGCTTTGAGGTTTCAGTCTCATTATCCTTATTTTCCCTCTTTCTTTCCCAGCAACGTCTCAGAAGTATCAATATCTTCAGCAGTTTTTTCTTTATTCGATCAGTGCTTGATGTATTCGTTTCATCTTACAAACATGTTCGGGCAACTCTTAGTAAAATGCGCAACTTTAAATTTGGCACAAGTTTCGATTGACCAAATAACCAATTTTTGTCTTCAGTCCTTTTATGGGTAAAACCTTGGAATTTATTTTTTGAGTTTAATGTTCAGCTGAAAATTTCCGTTTCTCTGCCCCCTTAGTCTTCCCTCCTCCAAAACACAAGGCTTTGCACAATTAATGATAGTGCCATACTCCTGTAGAACACGATCAGTTTCAATTCCTTTCACATCCTCATGTGGGGAAAATACCGTGATTCTTTTTTTCAAAAATCACCGGATTCCCAGAAGCATCTTTCCTTTGCGCCCTCAAATTTCTTACAGTTCCTTTTATCCCGTTAGAACCTCATCCGTTTTCCTAATAATAAATTCGTCTTCAACATGGGAAAGGTCTTCCCCAATATCCATATCCTTGTTGAGGACAATAACTAATATATTTCTTCCGCCGGGGAAAATATGAAGAATAGCATGCTGAAGTTTTAAAGTTCCGAAAATAATATTCTCCACTTCAATGTTAGAAGGTCGCAGAGGCGCCCGATCTCCCAATATTGCCTTAACATCAATTATTATTTTGCTCTTAATAGCTCTAGAAGAAGATCCTTCTCAAGATCATTAAGATAGTAGTTTTTTGATCCGCTGGATGATTCACACATGATTATTATTATTATTTTTCAAGTCCCCTCCTCGCCAGCTAGAGGACAATCAAGGTGAGAAGAAAAAGAAAAAAAGGGGATGAAAAAAAATAAAACTCCCTCGTTCTTCGGAATCACTTAAGGGAACTTAAAGGCCAAATATCTTCACAAATAAAAGGCCAGTCAAAAGTGTTTTAACTCTCACCCGTAGCCACTGATGTGAGGAACACGTAAATATTAAAAACTCTGTCCAAAGGTTCCTATTTCGGATGAAAGAACACTATCCCGAGGAGTCACTTGAGGCACGTCTTCACACAATCCAATACATAATTTTTTCTAATGTTACAATTCTTCGACTTGCTGGGATCTGCTTTAGCTCTGGAGGATGTTGGTTATAGCATTTTTGAGCCATCTATCTAAAGACAAAAGAAATCAAACTCAGCCAACATGTGATAAAACGTCTCATCACTTTGTGACAAAAACGTCACTCTCGAGTGAAAAATTAATTCGACAATGACTGATGATATCTAAGAAAGTTATGAACAGTATTATCTGTATTGAATACATAGAGATTCACGGCTCGATGCAATAGGTCTTGCTTTGGAAGCCATAGTTTACTTGGTTTACAGGAGCTATCTTGTGTCCATCGGAGGCTCATTCTCTATAGAAACCTCTCCTTGGCAGGTTGACAGAAAGAATCTGGAATAGGAATGTCCTTTAATAGATTGATCTTGATCCAGCTTTTGCAAGTTGCTCAGCTTTCTCATTTCCTGGCCAACCTACACATCCAAGTGTATTCAAAGCATTGATGCAATTGTCACTGTACGTGACTTTACAACAACGGAGCCCAGGGATACAAAAGCTGCTCGGTTGACATAAAAATCATTTTTTTTTTGGTTTGAAATTTTCTTTTTTAATGATAAGAGGGCTTTAAGATAGCCCAAACTTCAGCTTGAAACACAGTGGATTCGTCATTGAGTCTCTAGCTGAGTTTATTATAAAAATAAAGGATTGAAGAAATAATTGCCCATCCAATTTTGTCAGCAATTTGCTACCATCAATGTAGCATTGAAATACCATTACTGGCGTTCAATACCTCACCTACAGAGAAGCTATCATATATATATATATCATGAAACGACCGAGACACTTTTTTTTACTGGGTCCCGGGCCTGGGACTTAATTTTTTCAAGCTGGACCGGACTTTAATATATTTTTGTTCCTTCGTCATTCTCAAAGTGATGACGTTTTCTTTAGAAAAGAATTCCAAAAAATGACGACTTTTTTTGTTGAAAAAAAATTATCGAAAAAAGTGGGGTCTTTTTTAGAAAAAAATTACAGAATTTTTTTTAAATTTTGTTTAAAAAAAAAAATGATGACACTTTGAGAATGAAGGACGAACATAAATATTAAAGTCCTGGCCCGGTGATTTTTAGACATCGGACCGGGACACTCAAAAACCACCGGGACCCGGGCCGGAACCCGGTCGTTTCCTGATATATATATATATATATATTTATATAATAATAATTATTATTATAATAAAATGTAGCCACATCTATTGGAAGATTTTTTTTTTTGTATTTCAAATACAATTAACTAAGACGTTGATTTAAACATTTATAAAATACAATAAGAATAATGTAGTCGTAGGTATTAAACATAAGACAGGTTAATAATAAAGGGGTTTAAGTAATATTTAAAATGAGGTAATAATAATAATAATAAAAGATGAAAAATAAAATAATAGAAGAAGGCGTCAAGAGAGTAACATGAGGCGTGAGCTTTATTTGTAAACAAACGCTCCTCCACCGGAACCAGCACTACTGATGAACAATTGGGACGCCATCGAGGATCTCCAAGCTTCTTCTTACCACGCAATCAATCCCCAAAGGAAGAGGAGCTCCCTTAACTCTAGCGGCATAAAGGATCCCCTGGACAGTTGAGATGATGTGTTCTATTTCGAAGGCATGCTTATAGGAGGCAGATGTACAGACCAGCCAATCCCTAGGGTCTAATGCTACTCCGTACACCTTTTGAATGTCTTCTTCCACCGCACGAACAAGAGGGAGGATTCGGGGACAAAAATAGAAGAAATGGAAAGATGTCTCCGTTTCTTTTTTGCACCAATGGCAGGACTGTTCCTCTGGAGAAACCTTCGATTTATTTGTGTAGAGGGAGGATGTTGCTATCTGTATCTCAACCATTTTGTCTCGGGTCAGTAATTGGGTTCTGTAGGATGGTTTTAGGGTTAATTAAACTAATATCTTCATTTTCTTTAAGGTTTTTGAGTCTCTTTGTGATAATGACCGAGGAGATGTCCCGATTTGGTTCCCTATAAGAGTTCACGAACCCTTCGGTTATTGATGGAAGTGAGTGCAATGAAAAAGGAGTAGGTGGACCGTTCAGTTTCGAAGAAGTGAATTTCATCCTTTGTATTCTCATACCCAAAATGAAATTCTTCATAACTCAGTCAGTGACAGAAAATTGGCCTATGGAAGTAATATTGAGATCCTGATAAGGCTCTTCTTCACTCTCTAATCTCTTGTTGTAATTCAAGGGCTCATAAGCTCCAAGGAGCGGAAGGACATATTCTATAATATAATTCCATGAGAGTCCCATCCTTTTCCAATAGAGACCACACTTTCTAGTCACTTTTTAAAAAACTCTGATGGACCCATAAATATACGGTCCTCAAATTGATGGCCTGTGACTTTTAGAAGGAGTGCTTTAGTCTAGGTGACCAGAATCTCTATTCGTTGAAATCTCCTCATCCAGGTCAGGTTTAATGTCTTCCACATGTGCTCCATATTCATCAGACCAAGTCCCCATTTACTCACAGGGGCTTCTAATCTTTTTCTTGATATATAAGGTCTTGAATTACCCCATATTAGGTTGTCCCTATATTTATAAATTTTGATACAGATGTCCGTAAAATATGGAATATATCTTAAAATATGAAAAACTTTCGGGAAAATATTTATATCCCAGGCTCTCATTTTTTCATACCTTGACAGAGGGGTACTTTTATATAAAGCACTGTTCTTTTCTAAGGTGACCAGAATTTTTATTTGATTGAGTTTTTCAGAGTCAACCTCTGCGCTTGATTCTTCCACACCCAACATGACCGCACTTTGGACAAACTTTACTCCATCAAAGACTTGCGACAGGCCATCTTTACAGTTGGAAAGGATCTGAGGTTTAGTTAAGTTATCTCGTTGTCGTCAGTAGTTATAATAATCTTTAGTTCTTCAGTGGGGTTTCTGAAACAGGTGCTTCATTTTGAGAAACCCCCTGCCCTTCTTTCGTTGGAGGTAATGCATCTTTGGGTGCATTCTCTGTCTTCTCTGGAGATGCTAAAATTGATCGTAGGAACTCTTTGTAGTCCTTATCTTTGCTTTTTCTCTAGCACATGTACTGGATAGATGGCCAAAGCGTAGACAATTAAAGCATTGTTTCTTCATATTAGGGAAACTTAATCTGATTAGTTTCCCTTTGACTGGTAAGAGGGCTGGAATTTTGTTGGATCTCCGGTCACTTTGAAAATAACGGAACCCAACCCAATCGAGTTCTCCAAGCCCTTCAGGGCTGTGGGTGACCAGACTATTTTTGTTGGCGTCAGAGCGAGCATAGCCCGTTTTGCTTTATATCTTCTGTGAAGAGTTTGAGAGAGTTCAGAAGGTCGATCTCCGAAACTTTGCGAATACATTTTTGGCTTTTTATTTCAAAGGCTCGTGACTTAGATGCCTCCAATGCGGCCTTAGGCCGATTATTTCATTAGTAATTTCTTACTAGTGGTCTGCTAATATATTCCAGGGGGAACTTAATGTCTTTAATTTATTACTGATATTAATTGGATTTTTTAAACCAATAAGAGCTTTTCCGGGTCCCATCTATTGAAGATAATCTCTCTCTTTATATATACAGGGGGATTCACTACAACTGAGTCACACGTACTACGATGTATAATCTTTGGATTAAATTTTCATTAAATTGCTCAAATAAAAATAATGGTATATATGTAATGAACAATATATATTTTATGATTTTCCACGTATCCTCCTTTGGTCTTCAGTACAGCTTTGAAACTCCTAACGGTGGAGGCAACAAAGGCAGATATTTCTTCCTCAGATAAGGCGGCTCATGGCTGAAGCAGTTTCTTTTTAGAATCTCCACTGATGGTCAGGACTTGCTTAACACCCTTCTCTCCAGAATGGACTATATTCCATATTAAATGGGTTCAGATCTGGGAGGATGAACATATCATTACAGAAGCTTTGAACCAATTTGCTGGTGTGGATGGATCCCCATCTTGCTGGAACACTAAAGGTGTCGTTGGATACTCTCTTTGTACTCATGGGACTACCTCCTCGGAAAGAAGGTAAAAATAAACCGCTTGGTTGACCTTCACCCCTCCTCGACGAAGATCAAAGGGCCCTCTTCCTGTCCGACGTCACGCTCGGCCAGATCATGACAGAGGGTGGCTTCTGCCTTCTTAAGGCTGTCCTCAGCTCCACGGGGATGTCCTCCTTCTTCCACGTCAAAATCCGGTCATTTTGACTGTTGTGGGTGGCCTGGACCGTGATAATTTCTCATCTGTCCAGAGAACTGATGGCGACCTGTCTTTAGAGAGTTGTCGAATATTTTTCCTCCCACGGATAAGCTTGTTCTTATGGCCTGGGATAGAATCTGAGGTGGCTTCTTCTTATAAGCAAGCATTCTCAGGTCTTTCCTGATCAATCTCCAAATGCTAGTGATGCTCATGTACTCCTCTTTAGGCATCTGTCTCATGGATCAAGTTGGATTGGTCCTGAGTTTCCCCTGATCCTCTTCTTCCCAGGCAGTGTCCTCACAATTTTTTTCAAGACCTGAACCTTCCTTGAAACCTTGCCTAACTCCTAAAGACTTTTATGGTATTATAGACCGTTGCTCCGCTCACTGTGGCCTTTAAAATCTTCATAATTTCAACTTTATTTTACGAAATGAGGCCAAAATCAAGTCACATTTATCCTGTTCAGAAGCAATTTTCTATTGGAAACAGGGCTATCTCACACAAACTAATTTTTATGAAAGCTGTAGCAGATATTTCTATCAACAACAACAAAATAAAAAATGGAGGGAATATTAAATTTGGGAAAACGTGAGAGTTACCAAAGTGAGAGTCTCAATTCTAATGAAATCACCCTGTATATGTATATATACCTATATATATAATATTTTCGTCTTTAATTAGGCCACTCACTATGCAGAAAAACGATACAATGTATGCAAGGTATTGATTTCCATTATAGAGCAAATTAATTTGCTACGTTGGGGACAAAATAAGGCGAAGCTTTTTATAGAAAAAATTATCTCATTTCGTAGAAAGGGTTAAAAACGACTTTTTTAATT
>CP045902.1:5910101-5967086 GCA_013387185.1 Caligus rogercresseyi
TTCATATTCCTAAACATAAAAGAGAAGAATTGGGCTTAAAAAAACTATAACGATATTTTACAGCAACAAATATGGAATACCTTTTGGTTCAGATCCAGGAATACTAGAAAGCTAACTGGAAGGATGAAACGTCATAACGGGCACTCCCTTTATGCTCAAGTAAGGGCCATCATTATTAGTTCAATTGTAATATTTATTTCAAAAAACGTGGTTGTGTAGTGTTATTTTAAGTTCTTTATATTCTGTGTTTCAAAGTGGTTTACAAGTTATCTGCTTCTGTTGTAAACAGGGATATAATAATATGCCAAAGAGGGACTACTCTTTCTCAAACGATCTCTTTGGGAAGCTCAAGAGTCACTTTGATATCCACAGCTTTCGCCTCAATCATCTGTCAGCCATTAATGCGGCCCTCTTGAACAATGTCGCCTCTGTCTTTATGCCCACGGAGGCAGAAAGAGTCTCTGCTATCAGTTACCCGCTGCAGTCCAGGGCAGAGTCACTGTAGTCCTATCCCTCCTGGCATCCCTCATATATGATAAAGTCACAAAGCTCAACGGTATGGGAATCCCTGCAGATCATCTCATCGGGGACGACTATGGCCGGCAGCGGAAAATATACGAAAAGCTCCGTCTCCTCACACCCCAAATCATATTCCTCTGCGTGACTCCCGAGAAGGTATCTGCCTCTCAGAAGCTCAATGGAGTCTCTCGAAGCCTTTATTCGCGGGATCCCCTCAAGCGATTCGTTATTGACTGTGTGTCTCAGTAGGGACACGACTTTCACTCGTACTACTAGCTTCTCCATAGGTTACGAAGAGATTTTCCCCGAGTCTATTTTATGGCACTAACGGCCACCGCGACGCCCTGCATCCGAACGGACATTTCTACATCATCTAAAATGAAGTCTCCAAAATGGTTTCTCTCTTCCTTCAACAGACAGAATTTGGCCTATGAGGTCCAACCAGAGAATCCATCCAAAACTGCTATGCTGCCCTTCCGTGGACTGCTACCGTGAAATGGCTATTAAGCTGCCTTGCTCCAAGGGTGAAATAATGGACATTGTTCATATGAAGGAGCTTTAATACAAGAGCTACGAGGAGGAACTTATCCCAATTTGCCAGAGCTTTTTGGACCAACGGTTGAGTTATTTGGAGGATAAGGAATACGCTGCATTCTAAATAGCGAAGAAGGCTCTGGGATTTTCTGTATTTTAGCTCGAGCATCGAGTCTATTGGTGGATGGATGTCCAAGTCAAAGTAAGAGTTTCTAACTATTCATCAAAAATAAAAGTACCCTTTTATCTTAAAGCAATTTAAAATATGAATGATTTTAAAGATATATATATATATATATAATATTAATCATAACTTTTTCATTTTATGAAATAGATTTTTACTTTATCACAATATCAAGCCAATAAATAAGTAAATAAGTATTAACTAAAATTAAATATATTGAGTACATTGTCCAATTTTAATAGTATCGTAGCTATACGTAGCTTTTATTCTGTTATTGACTTTGTTTTTTGTAATGAAATGCATATTGCATCATCTGTTTTTAATTAAATGATGTTAAGGTAGTGATAAAACAGGATAGAGTTACGCTATGACGTTAAATTTAATATCACCTAAATGTTTATATTAATTCTTCATATTGTAATAGGGGCGGAAGAGGCAAATAAGATCGGGGTCGCTGTGGCTGAATGTTATCTTTCCGTGGATGAAAAAAGTCTGGCTCGACCTCAAGCCGAACCGGAACGCCCTCAAACGCAACGCCAGCCCCGCTAAAACCTCCTCAAGATCCTCTGATTTGAAACTCATGGCACCTCCGAAACTAGAAGTTTAATGAGGCTGTGTCGTTTCAGAGAAACACGATCGTCAGATATGAAATTTAATTTTAAAAGAAATTTTTTCTAGTTACAGTCTATTTCACAATGAAAACATATAATATTGAATTACTTGTTTGTAACTGTTAAACTATGTATCGTTTGTAAATAATATCATATTTACTATTGTGGAAATTATTGTTGATAAATAAAAGTATTAAAATATATATCACACTCGCTATTCATTTTTTTAAAATATAATATCTACTTGTTTGATCGTTGAATTATAAATATTGAAGTAAAAATGACTCATTTAGCTATAAAAAACATATAAAACTTAGTTTATTGCTATGTTAATCAACGTATCATGGCCTTAACTTGGAAGCTACAATTTTCCCTTTCCTTTCCAGTTAGTTTCTAGTATTCCTTGGTCAGATGCTCCAACGGTCCCTTTCAGCGCGATTCGACCCCTCAAGTGGGAGTGAGACAATGGAGTCGGCACTTGCAGTTTCAAATAAATCTGTGAAGAACCATTTGAGGAGGCAATGCGTGGACATTGATTTTTTAAACAAATTCAAGTCAGCCGTTGAGGACGAAAGCCGTTTGGAGGATGTGATGAGAGAATATTGACCCTATACTACACCAGTTCAAATGTATCTAAAATATAGGATATCATCAGCATCCTATTACCACAAGCGTTTTTATGGAGATGTGAGAGATAATTGCTCTATCTGTGGGAATCGGAATACAGTTGCACATGACTTCAGGGACTGCTCCATTCTTAGGGAAACAATCTTCAAGGTTAAGGACGGGATAACCGTCATATAGAAAGGGATCCCACCAGACACGAGTTTCTGTACGGGTCACAGAGTGGGATGCTCCACACAGAACTCATCAAAGGTCATTGTAAAAACTGCAGTCCATTATTGCTCGCTCAGATTCGATAGAAGCAATATAACACCGGGCATTGCTCTTCTGGCGCTTAACGAATTCCAATCTCCTCAACTCTTCGACTCCTTACCATAAGCACCACGCAGTATATACTAAGACTTCAGCCTTCTATCATTGTTGTGTTTTTATATCTTAGTTTTTCGAGACAAGGATGCAAAGAGTATACAAATAGAGATAAAAACAAAAAACTTTAAATAAGAGTGCGTAAAAAATATAAGGATGCAAACTAATTTGAGGTCCAATGAACTCCGTTCACATTCAAAGTGCAGCCCTTTTCCTGACCTCTATACATCGGGTGTATTTAAGACCCGCTTCTCCTGATAGGACTCCCGTGGCAATCATTCGTGGAGTAAGGGCCCTAACATACAAAGAACTGTATGGATCCCGAGAGTGCCTTGGGGATCTAGACCGGTGGAAATCCGGAGTACTGTAGGGATCCGGAGTGCATCAAGGATCTATTGTAGCCAGGGGAGGTTCTCCAGCTGAAAGAACCGTAGGGAAATGTCGTCCAGGCAAAGATGATCAGGAAGTTCGTAATTGTCCGAATTAACATAACACGTCCTGAGACTTATTATTATTTCTTATGTTATTTGTTCATTCCTCACGAAACCTACCTTACCGTAGCTTAATGTTCATAGGGTCTATTTATACATTATATATGTACGAAAAAGTACTCAAAATGGGCTCATTTTACTAGATTATAAACTAAAATTAGCAAATGTGCTCATTAATGCTCAATAAAGCTATTTTGACTGAAAGCTGGGCCCAAAAGTCAGTAGTTTCCTTTAAAACTGCATTTTATACAAAAAGTGTCGTTGGGGAAAAATTCATAATTATCAAATATTCCGAACACAATTATACTTTATCAGATTTTCCTTATGCATAAGTGTTTTATACAAAATTCCTGGAAACCCTCTTTATGTGATAAGGTAATTTATAACGTTTATTCGAATTCCTTTTCCATTAGATATTTTTTTTTTATGTTTATACTGTTGAAATTGTATTCTCCGTTTTTTTTTCTCTCTTCTCTCTTATATGAGCTCAATTCCCATTTCACATAATGTAATAACCCAATTTTGTCCAGGTCCAAGGCATTTGCCCTTCACTTTTATTAAACCTTTTAATATATGAATTTGAATTTAGTATTTTAAACTCAAAAGCCCTGATATGCCCAAAGCTGTCCTTCAACTAACCTTGTTTCCCTTCGATTGAGGAACATTATTTGTCGGCAACAGGAAGATATGCAGCTTTATCTTGAAAATCCCTCGCTGGAAGAAAGAGCAACGTGAAGTCTGCCGAAGAATCATTAAATATGTTCCAAGTCTCTCCCTCCAACATCAAAAACTGATAAAAATATTTCAAGAAGTTATAATAATAATAGCCTTCTGCATATGTCTATTGTAAATCATTTCAGTATTTAAGAAGGAATTCATATTGCTGTTGTAACACAGATACCCAATTGTGTGGTGTGTCCTTACCTTAGTGTCTATTGTTTGTATGTACTACTGTAATCGGCAAATAAAACTTCTAACTAAGTAACTGCATATTTCTATGTTTTTATTTTTACATTTGGTTCAATGTTTTACAATATTTAATAGTTGTGTAATTGATTGTAAAATGATTTTTAAAAGACGATTTTTATTTTTTATTTATTATAATATTTTATGTTCGTGTTCCTCCCCAGAGCAAAAAATTTAATCTAACACATGGGCTGAAAAGTCCCGGGCCTAACAAAGAAACACATTTTTTTGTTCGAAATTAGCTTTACTCATCAACGTAATCTCCATCAAGAGCAAAGCAATCATTCCAGCGCCGCTCTAACATTTCAATACCACTTTTGTAGAACGATCCATCTTTTCCCCCAAAATAGGCCTTAGTTTGAGCAACAACCCTTCATTCGTGCAAATTCTTACCGGCGAGCCATTTTTTCAGGTCAACGAACAACCAGTAGTCGCTGGGAGTCAAATCTGGCAAATACTGTATATGTGGGAACAACTCGAAGTTCAATTCACGCCATTGTTTTGATTGACTTGTGACAGGGTGCGTTGTCTAGATAAAACAAAAAACATATTTCCCATATGCGGTCGTTTCTTTGCAATTTCGGCCTTCAAACGCCCCAATACCGCTATTTAATATTCACTGTTGATGGTATTTCCTTTCAAAATAGTCGATGAATATTAAACCACGCATATCCCAAAATACCGAGACCATAACCTTTCCAGCCGATTGTTGTGCTTTCGGGCGCTTTGGACGAGGTTCAACAGTTGCTGTCCACTCAAATGACGATTGTTTCGATTCTGGAGTGAAGTGATGGATCCATGTTTCATCCATTGTCACATATCAACGCAAAAATTCCAGTTTGTTACGTTTAAACATGGGCAAACACTTCTCAGAATCATCAGCACCTTCCTGTTTTTAGTCAACAGTAAGCAAATGCGGCACCCACTTTGAACAGAGCTTTCTCATAGTCAAATGCTCATGCAATATAAAGCAACACGTTTTTTTATATCTTTACAATGTCAGCTAACTCACACAACTTCACTTTTCGATCATTAAAAACGATTTTGTGGATTTTTGATGTTTTCTGGTGTTACCGCCTCATTTGGACGTCCACTGCGTTCTGCGTCATTGGTGTCTCTACGACCACATTTGAAGTCAGCAAACCAACGTTTTATTGTTGTTTCTGATAGAGCGGAATCCCCCAACCTTTTCAAGCCATTGCTTCGCTTGAACAGTATTTTTTCTCCTCAAGAAGCAGTGTAAAATTAAAAACGAAATTATTTTTGATCACTTGTTTTTAAAAATAACAATAGTAGCGTCACTCTTAGCACAATAACTCAAAAACTAATGAATAGAATATCATGAAATTTTAACAGCTGTCTTTTGAAGGTTAGTATTAACTGATAAAAAGGTTAGTGCAATAAAATACCGTCATATATGTGTTAGGCCCGGGACTTTTCAGCCATGTGTTATAATGTTATTTATATTTTTATAACGCATTTGCTTGGGTCTTATGTAAAATTTTCATTTTATTTATATACATAATAAACGAACTGGTTTAATAAAAATTGAACATAATAAAGCAACAGTCATCATTAAAAAATATATTTTATAAGTATTTTAAACGAAGCTTTTTTGGGTTACTAAGAAAAATATGGAGGGCGCGGTTGTTCTGGAAAATATATAGTTAATATAAATATTTTAATATATAAATTTGAAAATAATAAAGCAACAGTCATCAATTGCATTAAAAAGCTTTATTTTATAATATTTATGGGAAGGATTTGAGTTGCTAAGAAGTAGTTTGAGTGCGTGGTTGTTCTCGGAAAAATATATAGTAATAAATCCTTTATGAAAAAGAAAATATGAATTTAAAACAAATTCAAGCTGCCCCTCAAGGCACAAATACATGTAATTGAGAATTTACTTACACAAAATTTCTTGGAAAGACAATCATAGAATTGGTTCAAAATATGTATTAACCTCTATATGTATAATAGATGAAAGCAAGGAAATTTCACACATGACAAAAAACCACTCAAGCCCATATGTATATACTACAAAAACAGGAAAAGGATCAAACAGAATTGATATAAAGCAGAAGTTCAAACAAAAACTTATGCACTTCCATTATATATCTTTTTGTATTTTGTATTTAATTCCATGAAAATATATGCTTGAAAGGCATTATCCTTTTCGGCCTTGGGAAAAGCAACAAGTCTCCGGAAACTAAGGCGTTGACCTTCAGTATTATGAACTCTAAGTCGCTGATTTGTCATAAGCTGACCTCCTACAAACTTCTCCATCCTCAAGAGCTGAGAAGCAAATTTATATCTGCGGCGGCAAGATATGCAGCATTATCGTTAAAAATCCCCTCGCCAGACGAAGGAGGAACGTGGACGTCCGCCGGAGGGGATAATTAAGTATTATCCAAGCCTCATCCAATACCAAGACTTATAAAAATAATTTCAAAAAGATTTAGTATTTTTTAGCACTTACCATAATTTTATTATGTTTTTAAGTACATTTATTATGTTCATCGTTTAAATTATTAATAGTTGCTTCGCAAAAAATATTGTATTAATTTGATAGCCTTTACCTGATATTATGTGTTTTATTTTGTGCGTTCAACCAGAGCAAAAAATTTAACTAAATGTTAAATTATGTTTTTATTACGCATTTTCTCTGGTTTATGTATTTTAATTTACATAATAAACGAACATGATAAAAATATAGTTTTACGGGGGAAGTTAAAATTCATGCATGAAAGAAGTTAAATAAGATAAGATAACTTATGGTCCCTCAATATGGCATTTTTGCAGCAAAGAAGGCGAAACTAATTAGCATACTATAATGATAAATGGAATATATTTATCCCTGGTAAAAGTTGTTCATTTGTTAATGGAAAGTTAATTTAGAATAAACTTTGATACTTACGATACATTTGAGGTCACTGTTTTGTTTTCTTCTTTTTTTGTCTCTATGGCTTGAATTATATGGACTTATAGCAGGGCATTCGATTCAGCAATAAGTCTCCTTAATTTATCATAAAAACATTAAATATATTTAAACAAAATATTAAATAAATTAAATTCTTCATCCTAAGAGCCTGACATGAATGATTGGATTATACATTTGTCTTATTACACGACTGATACATAACTTTTGATAGACTCCTAAGCAACCTAACGTTTCATAAACTCTCGTCGTTCTTTATATTTTCTAAAAATAAATAATTAAATCGCCAAATATTGATTTAACATATTATCAAAGGGTTGATACAAAAAACCACAGATGAATACAAATGGCGGAAATTTAATACATATACAGGTAAATACATTATTATTTTTTTTGCAATTCATAGGATTTAATTCAGTACCCCTCGGATATAATATTAAATACAAACAGGTTTCTGAAAACACTTACAAAAGAGCAGATACAGTAAAACAAAATCTTGAATAGACAGTATTCAATTTTTAATAAAGGAGTTTAAAAAAGCAGATCCTTTGTCTTTTTATCATTTCTAATGATGAATTAATGAATTCATTCATTTTATCTTCTTTTATCCAGAGTCTCTTGAATAAAAAAACCATTGATAAGTATATTAGCTTTACTTATACCATCCCTCTTCGTCTTATATTCATTCTTCTTCAATTCTCCGCACCTCTCGCTACGCAAAAAAATACCCTCTCCTCCTCTCCTCTCCACATTTTGCTAACATGGGAGAAGTTATATTATACTTTGCATTTCAATAACAATAGTTCCCTGATTTTCCACTCGTATAAACTTGAGCGAAAAACTAACAAACACTATATAATATTAGGTGATACCTTTTGTGATTTTTTTTTTGCGGAGGAACATACACAAAGTCAGGTAAGGTAAGCTTCATCTTAATATTTATGTCCACGAAGTGGAGCTTAAAAAGATGTTAACATATTTTATGTAACTTTTCTTTATATATTGTTTTACTGCTTAATTGATTTTTTTAAGTGTGTATTGATTACTTATTTTTTCTTTTGACACAATTAGTTCTGAAATAAATATATATTTTTCCTAAAAATATAGATGACAAAAACTAACTATTTGAAAAAGTAATAGTTAAATTAAATATATTATATATCTGGCACATTGGGTATTTAAGTATATATACTTATATGAAAAGTATACCGTATGGCTAGAGATAGAAAATCGAGGGATATTTTGGGCGTGTGAAAGGGAGAATGTGTGAATGGTACAATTGATTCCAGGCTCTTGTTATCACTATTCTCTTCCTCTCTTGAGGAATATTATTTCATTTATGAGTAGGCCAAGTCGGCCGGAACAGAAGGTATTTATTTATATGAATCTCTGTTTTTCCTCAAAAGAGGAAAGAGAATAGTGATAACAAGAGGCTGAACTCGATTTGCACCATTCACCGATCTCCCTTTCACACGCCAAAATATCCTCATTTTCTATCTCTAGTATGGAATATCTTCGCCTCCGCTCTTCAAATAATTTGGAGAAACTTATACTAATTCCCAAGATATCATTGTATAACTGTTTTTATGTCCTTTGATGGTCCTTCTGCAAAGTTTTTTTGGTCTGTTTTTGTTATCGTATAAGAAAAATATCTATCAATCCTGGCATTTCGTTCATATCCAAGTCAAAAGGTTATTTATATTGTTTAGATGACAAAGAAAGTGGTAGAGATTTCTTCTGTGAAGTGATTGAAACGATAATTGGAACCATGACTCAAGGTATTTTTTTAAATTATATGTTTTGTTCATGAATTAAAAGATTGCATATGGAAGTAGTGTAACTGAAGAAATGACCCAAAGAAGGAGGGGGAATCTCTTTTCGTCTCATCAAAGAAGACCGCACATCCCTGAAGGATAAGGGATTTATTCCCAAAAATCTTTAAATCTACTTGACCTAAAACATAACCTCCTAATAAAATAATGTAAAAAAGATATCTCTTTTATGATCAGAATGAAAGAAACCTTGCAATGAATAGATGATATGCAATAATAATGTTACATAATGGTTTACGTGCATTGAACCGCTGCAATAATTAAAGATGGGATAAAAAAGCCTAAAATATCAAAGCTTGAATATAAAAATATAAGGACGGTGTTTTAAATGTAGGACTCCTTTTTGATCAATATAATTTAAAGTGAGATGTATGTGATGGCAAATATATACACGTGTGGCATTTTCGATCTACGATAATGGACAAAATTTTACTTTATATAAAAAGGTATTATAACATATTAAATTACTCAAATTAATATGTTCAGTTAAAGGCGTTTATCAAGCACAAGAAATGTAAAAAATGATGAATCAATGTAAACAATAACAATAATAAGAACAAGGCAGGAGCACTCTGGATGACGAATACTTTTTTCCTTCTGCTTCTATAATATGTACGATAATAGAGAGGTTTGTGAGGAATGTTAGCACGATGGCCGTGTTGAAGTGTGGTTTCTCTTGGTTCTAGCTCAGGTAGGAGATCAAAGTAACCGTACCATTTACACAATTAGAATTCTTTTATATATAGGTACATGATCATATATGTTCCTTTTTAGTTATGATAGCTAATAAAAATATTTTAATAAGTACTAAAACTTAAATTAACGCAAAATGTGTATATTTATATATATATATTAAGGATGCAGGTTATCGATTAATAGATTAATCGTTAGTTGTTTCATTTAGTCGACTTTTAATCGATTAATCGTTAACAGCGCCACGATTAAGGAACCAGTTTATCTTGTGGATTTGGGGTGGGTAGGTGCATCTTTATTTTATGGGAAAAATCTTCATTTCAAAGTTCATTAACTTCAAAAGAAGACGCAATCTTTCGATAATTGCAACTAATAAACTTTAATCGTTTAAAAATTAGTCGATTAACTTTTTACATTCCTAATATATATATATTATATATATATATATATATATAGTATATATATATATAGTATATAATATATATAGATATATATATATATATATATATATATATATATATATATATATTATATATATATTATATATATATATATATATATATATATATTATATATCTATATATAATATATATTTATAATATATATATATATACTATATATTAGGAAAGTAACATCTTCAAGGAACTGATGACATGAATAACATTTTTTTCTTATGTTATTAATAAGTATTAAATTTTGGTAATAATTACAACAGTAAATCGTCGATGGTAACAGGCAATACCGAAAAATTGAAAACGAAGGGGTTGTAAATGAATTATTTTACAGAAATATTTAATTAATTAATGACCGAAATGTTCTCAAATGTCTAATATAAATATTATTAAGCCCATTTTTTGCTATTTAATTAACGCCAAGTTTTAATATGATATATAAATATTATATAGAAGTGTGAACGTATTAAATAAGTACTCTTTCAACATTTTATGGAAAATAAAGGACGGACAAAAATATAATCTCAAGAACCGATCCCAAGGACTGACGGTCCTAAGGATCGATCCTAAGGGCCGACAGTCCTAAGGACTGATCTCAAGGACCGATTGGACTGGTCCTAAGACTGGATTGGACCGAATAATTGAGACCGACACTACACTAGTACTAGAGTCTTGAAATAACTTTTTAATGTATTACAATACTTACTGCTTAGGTGATGTTAAACTCTTGCACAGAGTATTAACAGGTTTGTAGGTCATGGATAATAAATTATATTTAGTATCCATTAATACAGATACAAGAACCAGAAGTAGATTTAAAATGGTAGAAATGCAAGCTCAATTTTAGAAGTATTGACTTATTTAATTGAAAGCCAAACACATTTTCCTTTCCCAGAAAAGTACCTCTTTTTCATAGTAAAATTATAAATAATCAAAGTCCTCCATATATATATATATATATAATATAAATATGTATTTATATATTACAGAGTATTTAATCAAGGTCAAATATTTGAAGAACTTTTTCTTCAATATGTTGTATGTCTCGAGCAAACACTAGTAAATACTCAGTACTTTGGCTGGTAGAGTAAACGATGTGATAATATTTTCAATGGAGAAAATGAAAAAATGATCAATCGTTATTTAGAATATATCTTAAGACTACAAAACGAATATTCAATTTGAAAATACAATGAGCAAAACCACGGCTTATGAAATAAAAAATATGCAAAAAGACACTACTCATTCATGATTCACATTAAATGAACGAGGAAAAAGTCACTTATAACAATATAGATGGTAAAATACGACATTTCATTTGTTTTTTAACCGTCCTTGTTCTATGTTCTGCTTATTGAACTGGTCTTCCCCCATAGATAATGTAAAGTACTGAAACCACGGCTGATAGCACTTAAATTAAGAGTATTTGTTCGTTCTTCGTTGTACGCGGAAAATCAGCGGCAGAAAGAACTTAAGAGAGTTGTAGATATAATTTTTTTGACCATGAAATAGGGAAGGTAAAGTGGCTTCCTACTTCATGGAAATAATATGTAAAATATATATTAGGTCTCATTCTCTCATTAGTTATTTCTGTCGCAGTCTAATATGGAGAACACACCGATATTCAACGCTACCAGTCGTTGCTCGGCCCTCTATATTCTTTTTGACTTAAGAACCCATATAAAAGACTTTTGTATCATCAAACGACGGACTTTAACGCCTTAATAACAAAGAAAAATAATGGAAACTTTGAAATCTAAAGTGTCAAATAACATTCCTAGTATATTATTTTAAAAAACAAATGTTTTTTTTAAAACATGATACTTTCTTAAGTAATATAATTGGCGTGTACTATTTTATTTGTTTTGGTATTGCAAACATATTATTTTATTTAGTTTTATTAGTTTTTGTGTCGTTCTCTTAGGCACAATAAAACTCCAGACTTGTTAATACTTAAATAACTATATTCTCCCTGATTCATAAAGCCGCCAAAATTTATATACAAACCCCCTCCTAGTGATGAGACGGCTCAGAGTGATGAACCGGTAAGTTCATGGTTCGAACTCTTGCTACAGTTTTTAAGTGTGTTGCAAAATAGAGTGAAAACAAGCAAAAATATATTTGAAAATCAACTAATTATATTTTAATAGAATTAAACTATAATAAAGTTTTGAAATCAAATCACCATTTCATTGCCATCATATATATCTTTTTTTTATTCAACAGTTCAAATTTTAAAATATGTAGAGGAAAGAAAAAATATATGTATCTAATTGAAGTACATAAAAAATATATGACTATGGCTTTAAAACATGCATTTGCAATCAGTAACATAAAAACAAATAATGGATATGGTTGATTTCAAAATATATCCGTAGAGTTTTTTGATAAATATTAAATGTGTGTTGAATGTGTTTGGAACAAAAAATGTTTTTACAGAGTCTTCATTTTTGAACTAGTGGGTCTATACATAAGATTTTCTTTTCTTAGATCTTAAGCTCGGTGAATTCATATTTTACAGTTCTAAAATATTCCTCTCTCCCTCTCACCTTCATGGGGACCAAGACAACAAATAAAAAGAAAAAACCTCCACCTCAAGACTGAGGATCTTAATAATTATTTTATCACACCTTTTTTACCAGTTTCTCTATCTTGTTATCGTGTCTATCGTGCCCTGTATTTCTTATGATTAATTTTAATGCCATTTGTATTTAGCATCAGAAGACAACGCAGGTTTTAAGTTTGTATAATTCCAGTTGATTCGAACCTATTAATATTTTCAAAATGTATTTTATATGCATATAGAAAAGTGAAATATAGAAATTAATGATTAAAAAAAAAAAGACGAACAAAAATACTAATCATTTCGAAAAATACTCATTAAAAGGACTAAAACAAGAATACAAATTATATTAAAAAATGTTCAACTTCATTTTAGAGCCAGGTACAATATAAATTATAGACACATACAATAAATAATAGCTATTATTTTTAAGAGATGAGCGAGGACTGTTCTTTTGGGGGCTTGAACAAGTAGCTGTATGCACTCAGGTTGAAGTTTTAAAGGTCTTGATTTTGGTTCTTCATTATCGGATTATTGTTTTTCGTATTATGATTATCTTGAAAACGACTAGACTACTTTTTAATAAACCATTCAGTGTTTCTTTTAGATAACTGGGAAGTGTACCAAACGCTTACGACTTACTGTTAACTATTTGCTAGTTAATCAGCCAATTCATTTCCAGTGATATCACTCTGACCTCTATACCCATTAATGCATACATTGCGTGTATATATATATATATATATATATATATATATTATATATATTATATATATATTATATATATAATATATATTATATATATATATATATATAATATCTATATATATATATATATATATATATATATATATATATTAATATATATATATATAATATATATTATATATATATATATATATATATAATATATATATATATATATATATAATATATATATATATATATATATAATATATATATATATACAGGAACGAAGTGGAAGAATTATCCACCGGGACAATTATGCCCTCGCAGGCCTTATACAGGCCCCAATATGTCATTAAGAGGCTGTCAACGGCCGTTTATGTTTCTTGAGGCCAGCGGCCCACCGGAAATAGTCCGGTTCTCCCGGTGGCCACTCCACCCCTGTATATATATATATATATATATATATATATATATATATATATATATATATATATATAATATATATATATATAATACTATTATATATATATAATATATATATATATATATATATATATATATATATATATATATATATATATATATATATATATATATATATATATATATATATATATCTTTCACAAGACTAATAGTTTAATGGATTTTCCACGAATTCGTAACCACAAAGTCTTTAGTATATATAATTTGTATAAGCGGCAAATACAAAGTCATTTAAATGAACATAACTCTCATTATCATAATACATAAAAAGTGACCGTTTTGTTACATCAAATTGTGACACTTTATAATTCATATAAGACTTTGATGTTTTTAAAATTTAGTTTTTCGTAAAGAGAGACTTTTTCATAAAAGCTACAAAACAAATTAAGTAAGTCACAAGCGATTAATTATAGATTAAACTTTATTTGAAAAGAAGGTTAGAAATGTAGATTTCCTTATCGAGTACACAAGTGCAACATGAACAAATATTATCCATATGTGATGTATTTTCTTAAAATGACGCTTGAGCAAAAAAAGAAGAAAAGAAAACCGCCTTTTTTTTTTTTTTTTTTTTTTTTTTACTTCTTCTTAGACAATGAGTAAATTTATATTTTTTCTCGAATTATTACTTCATATAAAAACCTGAAAAATGTATCACAAGTACAAACTATATAAACGAGGGCTTATATTAGTTGTATCTGAACCTCTTGAATAACGACAAAAAGTATTTGAAACAAATGCGCAATAAGCTTATAAAGTGGTGGAATACTTTATTTAGTCTTAGATGATGAGCAACTTCTTATCTGTTGGTATGTCTCGCAAATCAACCGGTTCTTATCTGACATATTCTTACTGTCATCCCAGGAGGGGGGACAGAACTCATGTAAACAAAGAGGGATATTTCCAATAATAAAAACCAAAAAAAAATGTGACGTCATCATTTAGACGATTTGCCTGTATATCTAATACCTACACCATCTAAATAAATAACAATAATAAATAATAATATGGGGACTAAAATCGATGAGGCCACACAACCTCGTATATAATTTCATATAAAAAATAAGATTTTATGACTCTATGTAACTACATTTACATGATTTTCAGGAAAAAAATGTAATTGGTTTAATAATATGTTTTTGCATCAGATTTTCGATTTTCATGCCGAAACTCAGTCAATTTATTAACATCTGAAAAGGTCTGATTATTTCACTAGTCCGTAAAAATAGTAGTCCTTTCTATCAAACACACAGAAAAATAATGAGAGAAAAGACAGACAATATATGTAGATATTTTTATGCCATAAATCATAACAAATCGATAATGTGACGTCATGTGTGACGTTTCAGTTTTTCTTTTCTAATCAGAGGAATCTAAACATTACTTTCTGCGCATCTTGTATTATCTATTATCTTTGGATATAATCTCAAGAAAACCATAATTTATTTGCCCTCTTTTCCTTTATATTTTTGCTGCTTATGAAATAATGAAACTAAGGATACCAACTATTGTTGCTAGTTTATTTGCGGGATTTTTAAGGGAGATTAAATGTTCAGAAGTGCATTTTCAGCAACTTAATCGAAAGTGATTATAAAAAATGTAGGTATCTGTCATAGAATAGCAAACGCGTGTTTTTCATATTTTGTAAAAATATGTTATGATTCATTCAAAAAAATACATATCATATCTATTCATCATAATGCTCAACATATTAACTTCAGTGATTGATATCTGATATAATATTAGGATTCGCAACTTCTTTCATTCAAGCGATTCCTTTAATTATTTTTTACTTATTCCTTAAGCTTCAAATAACATTTAATGATAGGGTTCACAATTCCTGACATTCAAGAGCTACTTAATTTCATAAGGTGGACTGCGCATAAGCTTATAACAACGCCTTTGCGAAAAGAGGTCTATCCGGCGGAAGCAACGTCATGTTGCACCCCTTGAATGACCTTGAAAAGGTAAAAAAACAAAACTGAAGAGAAGAAGATCACCACAGGGTTCAAGGGAGTTCCAGCGGCACTATTTAAGAATTCGCTCCCTTTCCAGAGACACCTTTATTCATTAAAAAGTCCATAGTGATAAAGAAGCTTTACTCAAGTAAAAGAAAGAGAAAAGAGGGAAGGAGAAGAAGAGAAAAGGAGCTCATCATTCAAAATAATCATGTCCATGAGCAACATAATAGAAGAAGTGACGAGTGATATAGAATCCTCTAGGCAGTTCCTCCAAATATGAGGCTACCTAAGATTTTATCCGCCCGCATGTACTACATGCCATCGACCAATGAGCAGAGGCTCAAGTCAATGCCGGTCCACGACACTATCCTCTCTGGGCACTTGTATGAATTTTTATGGCGAGAGAGGTGGGGCAAGAATGTTGAACGACGCCTTTGAAATTTATTTAAATGTATATATTACTCAATAAAAAAATCTTAAAAGTTGGTTGCTATATGTATTTGAATTGAATGTAGGAATTTATACTTATATATATGAGGACAATCGAGTTGCGACAGGATCGTCATAATAAACAGCCCAGCTCTCGATGACTAACGTTTTATATGGAACGTAGAAGAACATAAGCTTATGCATTATCATGTTCTACGTTCTATATGAACGTTGGTCGTCGAGGCTGGGCTGTTTTGGTTTTCTAGCTATTATACAAATTATCCTGGAATGAAGTGATATTTTATTACACTATTATAATAGTAATAGTAGTTTGTGTAATTCATTTGGACATTGTTTTATCTTTATTGGTTCCACCGACATGGTCGGTGAATCGCACACTGATTACCCTCTATCTCAATCATAGAGATATAATATATAAGAGAGCTGATTCCCTTCAATAGCAAGAAAAACGCGTTTGTTGTTTCTGTTGTGTTCAAAGTAAACAAAGTAATTTATATTACGTCATCGCGTAACTGATCATCTAGATATAATATATCTCTATGATCAGCTTACGATGACGTAGTACAAATTACTTTGTTTATTCTTTATGTCTTTATATCTCTATGCTCTCAATCCCCTTTTTCTCTTTCCCTCTCTTCATCCTTCTCCTTCCCTCTTTTCTCTCTCTTTTACTTGAGTATAACTTAAGTATCACTATGGACTTTTAAAATGAATAAAGGTGTCTCTGGAAAAGGAGCGAATTCTTAAATAGTGCTGATCCAGCTACGCTCACTCAAATATAACCAGACATTGAAAAGCGAGGGATATTTTGGGCGTGTGAAAGGGAGAATGTGTGAATGGTGCAATTGAGTTCAGGCTCTTGTTATCACTATTCTTTCCTCTTTTGAGTTCCTACATGTATACAGAACAGAAGCAAAAACAGAGAGTCAAATATAAAATAAATACCTACCGTTCCGGCCGACTGGCTACTTAATAAATGAAATAAATATTCTCAAGAGAGGAAAAAGAATAGTGATAACAGAAGCCTGGACTCAATTGCACCATTCACACGCCCAAATATACCTCGCTTTTCAATGTCTGAGAATAACAAGCAAAGGCGAGAGAGAGAGAAATTACTTTACTCTCAAGCCCTCAAGCAACCAAAAAAAAAAATTATTCTCGAAATTGAAAAAAGCGACCAAGATTGACTTATGTACGTCTCACCCATTGACACCAGCCCAAGAGTAGGTCATCCATAAATCTCTCTCTCTCTAAAACTGTAACCTCCCGGAGAAATTCGACTAAAAATTGGCAACGACACTTGACACACGTCTTCACACAGTAATATACATTAATTTCTAAAAAATATATTAAATACATTATATAAACTAGAGGCATATATACACTCAGAGAGTGCAAACCTCCACCGTCACGGGGTCCTTATGAGCCTTCCGAGGCGGATTTTTCACGACTGGGCGGCGTAGAGGGACGGGGGAGGGTTCCCCTCGACGGAAATTCCGAGAGGAAGACGCTCCCGGCAACCGATTTATCAGCACAGCGACATCTATTGGCAGAGTAGGCTAACTTGCAATATTTATTAGTATTTAGCTCATTTTGCATCTTAATCTGCACTCAGGGATGCCAAAATTTAATCACTTGTTTCTTTTGGCACTTCTAACAACTCCACAAAGTTTCATACGAATCTGCTCGGTACTTTTTGAGTTATCCTGCTGACAAACAAACCAACAAACTAACAAAACACACAAACCAACAAACCAACGCCAGTGAAAACAATACCTCCTTCGGCGGAGGTAAAAAGCTTAAAAAATCAAAATCTATGAAACAATAGGCCAAGAGTGATAACAATGATCCTGCATGGGGATGAAACCAGATACACGGCATTTTCCTCAGGACTCTATTGATGGGCAGCTCTTTGTGAACCCTTGTACCCGAGATAATTAAGTTATATCCCAAACATCACAATAAACGTATTATGAAAAACAAATGTGTTTTTGACTTTTAGGGAAAATCATTTGTGTTAAATGAATATAATTTTTACATTTTTCAGTTATTATACTCTTCATTTTGTTATCTAAAAATGTGCGAACTAAATGCAACAACCAATAACATAAAATATATACCAGTGTAAGAAAAGACATAAATGAACATTACAGATCAAAATTACCCTCTAAAGTTAAAGTATTTATAAATGGTTAAAATTCATTACTTCTGTAAAAAGCGACGCTCACTTATTAAAATCCTCTTTAAAAACATAGAAGATTTTTTTTAAAATTAGGTATCAGATCAAAAGTAAGGATTTTGTTTGTTTTTCATTGATACTAAATTTTAGACAACAAGATATATGTATAAAATATATTTTTTTATACTTTTATTTTGTAATTATTAATTTTTTGGGGAAACTGTGAGAGTTATTTTGGTTTTGAAGGTGGAAACCAATTAAATATGTAGAAACAAGCGGACTGTATACTCTTAATTGGATAAATACCGACACCCTTAGTCATAATGACACCCAATAATAATGAAGACAAAATATTACCTAAAGAAAAAAAGACGACTAAAGGATAGTAAATCTGATGATACAAGTGTGCCCATGGACAGCGATAGAGCTATTTTCACAGGAACAAATTGTACACGGCTTTAAACGCACGCTTTATATACACATGAATAAACATGAGCGGGGGGGGGGGGGGAGAGTCCAGAGTGACGTCACCATCAACAATCGTCAAATAATAGAGCCTCCTCTGATCATAGTTGGGAATCTATTTTTGGGGTATCATGAAAGCATTCTTGCCTAGACTTCAAACTTGTTGGAGATCCCTCGATCCCTTCCTCCATCCTCTTCTATCTTCCTGGGACTCCAGGATAAATGCATTGGACACCAAGAAACGAGTCTCCTCCCTCCCTCCCAGTAAGAGACACATTCCCCTCACCTCGACTTCCTGAATGGACTCCCTTCACGAAGAGGAGGGACGGGGGGCCCTCTAACGAAGACGAAGGAAGGACCTCCTTGGTCGAAGACGAGGATGGGGAGCCCTACCACGAAGACGAGGAATGGGAAGCTCTCTAACGAGGGTTAGGGCTCCATTCACGAAGTCAAGAGACGGGGAGCTCTTTAACGAAGATGAAGGAAGGAACTCCTTTGACTGACGAAAACGAGGGATAGGATTCCATTCAGGAAGTCGAGGTGAGGGGAATGTGTCTCTTACTGGGAGGGAGGGAGGAGACTCGTTTCTTGGTGTCCAAGGCATTTATCCTGGAGTCCAGGAAGATAGAAGGAGGGATGGAGGAACGGATCGAGGGACCTCCAACAAGTTTGAAGTCTAGCCCAGTATGCTTTCATGACACCCAAAAAAATAAATTCCCTACAGTGGAGGCTCTATTTGACGATTGTTGATGGTGACGTCACTCTTGACTCTCTTTCCCCTCATGTTATTCATGTGTATATAAGACGTGCGTTAAAATTTGTTCCTGTAAAAATAGCTCTAATGCTGTCCATGGGCACACTTATATCATCAGTGTTAAATTTATTTATAAAGTCTAATCAAGTCAAATTCAAATATCTGACTGATTGAAAAGGGTGGTGTAATCTCTATTTATATAGAAACGGACAAGCAAAAAGAAAGAGAACAATAATCAAAAACAATGAAAAAACAATCAGGAGTTTTTTCTTCTTTGCGTCGCTCCGTGGAGATGTACAAGCTAAACTCGTATATTAATTAATAGCATGCTAACATGGGATGTATTAAAGTAAATGCCATTTTAAATGATATATTTGCTGCAACAGACGTAAATGACATTAAAATGGTATATTTATCTCGACAAACAGAAACTCCATTAAATGGTGCATTTGCTGCGGAAAGTATATTTGAAAACAATTAGTGCATTAGAGAGTTACGTATATAAGCCTCCATATTTGGAATCAATATGAATATACTACTTTCATTTATAATTATAGTAGGTTTGCTTAAAGAGTTATGAAGATTGTACATTCATGTACATTTAATTTCCGCCTCCTTAAGATGTTTCTAGATTGGAAATGCACATTTATTTGGTAGCAGCAACTTTCCATTCATAAAATTTTATTGAATGTTTTTTTCTACTTCAACAGCTATTTTTCTTGGGTTTTTCGTTTGATCCAAACAATTATTTTACACAATAAGCCCTAAAAAAAGGATAATTCCTCAAGTGGCATCTTCCTCCTGGATTTGGGCTGGCGAGATCATCAAATTAATTCCATCAACTTGAGCACAGTATCTAAGCCTGATTAAGTCCATTTCTAGAAGATAGCAACGTCAAGAACAGCTTTTTTGGGAATATTTTTAGCTTTGAACATCGTCTTATGTTCCCTTTATAAAAAGTTATTTATTTCTAGGTAGTAATTATGAACTATAATAATGTTCTTTTATGTATTGTTTTTACGCCACTGCCTAGTTTTATATTTTTATTTAATATCGTATATGTGTATTTTATCTACACTGTTTGTTGATGATGATAAGTAAAAAGTCTTAACCGAAAAAAGGATGATTTACATTCAAGAGTCAAACAATAATGTGATCATTTTAATTCAAAATCAATGCCCAAAGAACAAGCCCTGAATACATTTTGCTGCATTTAAAATATGAAATAAAGATGAATACGAAATGATTGTTTATAAACATAGATACTATAGAATGCCTTTGACACTCAATGTACAAAATGTCATATTATTTCATAGTGAGATAAAAGAGTAATTTTTCAAGTTGAATTTAAAACATTCTTGTTGTAGATGTCTTTAAGTACCTGCGATCAAGGTATATAGAATACAAGGTATGTTACATTTAATTTTTTTTCTTAATAAACTTTATATATCCCCGGCGTGCTCTCAGTCGTCATTGGTCCGACTTCATCTGCCGTTCTAGCTGGGGATATTTTATAAATTTCCTTATAATTAAATATTGGGATAATTACAAACAAAAATCACTAATATTTTAAAAGGAATATTTCAATTGTCATTATTTAATTTAAAAGAATCGAAGATTTTGGTTCTTGTAAGAATTATCGCTTATAATAAGATTAATATAACAAGGTAAGGTAGAAAAGAAAGGAATAATTTTAACAAACTCTCCAGTGATGTATATGTAAAAATAAAGTAAGTAATGTGAAGAAGCGAATTGACATAATTGGATATTTACTTACATCGCCTTCTTTCTTTACTTCGCAAGTCGTGGAATGTATGATAAAAAAAAATATTTCAACTATAATAAGGACATCTTCTATTTATGGACAAAAAAATAACTCTCATGGAAACTTTAGAAATAAAAGTTGAATAATATGATTAAATTATATAATATGGACATTCATTTTTTATCCTCATATATAATAGTTGGACAGAGTATTCAATATTACTGTTGAACTTTATACTCGTAAACAAGTTTAATAAAAAATGAGTAAAATATGATTACATATAAGAAATATTGATGAATTTAAATAAAAACTAAGACTGATCAATTGATATAAAACTAATATCCATCAAATTATATATAAACAATAATAAATTTAAATAAATACTCACAAACGCCTAACATCTTATCCCTGAGTTAAGTGTAACAATAAATCGGATTGAGACTTTCTATTCAAAAAAATATAGTAAATAGCAGAAGCTGTCGTATGGTTTAACAGTTGAGGCGCTAGACAAACTCTTGCTTTTGATTGCTCTGACATTTTTAATGAATTTCCTGATTTTATGAACTATTTATAATTCTGGGGGATTTATGTTTATTTAAAAAATAAAAATAAAGTCTAACCTTCTTATCGAAATTTAACCACTAATAAAAATAATATAGCAGAACACTAAACTTCGATAAGATCTGCGTCAAATAATTAAACTTATTGAATTAATAAGTTTTGCCTATTAGCATTTCTTAGTGCGTAATTACAAATATTTTTTAAAGAGCTATTATATATTACAAAACTTATAACTTAAGCCAATTGTTATACGACAATATTGGAAGTTAGATCTAAACTAAAGCTTAAATAAAGTATATTGACTGTGTTATATATTTTTATTTATTTATTGCAACAATTATCTAACATTAAATAATTACGTAATGAACATACATTAATATTTCTTGTTGATTGAGGTTTGTTTTTTTTATAAAAATATGATCATACACATCATCGGTACATTCTTTTTATTAAGTGTCCGCGCCACTTTTTAAATATCACATATATGGTATTCTATATACCTTGCCTGCGATATTGATAGATATAGTTAATATATGTATATCCAGGAGTCGTCGCCAAACAGTGCACGTGGAGGAACAGAGGAGTGAATGATAGGCAGGGACATGTGTCAGAGTAGAGATCTATATTATTACATATTTACATAAGGGATAAGGGGAAAGAGAAGAGAAGGAACAACTACCGGAGCCAGATACTGTGAGGAACAGCATCCTACCCCGATGACGTAGTATATCAATAAATACCCTAATTACGTCATAAACACAACAGTTCTAATCGTAATAAAAACACTCTTTCCAAAATCATCAATTTATTGTATGAAGCATTTTTGTAATTACATTCATATTATTAGATTACTTATATCATAGCTCTTTTTGTCGTTAGTAATCATAGCTATATATCATAAAACTATAATTTTATAAATTATATCAAAGAATTGATTTCTTTGCCAATTTATTACTAGCTATTTGTATTCGAACGGCTTTGCTTCAATCATCAATTAATTAACATTATTGTAAGTCATCAATTCCCCCCCCCCCCTTGCTAGTTAAGAGCAAGTCAAAATATGTATTTACGACTGAGGGAACTGTCAACTAAGTAAATTTTGTGTTATATATTTTTGTGCATTTTTTTTTACCTGTCGCAGAAAGAAAACTGCTTAAAATTGTAATTATGTCTTAATAGATATTAGGTTTTTATTACCATAATGAATACATCTTCAAAAATACGAGTAAATAAAACATTTGGCAATTTATTATCCTTTATTATTCTAAAACAATGCTCTCGGAATGTTTCTTTCGATTTTTCCTGCATCTTAATTTATAGTTTGTTCAAAGTAATAATTGGAATAAGCTTTTAACAGATAATATAAAGTTTCGAAGTGTGACTACTCTTCAGTGTGCTTGATTATCTTAGAATGCATTAATTGATGCATTTAGTTGAACTAATTATTTTTATTTTCAGTTCTTAAGCCAGGGAATAAACAAAGAAAGGAACTCCGTTTTCCCTATACTTTTTTACGAAGGTAGTTAAAACTTGACATAAAAAGAGGAGTTCCATTTCCTGGTTGTTATAGTAGTCTCTGCCTAAGCACACAAAATTAAAAATCGATGAGTTAAAATGAAAATAAAAAGTTAAAAAAATACCAAAATTAACATTAAATTTAAAAAATCTTTTGGTGTCTGCCAATTTTTTCAGTGATTTTTTTAACTCTTCAATAGTATAGATATTTATATTTATATGATATAATATATAAATATATATAAACACAAAGAAGAGTAAAAGGATTGTGAATTTTGAAACTATCTCTCAAATTATATTTTTAATCTCTCACATATATACACATTATTTGAACCTACAGCTTTTTACTACTGCTATGATGTTTAATCTTTTTATGTATAATATAATATTATATATATAGATATATATATATATATATATATATATATATATATATATATATATATAATATATAATATATATATATATATATATATATATATATATATCTATATATATATATATATTATACATATGTATGTCGGGATTCTACATATATATTATATTTCCTTATTTTACAATATATTCTTGATAATATAAGAATAGGCTGTAAAAAGCGTGACAATAGCTATATAATTTTCTCTTAATCAAATCTAAAAGGCGTTATTATAGGGCTTATGTGTATTAGGGCCATAGGCGTAGGGGAGGAGTTTGGTTTGGGGGGACAGCATTCAATTTGCCCGAATTTTAACAAGAACTGTTAAATCTATGAAAAAATAATCTAATGCATAAAAATATTTAGTTTTATCTTTTTTATTGTAATTACACATTATTCATTACATTATTTTATTTCAGAGGACACTAGAAAAACATGTTGTTTTTTCATTTTGTCTGCCAAATTAATCTATTATTGTATTGATGTCCACTCTATTTACAAAACGCTTTTCGATGCTAAGAAGTCCTAGAGCATGGAGCCTTTCTGGCTCATGGTGAACCTGAGGTAGGTTTGAGTCTTCTCAAACAAGAAAAAAACTCTCTGCTGAACATTATGTTACTGGTATTTTAGCTAAGGTCTTTGAAATCTCTGTGAAGTGCGGCAAAGTTTCAGAGATGGAGTTGATCAGAGGTATTTCACTATTTCGTTTGCTGAGACCTCTTGAATTCTTTTGGCAACTCCCTTTTCCTTCCCAGTCTTGTTGGATGCCCCGCCATAGCATTGATCAACAACGCGTAACTCTAGCCAGTTGATAACTTCAAGCCCAATTTTGAACAGTGTATCACCGGTTGTGGACTTAGCTTAATAAAACCCCACGAATGCTTCTGTAGGCTGCTCATTGTTTACATAGCGCAAACACACTGCCACTTGTTCCCAGTTGCCAACGTCTGATGTTTCATACACAATAAGACTGAACTCGTCTGCTTCCCTAACATTATTAGCTATTTCCTTAGTACTAAATTAGATGCAATCATCAGTATTTCATTTTGGATTTTTGGTGAAAGCCTCTGACGATGGGCCCCAAAATTAGAGTTTAGTCTAGTGACAAGCCAAGGAATGTCTCTGCATCGCAAATTCAAAAGCTCCATAAGGTGTCTACGGTTTATGTATGACTGCTGCCCAATCATTGATCTGTCTTCTTCATGGCCTCTCTGATGGATGTTTTGCAGTGCGGTGTACAAGATGGACTCTACAATAACTTTAAGGTAATTTCTGTTCTTTTGGACCAAGTCTTTGTGGGTTGTATCAAGTTGGTCCAAGACTGATGAGTGATGACTGATGATTTTTATTGACTTTTGAAATTATCCATTAAGACATTGCAAGTCGATGATTACCGCTCTTGGCATGCTTCACTAGTCGTTCCAGTTTCTACCGATTGCTGTATGTGAAAGTGGAATCAAATAAAACTTCTGATACGGGAAACAGCTTATAGATTTCGTGGGAATATCAAAGCTCGTCCATTGGTACTTCTTGAACAGGTCAGGACTAAAGTCTCTGCCCCACTCCCTGATCTAGCTGTTTCCTGTTGTATTCATCCAACAGAGGTTGATGTGGATGATCTCGCATGTCAGTGTGATGGTAGCCTATGGGCCCATGCTCTTTATCATTATTTTCTGTTTTGTCCATTGTAGGCTGTATATCCTCTACCACTGCCTCTACAGCTAGCAAATTAAGAATCTTCACCAATACCTCTTCAGTATGTTCATTATTGAAAGTTGGTATGTCCTTATTCTGCTTGATTCTTCTCTATAGGAAGTGGCCTCCGTTGGCATCATTATCTCATTTTTCCCCCCTGTTCATAATTCCGAAGGAAAGTTTTTTTCTGCTTTTGATCAACCAAAGGAATAAACTTTACATGTTCATCATTTTCATGCATTCTTGACACGTGTTTCCTCTTGTAGTCGCCATCAACTTCTTTAGCAGTTTGAACATCTTAATCTGCTTCTGTATAGCCTCTTTCTTGACTTATTCATGACCAAAAACTAAAATTTATTGTATTTAACCTAGTGAAGTGAACATTAATTTAATTATAATTTTCAACTAAAGGCATATATACACTCAGAGAGTGCAAACCTCCGCCGTCATGAGCCTTCCGAGGCGGATTTTTCACGACTGGGGAGGCGTAGAGAGACGGGGGAGGGTTCCCCTAGACGGAAATTCCGAGAGGAACACGCTCCCGGCACCCAATTTCACAGCACAGCGACATCTATTGGCAGAGTAGGCTAACTTGGAAAATTTAGTAGTATTTAGCTCATTTGGCGCCTTAATTCTGCACTCAGAGATGCCAAAATTTAATCACTTCTTCCTTTGGCACTTCCAACAAACTCCACAAAATTTCATCCAAATCTGTTCAGTACTTTTTGAGTTATCCTGCTGACAAACCAACAAACCAACAAACTAACAAACCAACAAACCAACAAACCAACAAACTAACAAACGCCAGTGAAACAATACCTCCTTCGGCGGAGGTAATATAAGTACATTCTGGTCAATACAGCGAGCAGAAACTTACCCAATAGAGAAAAGTGTGTTTGGTAGTTCGATGAATAAAGTTGCCGAAACTCAATAAGGTATGTTCACTTAACAATATTTCTGAGAAGAACTTTATTACTATCGTAGTACTATAACTTGTAGATCCGTTGTATTTTACATCTCTTTTAATGAGTACAAAGTAGTATCAAAGTACACTCTTCTTACCTTCTACGTGCGAGGTGGATTTTTCAGTGGCACCAAAATTATTAACTTAAATGTGTGATAAAATTGAATTTCATATTTCTCATAAGCTAAAAGTTTAGCGTTATTTTTTTCAAAAGGGGAAAAAGCTGGAATTTTAAATGAATTGAGTACACAAAAAGATGAAGAGCTCTTGTTTATAATTCACAATCCGTTTGCTTACATAATTTCAAAAAAAATTCTTCAACTTAAATGCCCGAATACCTCAACCAATTTGCCCGAATTTAAGCATTCAGCCGAATTTTTTTGGGGGGAGTTGCCCCCCGTCTCCTACGCCTATGATTAGGTTGTTCTTATTTTTTTTTGCAAATGTTTGAAATGTTAGCAACATTGTGGATTTTCTGTTTCTTGGTGATAAAAGAAGACGACAAAACAAAGTTTGAACAAAATCGGTCAACATTACGAGGTCGCTCAAAAAGGTCAAAAGTTTTAAAAATTTAATAAATGTTTTTTTACTAAAACAAGGTTTTAGAATAGTATCGGTAAAAACAAAGAAAAAATATAGTGTGTAATGTTAGCATATTTCATAGCTTTTTTGTATCAATTAACTTCACTCGCCTGTAGAAGATGACTTGTTCGCTTCAGAGTAAAATAGTATTTTTAAGTTAGTAAACCTTTGGACGATAAATCCAAAAACGACCTTGGTTGCATTCTATCAATTCAGAATTCAGTATAATCTGAGTTTACATCATATGATTCAGAGCCTGTATTACCTTTAAGAAATCGATTATGAAAAAATAAATAAAAATGTGTTTTTAGATTTGCGTCAAGGTATCCTCTCAAAATTTTACTTGTCTCTGAAGCATTTATAATTCATTATATGCGTTAAGAAAAAGGAGAAGCGAGAGAAGTGAGGCAAAATAATCTCTCCCTTCTCTTTTTCTTTCTCTTTCTATCCAGGTAACAGAAACCGTCTTTACCAAGTGGTAATTGTATATTCTCATATCAAAAGATCAATTTTTTTGGGAGGGTACGTACAAAAATTAAAGTATAGCGATTTTTAGAACACCAAACATATCAAATAAAAGCTTGGTAAACCAGCTTAATATTTGGTATAGTAAATCATGTCAATTTAATAAGTAGAGAGTTATATGTACACTAAAAAAATATCTCGCGTACAAAATGACGCATATAATGGATTATAAATGCGTAAATAACATATATATATATATATATATATATATATATATATATATATATATAGATATATATATATATATATATATATATATATATATAATATATATTATATATATATATATATAATATATATATATATATATATATATATATATATATATATATATATATATATATATATATATATATATATATATATTATATATATATATATATATATATATATATATATATATATATATATATATATATATATATATATATACATATATATGTACAGTGTGTTCCACCAGAAATATAATTTTTAAATTGCAAATCAGAATTACTTAAAATACGTAAAATTCCCTCTGAGATAGATCATCTTAAAGAAATATAATGGAGTTTTAGGATTATTAAACATTGACGTCCTATATTGTAAGCGGCACATCTTTTGAAGCCTTACAAAAGTTTTCTGGAAATGTCCCCCTCCAGCCTGAGGACAGAAGGACACACGCTTCAGGACATTCTTCCAAACGTTTTGATCGTCATCTCGCTATATCCTTCGGCAAAGGCTTGGACACATTGTATGAGAGACTCAATGGAATCTGTTTTTTTTTCATATCAATTCGAGTTGGACGCAGGTCAGAAGTGGAATTTCAAAGGGTTTGAGATCTGGACTGCCAGGGATTTTCCATCATTCTACAGATTACTCGGACTCAAAACTTTTCCGTTAGAAATGCTGAAGTTGCCTTTGTGCAATTTTGTGGAGCGCCGTTTTGCATCCACCAAAGCGAAGAAAGAGTTGCAGAATGGCGCAGCCTCGGCCAAATTTGGTCCTGGAGCAATCTTAGATATGAAACACCATTAACCGACGACAAATGACCATCATCGTCAAGGAATGGATGAATGATTAGAACCATTCCAATAATAATGACAACGAAGGGGCAAAAGAACTCCTTAATAGTCAAAATTATTATATGGACATTGTTGGATGCTTTCTGCAGAATCCACTCACAAACTGTCTGTTTGCACTCTGTGAGCATTAGTTGATGGTTTGAACTGAAGTGTAACGATAAAAAAGGAATCGAAAATCATGTCTAACTATCCTCGACAACATTGTTTTAGGTCGGTGAAATTTGCTGAGAAGCTTTCTGAATGAGCTACTGGGGGTTTCTTCCAAGAAACTCTCACCTCCTGGATCACTGCTTCTGGTACTTTTATTTTATTTTCATTTGTTTTATCTTTTGGATGGAACCAGTTTGATTGAAAGGATCAATAATTTTGTGAACTGGATCAGCTGGTAAGATTTTGCCGCCCTTCCACTGATCTGAATGGAAGTATAATTCTTGGAAGATCCTAGGTTCGATAGACTAACTTTTATGCTATAATGCTTATTTATATCCTATCGGATGCAATTCAATCGAACCAATTAGGCAAAAAAAAAAAAAAACTTCTTGGGGTACTGTAGGAGGAGAAGTGTATTACCTAAATGCAGACTGATCGTTTTCTTCTGAAGTTCAGAAAACATTTTTCAGGTTGAGTGGTTGACAATCACTGCAAAATTTATAAGATGATAAAAATTCCCTCTATACGGACAAAATGGTGTAACATAATACGATTTGAATTATTTTAAGTACTTCTAATTCACAATTAAAAATTACATTTATGATGGAACACACTGTACATATGTTTATATATACATAGTATATATAAATATATATACATATGTATATATCTAATTATGTATACATATATTATATAATATATATATATAAGAGATTATATATATATTATATATATATTATAGATATAATATTATATATATATATATATATATATATATAATATATATATTATTATATATATATATATATACATATATAGGTATATATTATATATATATGTATATATATACATATATATTATTTATTTTCTTTTTAACATTCAAGACCCGTTTGACGAATCTAAAAGCATATTCCTGAACCAACTGGTGGAGGGAGTGGAGAGATACATCTAATAAGAAACATGAAGCGAATTATAATTATGTCCTGTATGTGATCCTTTCAGTGTAGGATACAAAATGGGCCAGCTACATTTCGCGTTTTTTTATCACGCTTGTTTGTAGATCATGTCTTTTCTCACCACCTCAGCTGCACCCCTTCAGTATTACTTTTACCATCTATTTCCACGTTATTATATTACCAATGTAAAAACAATTACGCAAAAAAAATATAAGGCTTAAGCACATTAAGCACCAATGAAAGGAAATTAAGCTGCAAATATGTTTTTCTACTTACACTCTTCTTTTATGGGTAAACTAAATTGGGTGTTTTCTACAATTTAAGCTTCTTTTAAGTTATAGTAAGCTTAATTCAGCACTATTTTAATTATGCATGTAAATATATTTGAAGGAATAATATTTAATTATCCGTCTAATAGAAACTAAATATATCTTTATTCAATTTTTTTTTGTTTTTTCATTAAAACATAGAAATATTTATCAAAGAAAAATTATACATTTAAAGTAATTTTAGATTTGCATTAAAAATATATGCTATAAAATTTTTATAAGCCTCTCAATACAAATTGTTCAAAAACATGTATATTCTTTACAAAAATATATATATATTTATGTGTCATTCGTAAATGTTTTTTTTTTTGCACAAACAAAGCTCTTTTATGATTAATACTGTTATTTTTCCAATTGTTTTTTCCGTAGCTATTATGCATTAAAATATAACGGAAAATTGTTATAGCTGGAGCAACTGCGTAAAAAGAAATATGACAATGAACAGTTAAAAAAATGTTTATGTGTATAAAAACTTTAAACACAACTTTTATCTAAAATATTATGTCCAAATGTACCGAAATTTTAGACATTCATTAATATATTTAACTCATAAACTTCTCTTCAAACCTAAGAAAAAGATTATAAAATTAAAGATATGTACAAAAATCCACCAAAAATGATTGTAATTTTTTCAAGCCGGGATGGGACTTCAGTATATTTTCGTTTCCTTCGTCATTCTGAAAGTGACTACGCTTTTTAGAAAATAATTTCTAAGAAAAGTGACGACATTTTTTTAGGAAAAGGGATTCCCAAAAAAAGTCACGATGGTCTTTAAGAAAAAAAAATCTGGGAAGAAGAGACGACGTTTTTGTAGAAATGAATTCCTAAAAAAAGTCCCGACCCGGTGATTTTTAGACACCAGACCGGGGCAGTCAAAAAACAGCCTGGTACCCGGTCGTTTCTGATATATATATATATAATATATATATATATATATAATATATATATATATATATATATAATATATATATATATTATATATATATATATATAAATATAATATATATATATATATATATAATATATATATTATATATATAGATATATATCTTCAATGATTTTAATCAAAGATAGTGGGTGTTTCGATATTTTTATTTTATTTTTTAATGAAAGTAAATTTCTAAGAATTCCTGTTCAAGCTGGATATATTGTTGTCTGTAATTATCTAAAATACACTTGTCAAATATATAAAAATTTAATATAGTTTGGTTAAGTCTTTGGGTATCAGTTTCGATTTTTTCATCCAAATTTGCTTGGACACTATTTAAATACAAAGATAATATTGATTCTAATAGATAAACGGAAAATTAATAGACTCCATATTATAGTCTTATATTGTATTCTCAATATTGAGTGTATAGATCCGAATTGTAGGAGGATTTGGGGGTCTATATCGATCAATATATCCTAAGCTCGATGGATAAATATGAAGGCTATAATGTTCATTCATACCTGCAAAGATAAAGCTCCATTGAATCAAAAGACATAAACAATATTGAACAGTCCTATTTTCTAAATGTTCTCCAATACGAGATATTGCTCCCAGGAAAAAGAATACATTTTTTATGATGAGATGTTGACATCAAATCTTTATAAGAGCTGAAGAAATGTCACTTTTCATCTTTTATAAACATCTTTAGAATGACTTAAATGAAAATGTCCTTCTGACTGATGATGAAGAAACATAACCTCTTTATATACAAAATCATTTTTGAAGGAGTTTATAACTATCCAAAAGTTTGACCGGAAGTAGCACTACGAATTTGGCAAGAGGAAAAAAATTGCATAGCATTCTTGTTCATACCAACCTCAAATCGTGATGATAAAGATTTTGTATTGCAGCAAATAAATTATCTATAACACACTCTAATTTACTATAAAAAGAAATACATCATGCCTTGCTTATATGTGCAAATATTTTTTAGAACTTAAGAACTTATCATATTATGCATGGCTTAAATTCATAAGCACAAGAAAGTTTTATATGTAGAGTTTTTTGCATTGGCTTGACTGTACTAGTGTATACTGTGATATTTATTGTATATATAAAAAGATAAATATATATTTATACAAGATTCACGTTGCCCTGTACCCTTTTTCCTCACAGATAGGAGTAACAATATATCTTTTATACTGCGCATTTTGTGTATTTTAGACATAAAACATTATTGCTAAATCAATATCTATATTTTTAAAAGGCCAACCTTAAAGCAGAAGTTGTTCTGTTAAATAAGGATATTTACCTCCGCCGAAGGAGTATTGTTTTCACTGGCGTTTGTTGGTTTGTTAGTTTGTTGGTTTGTCAGCAGGTAAACTCAAAAAGTACTGAACGGATTCGAATGAAACTTGTGGAGTTGTTGTAAATGCCAAAAGAAACAAGTGATTAAATTTTGGCATCTCTAAGTGATTTTTTAATATGCAAAATGAGCAAAATACTAAATGAAATGGGGTCTCTATTCAGGGAGTAGGAAAGAACAAACGCTAAAAAAATATTCATTGACGTATTATTGTTCATATATCAGCTCAGGACTATGTTAACCAGTGACGTAGCTTAAACTCTTCCTCTTCCCGTCTCTGAGTGCTTTTTTAATATGCAAAATGAGCTAACAGAGAGGAAACAATGATTAGAGATAGAAATGGCGTTGTGAAAAGGAGAATGTTTGAATGGGAATGTTGTTGGGATCGGCGGAGGTACACACTCTCTGAGTGTATATATGCCTCTAGTTTTACATCATGTTTTTTAGTTGAATAAGTTGGTTCATTTGAAGCTGTCTTATACATTATCTCCAGATATCCGTGTCACTGAGAAAATGAAAATTTATTTAAAAATTAGCGTTCTTATTTTCATTTATACTACCTAACTTATACATAACTACTTCATATGGGGGCCCATATTCAATATTCAATTAATTAATTCGTAATTGGAAAATCTTTGTATATCGACATTCTAAATTAGGATCTAGTTTTCAAAGAGATAATTGATATATATGGTATTCGTTCTAATTGGGAAAAATCAATCAATGACACTAAGGTGCTTTAGAAAATAAATTAGTAAAAATCATTGAAGGACTTTTTTGCAGAATATATGCGAATTTCAAAAAAGGGTGTTTCGTAAACCCATAACTGATAGCAAAGTTTTTTTTAATGTATAACTTACAACATTATTTAATATAAAGAACAGAAAGATTTATTTTACTTATAAGAAAAAACACACTCCTAAGTTCAGTATATAGGAATAAGAAATATATTAAAGTATATGACAGTATTAAAAAACTTCTAGTTACTCAGGTAAGAGTATCCAATGCTGCTTAGTGCCCAAATTTATCATTATTTATGTTATTATTATTAATGATATATACATAACATAAATAAATATGCCATATATAGATTTGGATATATCTATATATATATATAATAGATATATTATATATATATATATATATCCTTAAAAAATTAATAAGAGACAATCTTAAGTTAAACACTTGATTTATTTCACTAAGCCAGACGCTAAAGGAGTAAAAATCCTTCATTAAGTCAATCTTCAATATTTGTTTGTTTATATGTAGATTAATACGAATGTAAAGATTTCTAAAATCTGCTTAGGAGATTAACTAAAACTCATGCGCTTATGTTATAGTCTAGGATTATATTCATAATTATTTTATAAAAGAAATGGTCGTCCAATAACTTCTTTTTTCAACTTTTGTAGTCCTGTTATTAGATCATCTAACTTCATTAAACAAAATTAAAATGGGTGATATTTAAAAAAAGTTTATCCATTGATATTTTCTTACAAATTAAGAGCTAATTTAGAGACATTTAATATCTGGAGATTTTCATTTCGTTTCGGTATTGTGTTCATCCACCTATCATGTTCGATGTCGTTATAAAGTCGCTTTTGTTTATAAGATTATAAGATCCAAAGTACATGTCAGAAGTATTAATGCTCATATTTGTTTTCCTTCTGTTGGGTTATGGAATCAACACTTTCCTCCCTTTCTAAATATTATACATTAATATGAATAGGAGAATCACACACATACACACAATAATAAGGGGGTTAAAAATACTTTGTAAAAACAAGGGAATTTTGGTTATGCAATCAAAGTATGTAGGAAAAACTATCCTAATTCTCCTTATGTAGTGTGAAGGATTTAATGCTTTCTGTCGTGCATACATAATTTAGTCCGCACGAATAGTTTATATAATAAAGTCACAAAAGGTGCATTATTTTACTGTAGGTATGTAATTGTTTTTCACGATGTGCAATATTTTTGTTTTTGATGCAGCCACCCACCATTCATATTGAGTATCAAGAATCATGAACACAAGAAGAAGAAACAAAGTTTGATCGATATTCAAGTGTTGCTGATAATGTTAATACATATATATTTTTTCGAATATTGCATTAGTTAATTCAGTAAATTTCTACGATGAAGTTACTTGTTGTTTTTTCAATAATTATAGCTGTTGCATCTTTGATATACACTTTTTTATTTTGGTTAATATGTTTATTTATTAGCTAAAATATATACAGTGTAAAAATATAAGAATATACTAGAAAGTAGGATATAAAACACATTCTTAAGACAGTACGTTAAAACAAAACAAAATGCACATTTATTTATTTTTCTTGAATGACATATAGATTTACACCTGCGGTAGCAGCTCAGGAGATACAATATTCGTTTATACTGCAAAATATATACATTTGAAAACAGTATTGTTTTTTATACGTTCGGGGGCAAACCCTTAACCAAAACTATGGACAATATCAATATGTAAAACAATATAGTATCTGTTAAGACAACAAGGGACTTGGTTATACTTTTACCCCTGTGGATATTAAATGTTGTATCCTCAATGAGAAAACAATGCCAAATAAATACGCTTCTTGAATAAAACATTCAATGAGTAGTTATTGAAATAAATTAATCAAGGACGAAGCGTGGTATGTAATATGAGTATATATTCTTTTTTGGTAGAGCAAATCCAAAATATATCTGGTGTTTGATAGCTTTGTTATTGCTTTAAAACTTATAACCATTCTTATAAATAATTGCTGTTTCCAAGAACCTATTTCAAGCTAAACAATAAAAGATGTGTTAATATTGATAGAAATGGACACTTAAAATATTGAATTTATCCTTGCCGAAGTGTTCAGTTAAAATTCATACAATAAATGTTTGTAAAATTTAATGAAATAAATATTTTACCGTCTATTTAAATATTTTAAATTGTATCCATGTGGATTAGGTTGTTCTTATTTTTCAAATGTTTGAAATGTTAGCAACATTGTGGATTTTCTGTTTCTTGGTGAAAAAAGAAGACGACATACAAAGTTTGAACAAAATCGGTCAACATTACGAGGTCGCGCAACGAGGTCAAAGTTTTAAAAATTTAGTAAAAATATAGTTTCTCCGCTATATTTTAAGAGATATAAGCAAATACATTTTTTGCACGTACTCACCCCAAAAATTGATCTCTGATATGAAAATATACAATTACCATTTGGTAATAGATGTTAGTGTTACCTGGATAGAAAGAGAAGGGAGAGAGTATTTTGCCTCACTTCTCTCCCTTCTTTTTTCTTTCTATCCAGGTAACACACAGCAGTTACCAAATGGTAATTGTATATTCGCATATCAGAACATCAATTTTTGGGGAGAGTACGTGCAAAAATGTATTTGCTTATATCTCTTAAAATATAGCGATTTTTAGAACACCAAACATATCAAATGAAAGCTTGGTTAACCAGCTTTAATATTTTGGTATACTAGATCATGTCAATTTAATAAATAGAGAGTTATATGTACATTAAAAAAGCCTATCTTGCGTACAAATGACGCGTAAAATGGATTATAAATGCGTCAGAGACAAAGTAAAATTTTGAGAGGTTACCTTGACGCAAGTCTAAGAAACACATTATGATTTATTTTTTTGATAATCGATTTCTTATAGGTCAATACAGGCTCTGAATCATATATGTAAACTCAGATTGTACTGAATTCTGAATTGATAGAATAGAACCAAGGTCATTTTTGGATTTATCATCTAAAGTTTTACTAAGCTTAAAAGTACTATTTTACTCTGAAGCGAACAAGTATCTTCTACAGGCGAGTGAAGTTAATTGATACAAAAAAGCTATGAAATAAGCTAACAATACTCACTCCCTTTCTTGCTTTGTTTTTACTGAAAACTTTGTTTTATTAAAAAACATCAAACATACGTCTGTAGTAAATTAGATTTTCTTTAAATTAATAATTATTATGAAGTCTGTAACGTCCACATTTTGAAGAAATTTGCGAAAACTATATTTTTACTAAATTTTTAAAACTTTGACCTCATTGCACAACCTCGTAAAGTTGACCCATTTTGTTCAAACTTTGTATGTCGTCTTCTTTTTCACCAAGAAACAGAAAATCCACAATGTTGCTAACATTTCAAACTTTTGAAAAATAAGAACAACCCTAATGTGGACAGGATAAGTAGAAATGGAAATCTGGAGCTTAGCCGTGGTGTTTACAGATGCTATGACTGTTTTTGGCCGTGAAAAAGAGAGAGGGATAAAGAGAGGGATAGAAGGAAAGAGAGAGGGGGAGAGAGATAAGTTTCTCACCAAGGCTAGGCTCCAGATTACCATTCCTAGGTATAAGGAATATAGTACTATAATTAGTTTATAGAACCTAGTATCTTTTAGGTTCATCGATATTTACATTCTTCTCTTGGAGAAGTCGAACCTGCCTCTTCAACACTGACAATTAAGCACGCTTTCTAGTAATCTAACCTGCCCCATTATGCTCAAAATTGAAAGGGAGGACGGCATAGCGAGAAACTGCATATCGACAACCAATATTTATATAGATTTATATATTTATAATAAATAATGGTAGTTACCTCCGCCGAAGGAGGTATTGTTTTCACTGGCGTTTGTTTGGTTTGTTAGTTTTGTTGGTTTGTTGGTTTGTCAGCAGTATAACTCAAAAAGTACGGAACGGATTCGGATGAAATTTTGTGAGTTGTTGGAAGTGCCAAAAGAAAGAAGTGAATTAAATTTTGGCATCTGTGAGTGCATAATTAAGCGCCAAATGAGCTAATACTACTAAAGTTCCAAGTTAGCCTACTCTGCAAATAGATGTCGCTGTGCTGTGAAATTGGGTGCCGGGAGCGTGTTCCTCTCGGAATTTCCGTCTAGGGGAACCCTCCCCCGTCTCTCTACGCCTCCCCAGTCGTGAAAATCCGCCTCGGAAGGCTCATGACGGCGGAGGTTTGCACTCTGAGTGTATATATGCCTCTAGTTATAGATTAGGAATGATCGGAGGGAGTTAATATTTATTATAATATAGGGTGATTTAATTAAATTTCCACCTTAAGAGATAGTTTGGCACAGAGTAGTCTATTTATACTTAATATGTGAAATAGTAAATAGGTTAATCCCCTGATTATTAAAACAACCTTTATGTATCGATTTTATGCTAATGATCCGTATCTCCAAACGTCACGAGTTCTTATGCAGTTTTTGTTCAGTAAAAGAATTAGCATTCAACGAATGCTTTGACAAACTTCATGCACTTGGAATCCTCTCATAATCTCAAAAGTATCGTAATTTTTTGAAAAAACTGCATTTATACTCATATCTCATTGAATATTGTTATTCGGCGCATACACAAGCGCAATTAATATTCAGCTCTCATCGTCTTAAAACTGCACTTCAAGTTTTTTCTTGATAAATTACACCGACATTTAATTTATTCATTAGCATTATGTTTGTACTCTATTGATTATTTAAATTATATGAAAGACACGAGTGGCAAACAAGGGTTGATTTTTTAATAATGATATTTTTTTACTTAGGTAAACTTTATTCACATGATATATATCTTATAATATTCTCTAAAATACATTAAAACGTCGTGTTATTAACTATATAATCAATCAAGAAGTAAAAAATTTAGGTAAAGGAACTCGAGTAGATCACATTTTATACATAAAAAATATTGAGTTTTAGTGGTAATAAATTAATCTCTTCTTGGTACGGTACAGTATAAAAGTAAATAAAATCCTTACTCCGCAATTGTATATTTAAAAAATCATCAAATAACAATTTTAGATATTCTATTTTTTGATCATTCAATTAAACCTAATAGAAAAAAATATATTAAAACGCTAATATATATTAATATTTTCTAATTATATGATATGCTTTTAGTTTCTTTTTTCATGAACCATATAAACTCTTACGTACAATTTACTTCAAAATATATTACACATTCCCAGAGATTGTAATTTTTTATTTATTACCTCCGCCGAAGGAGGTATTGTTTTCACTAGCGTTGTTTGTTGGTTTGTCAGCAGGATAACTCAAAAAGTACTGAACGGATTCGGATGAAATTTTGTGGAGTTGTTGAAATGCCAAAAGGAACAAGTGATTAAATTTTGGCATCTCTGAGTACAGAATTAAGATGCAAACGAGCTAAATACTAATAATATTTCAAGTTAGCCTACTCTGCCAATAGATGTCGCTGTGCTGTGAAATCGGGTGCCGGGAGCGTCTTCCTCTCGGAATTTTTGTCGAGGGGAACCCTCCTCCGTCCCTCTACGCCTCCCCAGTCGTAAAAAATTCGCCTTGGAAGGCTCATAAGGACCCGTGACGGCGGAGGTTTGCACCTTCTGAGTGTATATATGCCTCTAGTTTTAATATTACTATAATTTTAAATATTGGAATCATTTCACGGTGGAAAATAAATATCCAATTATTATTTTTACATAAATACTAAATGGGATTTTTTGACATTATTATTTATAATACGAAATTGGATTGATGTAAATATAAATCACCAAAGGGGTGTTAAAATTTGTCAATACAACTTAGGATCATTTTTAGCGGGTTTGATCAAAAAGAATTTCATTTACCGGGAAGCGAAATTGGGTCTTTAAGATTTAAAACTGAAATAAGTCACGTGCAAACGTTTAGAAAAATATTCGTTTGTCTTTTAAACCGTGAGATGGATATAATAGTTTATGTTAACACTAAAAAATCAGTTAACACACAATATATTGACAAAATATTCTATATAATTTGAATTTATAAAACTTTTATTACCAATCTTATCATGCCACAACCTAACATATAACTCCTATGATCAAAAGACTCGACAGATTTATATGTATACATTTTTTATTTGCCTATTCGATAAAAGAGAAGAAACTGTGTTAAGGGATGTTCAACTCTCATTGTTGGAGGCGCAGGCTCGAATCCTGAGGGTAGATTTTGGTCACCTCATTGATAAGATCTTTGGTTCGATAGACTCATTACAGGCTAGTATGCTGATTTATATCCAGTTGGTTGCAATTCGCTCAAACTAAGAAAAAATAGACAGTTTATGTCTATCTGTTGTTGCGTGCAGACGTGCATTCAGTGTGCTCTTTTCTTTTTGTGTTATTATCTTGAGATCGGAATATCTCTGTGATCTTTTATCAATAACACTTGTGTCCTCATCCTTTGAAGAAACTTCTTGGACTTCGGAAGGGACCTATTCGCGACAACTTCGTACTCGGAGGTCTTCCCTGTTCTGAAGGATCCCAGGAGGAGTGCTCGTCTTCCTTTTATTGCCTAAGTACCCGCGTAACTTCTTAACTTGCGTTGATATTGTGTCTTCGTATTTTATCTTCTTTTCTCCCTTTTGAGGGTGAGCGCTTTTTATTTTCTTTTATCTGCCAACTTCATCTTAAATCAAGATGCAAGAAGAGCCTAAACCGCCTGATGAAAATACTATGAGTTCTTCTCGTTCATCTGAGAATGAAGATTTATGCTCTGTTGTTTCGGAGAACGCGGTTCTTCTCCGATCAACTAATACTTCTTCTCATGTTAAAGACTCTAATGCCCTTGGATCCTGTTCATCAAAAGAAACTTCGATACCTTAAGAGGAAATGAAACGTCAAAAACATGTATATAAATGTCCTACAGCGGAGCTTATTATTACACGCAAGGAGAATATATAAAGGTGTGTCAACAACGAACTCTCTAAGGCAGGCAGGTTGGCGTTAGTTGACTCAGCTGTTGTATGACGTCATTGTTGAAATATGCATATTATTATTGACATGGAAAAACGAGGGATATTTTGGGGCGTGTGAAAGGGAGAATGTTTGAATGGTTCAATTGAGTTCAGGCTCTTGTTATCAGAGTTCTCTCTTTCCTCATAACAGAAGCAAAAACAGAGATTCAAATATAAAATAATACCTTCCGTTCGGGCCGACTTGGCCTACTTCATAAATGAAATAAATATTCCTCAAAAGAGGAAAGAGAATAGTGATACCATTTCTTTTTTTTTAATAGTTATAAATTATATTTCATTCATACAACATTTTTGTAAATAGAAAAGTGGTAGGGGACATATGGTCAATATATAAAGTTTAAAACACGAAAAATGCTTTTAAAAAAAAACTTGGATTCAATTTTTCATAAAATATATAAATGTTTATTAACAATTGATTCGGTCTAGGAGGGAGATGTATCTTTCCACCAACTTGTCCAGTCCTATAGGGAGAGGGTTCCCCTTGACCCGCGAGCGTACAGAATTCCTTGAACCTTGGAAATTATGGACTCTATTTGAAAAGCGTTCTCATAACTGGGGGACGTTGATATTAGCCAGTCTGGGGGTTCAAGGTGTTCACCGTATACCCTTTGTATTTTTTCCTCTACTGACTTAACAACAGGGATAATGATTGGGCAGAAATAGAAAAAGTGGAACGAGGTCTCCTTCTCTTTCCCACACCAGTGGCATAGTTGATCTTCTGAATGGATCTTCGATTTACTCATGAAGAGAGATGAAGTTGCCAGCCTGTATCGGAACCATTTCTGTCTTGAATCTGAGAAGGGATTCTTCATTATGATTTGAGGACATAACGAGGACACATTCCTGCTTTCATCGAGCTTATGGAGTCTTCGTTTTACAATTTCCGAAGGCGGTTTTTGCTCAACATTTTTATGATATGCTCGGCGAACATCTTGATTTTTAAGATTGGATAAGCCGATGTAAAAAGGGATGGGTGGGCCAAACGGAATTTCAGGCTCTGGTCGGTCTTTTATTATTTTTTTCACCCTAAAGTCCAGGATGAAGTTTTTTGTTTTTTCCTCGTTTCTGTGGAATTGACCAACCGAGGTAAGGTGACAGTCTTTGAGAAATTCCGTACGACTAAGTAGTCTAGGGTTTTCGTTTAATGGCTCATCTGAGCCCAAAGAGGAAGGCACCCCTCTATGACTGACTTCCACGATTGTTTCATTTTTTTCCAGTAAGAGCCATACAGAGGCAGAACTTTAAAGAGTTCTGTAGGTCCCACATGGATTCTTTCTGAAAAATGGTGTCCTGTGTTATTTAAAATATTTTTTTAATTCTTAAAGACCAGAAGTCATGATTTGTGAAAAGCCTCTTCATCCATGAGAGATTCAATGCTTTCCACATATTCCACGTTTAGAGCGTTTAGTCCCCATTGTGACGTTTTGGTGTCTATTCTACTCTGGGAAACATATGAATAGTGATACCATTCAAACATTATCCCTTTCACACGCCCAAAATATCCTTCGCTTTTCAATGTCTAATTATTATTCATTCATTTGAAAAGGAATTATTTAAAAGGAACCATTCATTGATATTAATTATTGAAAAATGCCTAAAGGTACAGTGCGTGTTTGTGCAGTTTCTACTTGCCCAAGTCCATCGGATGTGCACTATTTCGCTTTTCCTCGGAAATATTTGGTGCTCCAGCGTCTTTGGATTTCGAAATGCAAGAGGGGAGATAAAATCAACCCATTAATGCGAAGGTCTGTGAACGACATTTCACTTGATGACTTCCAACGAAATCTTAAGCTCCTTAATTTGAATAGTAAGAAGAAGTTAAAGGCTGGAACATTCCCATCTTGTAATATTCCTTCTGCATCACCATGTTTGAATGAATCTTCGAAGGATCGTCGCATGGAAACCGTAAGCGAAAAGATTTAGTACAAAAACTACTTCAAGAACACGATTTCCACTCCGAATCTAATACGGTTTTTGAATCTACATCTGAGAACGAAGGCCTCGTGGACTGTAACTGTAGCTCTGAGGACATTAAGTCTGAAAAAGGACCTCTAACTGAGACTCGATCCACGCAGGCAGATGTTTATAGATTAGAAAAAGGAGTCCAATGTTGGGAAGGGGATGGTTCTCAGTTTTGGGAGTGAAAATGCAGAAAATTGCAGAGAGAACTTACTTCGACAAAAAAGGAACTATCTCAAACAAGGCAAAAGTCAAGGTCTTAAGTTCTAAAAAGTATAAACAAAATTAATCAAAACAACTCTTGAAGAGAAGCACTCCAAAATTCACGTAAGACATTTTTTGAATCCTTCAAAGAAATTCAATCGCGGGTACTCGAAAGAAGATGTGACTACTGGCCTTATTCTAAGAAGTATAAGTTCTCGGGCTTTTGAATACTTGCGCTCTAAGAACTTCCTTCCTCTACCGAGTCGCCAGACTCAAGAACTTTTTCTTGAAGATTTTAAATGAACCTGGATTTCTTGATGACAGCATCAGATTGCTTTCTGAAAACATGACCTTATCAGACCCTCATGAACGAATGGCCATACTTTCATTTGACGAGATGGAGGTGCGAAAAACATTTGAAATCTCAGCTAGACTCAAACAAATTATGGGACCCCACAAAAAATGCAAATAGCTATGGTACGTGGTCTATTTAGTGGGTGGAAGCAACCCATTTTTGTTAACTTCGATACGCCAATGAAAAAGATTTACTTATAACTATTATAAGAAAGTAGAGACAGCTGGGATTATAATGAAAGGCATTGCCTTTGATCTAGGGAATAAGTCTTTAATCTCAGAGCTAAAGCTCTCACCAGAAATTTTTTCTTTCGAAAACCTGGCCGATACATCAAGACAAATATATACTTTCCCTGATTGTCCCCATCTTCTAAAACTCTTTCGAAACCATCTACTTGACCAAGGATATAGTTTCAAAGATGGTGACGGAAATAGTTTTTACTTGGTCAAAAAAGACTTTCAAGACCTTTTGATCAAGATTCAAATGAATTAAAAATTGCCTTTAAAATAAATAAAGAAAACCATCTTGAATGTTATGGTAATGCCAGACAACGTGTGAGAACTGCGGCACAACTTTTATCCAACACCGTGTCCAAGGCATTTTTATTTATTTACGGAAATAAAAAAGAATCTCAATCAAGAGCAATTAACATTGTGAATGATTGGTTCGATTCCATGAATTCACGCTCTATTTACAGTAAAAAGAAGCTTTCCTGTGGTCTTGGTATTCATTTTCATGAACAAATGAGTGCGTTAAATGAAATGGAGCGATTGGTTTTGTCCATGAAAGTAATTGGCAAGACCTATCAACTTCCTTTTCAAAAGGAATTTTGATATCTATTCGATCTACAAAGGCTTTATTTAATAACATAAAAACGGATGGGATGAAGTTTCTCCTAACTGCACGATTAAATCAGGATTGCTTGGAAAATGTTTTTTCGCGCGTTAGGGCTCTGACTGGAAATAACCATCATCCATCTCCCGTCGAAGCTCTTCGAAGGTTGAATATATTACTGATTGGGAAGAACCATGATTTGATATTGAGGAATCCAGCGGTTGAGGTGGAAGAAGATAATGAAGATGACGTCGAAATTTTTACTAAAAAAATAACTTCCGACTTCTCTTCCTCTAATATTCGTCGAGAAACTGATGAACAAGAATCTTAGGAAACTTTGGAAAATTCTGATTTTATTGAAGATCTTGATGTGGAGGAAGAAATGACAGCAAGCCACGAAGAATATTCCCAAGTCTCCATGATTAGCAATAGTTGTTCGGAACAAGGTCTCGCTTACATTGCTGGGTTTTTGGCGAAAAAGTTTAAGGATGCTTATCCCAACCTTGGGAAAAAAAATGTGACTTCGGATCATAAGAAGAGACTGCAAGTCCTTGGATAGCACTGGTCTCCAAAGAAGGTCTAACTGCTCCTTCAATAGATTTCTTGCACTTTTGTCGCTGCTTAGAAAAACATTTCAAAGCTTTTCATTGTAAAAACAAGGATAGAGTCGATAGAGATCCTAATGTGTTCGAAAGACTTCATAATCCCTTATTGAAATGTATCCTGATTGGCCGCAAGAAGTCATTAAGTCATTCGTGAAAACAAGAACAAGAATCCGGATTAAAAATCTCAATCAAAGGCTCAAATAAAAAAATTCAAATATTAGATCATTAAAACAAATAGGTCAATCTACCAATTAGTATTTATAAGTTATGTCTTTTTGTATGATTTCCATTTAATTTATTCATTATTATAACTTTCAATAAAAAATGTACATAATAATTTTCCATAATAAAATATTGCGGATTGCCAAGACATAACTCATCTGCTTATGTAACTAATTTAATATTATCCTGTGGCTTAGATATTTGAATACATAACAACTCTGTTACAGTTATGGTCTAGTTCGTGGTAATATGCCAATATATATTTATGTGCAGATCCATAGCCAGACTACAATATCAAGGGGGGACAAAATAGGTGTGGCACGAATAACTAACAAATTTGTTTCCAGGGGATGGAGCTGGATTGTGAAGGAAGGCTATTTTTAAGTGAGGCCACTTAAAACAAAAGTGGTAACGTATTCTTTAATATTAGAAAATATGGAGGCAGGAAGTTAGTAAACCCTTCATAAAGAATAAAACGACATATCTTAAGAAAATAAATATGCAGAAAGTCAGCAAGATATTTTTAGAATAAATGAAGCTGTTAGATGTGTCTGTGCACACAGGCGTGTATCAATGTAGAGGTAAGTGAAGTTCAGGGTCCTTCTGGAGCGATGCAATACGGGGGGAGGGCGAGCATAGAGGGAGCCCCATTACTGTGGTGAAAAGGTCCCGAGTTTCCTCCTTTCAGGTGGGGCCCAGGGTTATCAGGAACGCCACTGATGAAGTTCATATCGATGGAAATGCGTAATTATCATTTAAGTGCCTGCAAAAGTAAAAAGTAATTTTATTTAGTTCATAGATAAAGATTTAAAGAATATTACTAATTCTATCACAGATTTTCTTAAAATTTCCACCACATTTTGTCATCTATAATTTATGTTTGTGGGTTATCATCCTTCAATAGAAAACATTGAATGGCTGTTCTTCACGTTCATTGTGTATGAACTTTTAGGCTCATAAATGTTGTTTTCCTAGCGTTCCTCTTTGTATTTATATTTTTCATGGTTGATAAACATCCAAATTCGTCCTTTCATTCCAGTTCTAGTTAGGGAAAGCCTGAATCATGGTTTGGAGGTTCTTTTCTCTGAACTCCTCGTCCTTTATGAGAATATATATCTTCCAATAACGGAGAAGATGGACTCTGTCTGCATGTTACAGACGTAGATCCCCTCTTTGACATGGGAAGAGTGGCTATATATTTCCATGACCTCCACCTCAACGGAGGATGTGCACTCCTTGGGCTCCAATCACCGTTATCCAGGCTTACGAGTCACAGTCGGTTTCATGGACTTTTCTTGAACAGTACAATTGACTTGAGGCTGTTCCTGGCACTCACACATCACTCCACAACAAAGCAATTCCTTTGAGAAATGGATTTCGTAAATATAATAATAAATAAACATAGGTTTTCAACATTGACTTCATAAGTCCAATAAAAAGAAGAAAAAAACACAACGTAAAGTTTCCTTGTTCACTCACCTTCTTTATATTCTCCTTGATACACGTCAAAAAATCTCAATGGATAGAATTTCCAAAGAAATTACTCTTCCTGTCGAGGTTGATTTGAAAGATAAGGAAAACAATCCTTCCAAGTCATGATCGATTGTCGTAAGCTTATGCTTGCATGGATGGTGATCATACTTTGATATTATGGGAAAATATGGTTATGGAAAAATCTGCGAGCAGGCTTTAAAATCTATGCTAGAACCTTCTGTTATGTAATTCTTTTCAAATTGGAAGGGCATCAACATCTGATAAGACTTTTTTTGAAAAAGTTCCCTACCTTAATTATTCTAATTATCTTCACTGGAACACAAAAGGATCAGATTTTGTAATTAATGTTACTGGAAATCCCAAAAACATATCTTCACTGATCCCCTTTGGTGAAGAAATTGAAAGTTTGGAGTTCCTTCAGCAATCACGACAATGCGGTAATTTGTTTTATGTTTGGACATTATCGGTCCTCTTGTAAAGAAAAACCAAGTCTGTAAATTTCTATAAGACTTGGATGATGGAGAGAATTAAAAAAGTACAAAATAAAGAACTGCTGTTCTTTACAAAATTGATGACCTTATCCTTTTAGAAAATGGTCCAGAGAATCAAGTGGATCAAAGCAAATCATAAACGACGCCTGAATCCCCTCAAAAGGATACTATTGAGTCACAAGCAAATAAATATATCGACAACAGTTCTCTTACAACTGATACTGAGGAAATGAGTAATAGCATGATTTCAACTGATAGAATGATTAACTCTAATTTGAATGTTGAAATAACAAACTCGTTAGGTAACCTAGAAGTCAATAAGAAACCTAAGAAACCTCTCTTGACTAACAAAGCAATTATGATAGGCCGGACAAGGTCGCAATCGCTTAGTAAAAGAAACAGACGGGATTCCCAAAACACTCAAGACATAAGTGATTCGACTTCTAACCTGTGGTGATGTCACGCCTTGCTGACGTTACGGGGGGGGGGGGGGGGTACTCATGTATTAGCCACACTGCGTCGTGGGAGGAGGGCAGTGTGAATAAATCTTGTGAAGAGGAAACAGTGTTTGATTTATGAGGAGGAAACCACAAGCTATCACGGCCATGACGTCGTTAAAGATAGTAGATGTGCTCACAAGATTCAACGGGACGGGTGAGGTGGAGATATGGATCAAGCAAGCAGAGCTCGCAAAAACTCTGCTCGGGATCGAGGACCTTGCGACGATTATACCGTTATTCCTGGACGGAAAAGCTTTTGCGGTTTACGACCAGCTGGATGAGGAGGGAAAGAAGGACACGGGAACAATATTCAGCCTGTTAAGGAAATCTTTTTCTTTCGACCCATTCTCAGCATACGATCAATTAAGAAGAATGAGGTGGATCCCCGAGGAGTCAATTGAGGTTTTCCTCGCAGACACCAAGAAACTAATAACCCTCATGGGGTTGAGGAACTGTCCCGAATAAGTACTCCTCTCGTTTGTCTCAGGACTGCCGAAGGAGGTGAGCTCGAGGATGAGATCGACTCCAGGGATATTGAAGATGGGGGAAGAAGAGCTGGCAGAAATTGCAAGGGCCCTAACTAGCGAAATAAAGAGCCCCAGCCTTACTGAAATAGGCTTTGTTGCCAACAGATCAGTGAACTGCTACGAGTATGGAGGGGCCCATCTACGGAGGGACTGCCCTTCAACTAGGTGTTTCGCGTGTGGGGAGAGAGGACACATCGCAAAGAATTGTCGGAAGAAGATGGAATCACGGGAAACGGAGAAGGGACGATGCCGGCGCAGTCAACGTCCCAAGGACCGTACAAGGCGCTCTAGGTTCCTCAAATCCAGATCAAGATTGGGGGTATAATGGTTTGGGGGCTTGTGGATACGGGATGCACCCAAACTATTATCAGGGCTGGAATTGGGGTGAGCAGAATATGGGCGACGATGAAAGTAATCAAGGCGATAGACGGAGCCCGTGTGGGCTGCGTGGGGGAGCAAGATGTGAAGATGGCAATCCTGGGGAAAGAGCGTGTGGTTCGATGCTTAGTGTGCGATAACCTTTTGGATGGAGTCGATATAGTCTTAGGAAACGACATACTCAAGAGCCTTTGTGTCGTCATTGAAAGGGAGGTGGTGTCTTTTAGAGCGTGTGCCATCCGGGCGAGTGGAGAGGACCTCTTTAGACAGGAGGAGAGTGTCAAAGGGAGAAAGCTATGAGGTGCGTTTCGATGGAGAGAAGTGGGTTGTCGAATGGAGGTGGGAAAGCCAGCCGTCCCTATACAATAAAGTCGGGCAGTACTCGATCAAGGAGGAAGTGCGCGAAGAGTTCGAGAGCGAAGTCAGGAGGTGGATAAAGAATGGATGGCTCTCACCAAGTACCGTCAGAGGAGGTGGAGTGGTGCCCCTGATGGCTGTCCAACAGGTGATAAAAGGAAAAGTGAGGCCAGTTCTTGATTTTCGCGAACTAAACGAATTCGTAATGTGCAGTGGGGCGGATGCAGACTTGTGTGGAGAGAAATTTGCAAATGGAGACAGTGTCCCCCAAATAGCTGCTTGATAGATCTGCGGGATGCATACATGCAGATCCTCGCCGACCCCAAATGCTCCAGGGTGGTTCAAGTCACATTCCAGTCTGATCAATATGAGTTGACTCGTGTAGGATTTGGTTTGAACTGTGCCCCTCAAATCATGAAGGCCGTCATCTCATACGTTCTCTCCAAAGATGAAGAGGTGTCCAGGGCCACGGACCACTATTATGATGACATCATTGTCAACATGGACTGGGTCGAAATTAGGAAGGTATTAGACCTGCTGAGGAGGTACGACCTCGAAACTAAGCCTCACGAAAGAATATCGGACATGAGCGTTCTGGGCTGGAGGTTTTCAAGGCGGAGGACGGAAGATTGAGGTGGAGGAGGCCCGGTGGAATGGACTCGTGTGTAAACGTGGAGAAGAAAATGATCCGGAGGCAGATTTTCTCCTTCTGTGGGAAATTGGTGGTCATTCCCGGTGGCCGCTTGGATGAGAGTTGCGGTTAGTGCTGTGAAGAGGGCGTGTGGCGAGGGCCCGTGGGATTAGGTGGTGAGCAGTGCTCCGACAAAAATGCTGCAAGAAATCGTGGGCAAAGTAGGGTTTCGAATCCCGTTGGTGGTTCGTGGAGAGTTATCAATTCTGGAAGAATGGAAGTATGGTGCGACGCGAGCTCTATCGCCCATGGAGCTGTACTCGTGAGGAACGGCGAAAGGATAGAAGACGGGGCGTGGATAAGAAAGAGGGAGGATGGTTCACACATAAGCCTCGCAGAGTTGAATGCCGTTGTCAAGGGCATAAACATGGCCATGAAATGGGAAGCAAAGCAAATAGTGATAAAGACAGACTCCGCCACCGTCCACTCATGGTTATCATATGCAAGAAAAGGGCAGAAGAGATTGTCTGTATCCGGGATATCTGAGATGTTACTGAAGAGGAGGGTGGCCCTGATCAGTGAGGTTTTGCCCGAGTACGAAGTCGAGTGGGAGGTGGACCTCGTGAAATCGGAGAGAAACATAGCCGACGCTTTAACCAGGGTTCCGAAGTCGTGGTTATTCGAGTTGAGAGGTCTTGGATACGGAGTGGAAGAGGACGTACGGAGAAGCCATGAACTTCACCATCGAGGGGTAAGCAACACCCCATTTTTTGCAAAAGAATCTTTCAAGTCAGTCCCAAGAGATGTGGTTGAGAGAGTGGTGAATCAGTGCGAAGAGTGTAATTCGATAGATCCCGCTCCGATAGCAAAAGAAGCCGGGTCCCTTTCGGTCGAAAAGAACTGGTGGAGATTGGCGATGGATGTGACGCACATCGGGAAGGATAAGATCCTCACAATCGTGGATTGCAGTCCGAGCAGATTTGCCGTGTGGAGAGCCTTGAACAGCGAGTCCGAAACCGAAGTGTGCCAGAAGGTCGGAGAGTTGTTCAGTCAAATGGGGTCCCCTAGGCAAAGTGCTCTGCGACAACGGCAAGACGTTCCGGTCGGCAAGTTCTCCTCAACACTGTCAGTATTGGGAGTAACACCCAAGTTCAGATGCGCGTACAAGCCCTCGGGGAACGGAATCGTCGAACGTAACCACAGAACCATCAAAGCATCGGCTGCACGCGCTCAGTCGTCAATAAATCAGAGAGTTCTCTGTTACAACGTAAGTCTAAGAAGCGACGGAGGCGTAATACTGGTTTCTTTAATATTCAAGAATGAGTGGTGGAACCATTTTCTCGAATCCATCTCGGGGGGAGAGGTCTCTAGTTGTACGAAGGAGAGCGACTTTCAAGTGGGCGACGAATTGTGGGTGAAGCCGCCCGGTGCGAGGTGCACAGACAAGTGGAAGGAAGGCGTCGTCACAGAGATCAACATCCCACTTAATATATAAATTAACGGCGTCCCTAGGCACCCAAAGGACCTGAGGAGGAGAGGTGGGGATATGAAAGAGGACGGGCGTTTTCCAACTCCCGGAACTTCGGAAAAAGGCCAGGGAGAGCAAGAAAGTGACCCGGAGGCTAGAAGACTATATTTGTGATGAGACATCATGGGTGAATGTGGTGACATCACACCTTGCTGACGTCACGGGGGGGGGGGGGGTACTCAAGTATTAGCCACGCTGCGTCGTGGGAGGAGGCAGTGTGAATAAATCTTGTGAAGAGGAAACAGTGTTAGATTTATGAGGAGGAAACCACATAACCAAAGCAAAAAAACTCGTAATGACTCTGAATCAATCAAGGATAACTAATTTTTTCCATCGACGTTACCGGATGAACTTTGTTCTAATATGGGCATGTCCAAATAATATCCCTGAATGTCAGAGGCGGAAGAGATCATCGTGTAAGACATGCTCTGATGAAGCATTTATTAACATTAAAACCTGATATTTTATGTCTTCAGGACATTAAACAGTTACCTCTTCAACATGCTTTAAGAATTGGTCAACAAATGTCGTCCGAATATATTTCGCCACTTTTTTTCGGGATCGGGCTAGAGAGGAGTTTTGACATTCATCAAAAAAAGATTTTCGAAGCCTTTATTTGTCAAGGAATACATCAATGAAAGTGACTGGCACAAAATTTTCATTCACACTTCGGGTTGTACATTCTCTCTCTTGAATGTATACGGGCATTGTCTTTGTCATTGTACTCACTGTCTTCAAATTTTTTTCAATCCATCATAAATACTCAAAATAAAGATCATCTTCCTATGTTACTGATTGGTGATATGAATGTGGATATTGAAAAGCCCTCACATCTTTACCAAAGGCCTAGTTTTCAAAGAGTTAATTGATTTACATGACATTAACTCTAAATTAGAGTATCTTTCAAGGAGTGTAAAGTGCCTTAGGAATGAAAATATTGATATACATTTTAATGGTTTTTTGGAAGGTATGTATGCTAATTTCAAATAGGGTAGTTTTGTATAACAAATATTGATTGTTAAGAGCTTTTGGTACTTAGCAGTCAACATTTTTTTTTAATATATGGAACACAAAAAGAAGATAGAGGTAATAATTCACTTTTTAATTATATTTATAAAGAAAGAAACACCCATATGTTCATTATGTAAAGGATAATTGGCACAATAAAATAAGACATCAATTCCACATTGTTTTTTATCATATGATGACCTTATCCTCTTACCTTCATCATTTAATTATTGATAGGTTTATTTCGCAGAGATCCACGAGAAGGGTTTCCTCCGATAAATGATGTCATCGCGGATCATTACCATTTTCAGTTTTCAGAATGCTTTCTCCTGTCTCCTTCAACAAAGTCTTCCAACACGGATCAACAGGTTTGTCCAGGAGCCTTGATGCACGAAATCCTAGCCAAAGGATCTCCATGGTTTCACTTTATAAGACAGAGTTATCCCGAAAGCTCCTGAGGCTTCCATTTCCGATTGGTCAAGGAATCCATGCTGGTGTCAGCGTCGAAGGGCTTCTTGTCCCATCATGTCCTCATAATCGAAAATTCCAGCCTCCTCCCTAGAAGGTGACGGTCATCAATGGAAAACTCTTCAATGATGAGCTATAGTCCTAACAAGGGTCAGAAATAATATCAAAAAGTACAAGCTACAATGTTAATGAGATATAATAATAGTACTAATTGTGACTTATTTACCTTTCTGGGGGATCCTAACACAGAGGGATCCCCAGACGTTCGAGTGTAGAAGACATTTAATCATCGATAACCCCAGCTGTCTTAGTACCGACCCCTGATTGCAAGCCCAATCATGCTGATCCTTCAGGAAGAGGTATTTTTAAGATTCTTTCTTCGTAGTGACGATTTTTGGAGCAGATCATAACAACAATGAATCAATGTTATTTTCTTGTGCCATACCTCTCAATCCTGGGATTCTTGAAATAAATAAATAAAGAATGAAGTGAATATGAGGATCCCATTTTTCACTAGCTGTCCATGTAGGCACATCATTTGGAAGAACCCGACTTCTTTCCATAAATAACATTTTTTTTCATAATATGGGTCCTTTGTTAAATAAATAGTCTTTAAAATGACAAATAATTAAATGAAATGTAAAAATATTGTTTTATTTGAAAACTTTTCTTACATCAGTAAAATTAATAACACAATTTGAAAGTAAATAGGCTTATAGTAAGTTAATAGTTTGAAGAGATTATCTACCATAAAATCAATAATACTCAAATGGTTTTATGAACAAACGGCTTAAGTTATTTAAACTGTCTTTGTAAGTTTAATTTTTGATATAGTCCCAATAAAAGAAAGTGTATAATTTATGTGAGAGAGATATTTTAGATAATAAATTATTAATATATTCGGTTTAGTTCTTCGTGCAATGACGAACTTGTTGAGTACTTGAATTATTTGGAGTTGCAATATATAGTTTTGAAATACAACAAATATTTTTGCCAATATTTTTGGCAAATTTTTTGATTTCCCCTAGATTTTGCCATTCAATTTAATAAATTCCAGTATTAATCATGTAATAAAGGAAAACACAAATGATAATGTGATATTCTAGAAGGATTTTTAAATTTTCAGCACATTTGACTGTACTAATTGAATCCCACAAAAACGCTTTTTATTTTCAATCAATGAATGTCAACTTCATCATCAAAAAAATGTATAATTAACTAGGCTTGGGAAGGGATTTAACCAAGTTTTTTTTTGGTAGTTAGAAACAACTACGTCTTCTTACGATATAACTTTTATAATTAGTAGGTCTATCAAGAAGATAATAAATAATGGCGTTGTTAATTGACGAATCCTCTATTAACAATATTGTGTCCTCTTAGAAAAAAGGAAAATGTGGTGTAAAAGGTTCTGTTTGACTGGAAGCGAGTAACTTTAATATTGAGCTTTTATGGTACAAGTATTGAATAGTTACTAGAAAGCACCATTTGAAAAATCGTTTACTAGTAGAAGAGAATTAGGTATGTAAAATATATCTTGAAAAAATATGGCCAAATATTCGAATGTCATTTAGTGGGGAATATTCGGTTAAAATTTATATTAATCAAACTGCACCTCATGGTTAAGACATATTGCTCATTGACTTCCCTCACGTAGAGTATTGTTTCTATTTATTCAAATGATAAAAAAAACTATATTTGCAATCAATTACTTTTGGTAAAAAATATTTTTAAATTCAATATTATGATCGTGAAATTACAAATACCATCTAGCCAAATCAAGATCTGAGATGATTTAACGTAATATATTTTGTATATTTTATATCTCCCAATATTTTGAGTTTTTTTGGGGGGAAATACAAGAAGAATACTTAACTGATTAGTTGTTTAAAAACCAAACATAATTTAAATTCAAGTTTACCATTCTATAAAAAAGACGGAAAAATTGATTTGTTCATTTAATAAATAATCTTTGCATCTGAGCAAATTGTTTATATTACGTTACCTCAAGATTTATAAAAGTTTCAAAACTTTATCTCTATATATATTTTAACATTTTATATTATTGTTGTGAATATCTTCTTCTTATTATTGTCCGATTATATAATAATATAATTATTATTTTTTAATTGACTTTATTCGATTAGAGTTATTGCATATACATATGTTTATATAATTAAACATTATAATTAAACATTAAAACCCTAAAATTAAGTCAAAACAGAATGAATCCACAAATAAAATATACAATTAATCAAAAGCAGTTACAACAATAAACCTATATCTATCACGGAAAATAGTATTTAAGAAAAAACATACACATTTAAATAAAACTTAAAGAACAAAAACTGAATGTAAAATAATAAAGTTCATAAGATTTTAATGTTAAAATTTTATATGTATGATTAAAAGTCGATGAAGTTTTCTTTTCTGATTCTTCGGAAACCATTATATAGTCTTAATAGGCGTCTCAGAAACCGTAAGCTCACCTTTGAGCCGCTTGGGTAGAAGCGTAGAGTGTCTTCAGCGTAGCTCCAACTCGTCCCTGAGAGATCCGGGATTCTGACGGTGAGAGCCGAGTAAAGGGCCGAAGAGGACATTAAAATAGATCTTAAGGCGCTTTGATCCAGGTGTTGAGCCGTCGAGAGTTTTTTCTGTGATCATGGTCCGGATGCTACAGAGAGCAAACTCAATAGCTTTCGACTTAGAGTTACTGTTGTTAAGATTGGAGGTTGTTCCGAATAGAAGTATTGGCGTGATATATTTTTCACTTTCATTCTTCAGATTTAACTTAAGAAATTGTCTTATCATGGTAAGAGAGGGACAGCTGGAAAAGGCATGATATACAGTGTTTTATAATTTTCTACAATCCTTACGAGGAGTTGTGAAAAATAGTAGTCCTGTGGAGATTTGGAACTGAGCAGTGAAGCGTTTGTCATATTTAACTTTTTAACAGAGGACATTATCCTATTTACCAGGAAACGACAAGGTACCCGGCCTGGGTCCTGGCTGTTTTTTTTTCAGCGTCCCGGCCCGGTGTATCGGTTTTTTATACACCGGACCGGGACATCAATATTTTTTCAATATTATGTTGGTCATTATTTTTTTTTTAAATCGTTACTTCAGAAACACTTTTTTTTTTTGGAGATTCTTGATTTTAGAATGTCGAAGGAACGAAAATATATATTATGTCCCGGCCCGGCTTGAAAAATTTAAGTCCCAGCCCGGGTCCCGGCGAAAAAAGGTGTCCCGATCGTTTCCTGCTATTAACCCCTGTTTTAGGAAGTTGAAGATCTTTAAAAAAACTTTGACACCATTTTATTTGCTTCTTTTTCGTTAGACTCTTCGTAGGACATTCTTAAATGCCAGGGCATGGGAACTATATGGTGATCAGCAGCCTTTTATAATTAAAAGATAATTACCTGCAGTTAAAAATAGATTTTTTGTTTAAGTTATGATAAGATAAAATGTCCCACTCGAATGCTACAAGTTCTAAAATTTTAGGTTCCTTAAGATTTGTAAAAAGAATTTCTTGTGATGATTTTCTCGTATGATATATATTGTTGATGAAGAATAAAATGACGGTTGTTCTTTCCAAAGGATTCTATGGGAGGCAGCTACTATTTAAAAATTATTTTCTTAAAAAAGTCATCACTTCAAAAAAAATAATTATTGGTAAAATAATAGTAGAACAATTATTTTCTAAAAAAACGTCGTCACTTTCAGAATGGCGAAGAAACGAAAATATATTAAAGTCCGGCCCGGCTTGAGAAATTTAAGTCCTGGCCCAGCCCGCGAAAAAAAGTGTCCGGGTCGTTTCCTGATATATATATATATATATATATATATATATATAGATATATATATATATATATATATATATATATATATATATATATATATATATATATATATATATATATATATATATATATATATATATATATATATATTATATATATATATATATATATTATATATATATACATATATATATATATATATATATATATATATATATACATATACATGTATATATATGGCAAAACAATTACATTATCAGTAAGATAGAATAGAAGGTTATTCGTTGTAATATTGACTTTATTTCCGGTGTGAATAATGTTCAAATTTTTATTCATACATTAAATGGATACTGATAAAGTTTTTTTCCATATTTTTGTCATAGAGTATTCAATTGTGAATGGAATATGATTAATTGTCAGAATGGGTTCTAATGCTTCATATTCGATGTTTACCAACAGAATATGTTGTCTACCGATATCGATATTTTTGTTTTTTTGATAAATCTAGTGGATAACGTTTAATTATTTATGTCAAATTAGTAACGATAGAGTCTTTATACCTCGAAAACGAATAAGTGGGTGAACCGCTTAAATGAAAGAAAGAGAGCGACTATGTTGATAAGAAAATGACGTCTAATTATATGCAACGATTAATATTTTAAATGAACTATAAAATTGCATCAATTAGTGACCTTAAGAATAATAAAATTATTTATAACATATAGGAAGAAGAATGCAGTTATAAAGTTAAATCATTGCCAATAGAATTGTGTCCTCACTAAAAAATTAAAAAAATGCATTTCACTATTAAATTGAAAAAAAAAATATTTTTAATGTGAAATGAATAACGATTTTAACCATTTTTCAATAGAAAAATATCTTACACCTTGGCATATTTCATTTCACATTGAGAAAATTATGTTTTATTAGCCATTATCATGTGTAGGGAAATATTTTTTTACATTGAATAATATTTTATTCATACAACCTCAAAGCACGAAGTAAGAGGATTATCAATTATATATTTACCGGTAAAAAGCTATAAATTTTGATTTATATCAGAGATACAAATAAATGAATATCAAGCACAAATAATTTAAACATGACTGATCTTATCCCTGGTTGTTCCTTTGGTACTTTTTATAGACTTGCCCGTTTAATACGGAAAAACTAAATCTTTTGTCATTAACCAAGTATAAACTTCAATATTTATATAAGCAAGGAACGGAAATTGATACACAAGATACATATCTATTTGAGTTTGCTTCACTCGTC
>CP045902.1:5976240-6014031 GCA_013387185.1 Caligus rogercresseyi
ATTCTGACTCCAAGCTTTTATAAAATTTGGGGTCGTCTCTATTTGGTCCACAAATTGAGAAAATTTTGATCTTTCTACCACCCCAAACTATCGTAAGTATAGAATAGTTACCTCCACAGTCCGTTGCCACACTATGGGCTTCAGTTTGATTTTATTAAGGTTAAAATACCCTGAAGGATGCTTGGACTTTTTTGAGACCGCAGGTGTCACAAATGTATCGTAGTCTTTTGGGAACAACCAATCAGGTTCTTGCTTTCTTATTCTCGTGTCGCATATATTAATAATGTCTGGCGAGTATTAGCATATAATCTAAAAAATCTTTTCTTTTGATTGACTATTTATGGAGTTGGCATTTGCAGATATTAATTTGAGCTGCATGATTGTGGGAAATATAAAAGGGGGAGGTAAAATTCATTTCTTTTATTTTCTGCAAAATCTACATTTGAAAAAGATTTAATATGTAGCACTTTAAGTTGAAAATATTGATAGTATAAATATATAAACAGTACTAAAACACAAAATAAAAACATCAACACCAAAAAAAAAGCACAAACCACATTTCGTCCTATTTTGCTGAGGTGTAAAATACTTCTACGGTTCGGTTTTCTACTCTTGCTGTGAGCATGGCCGTTATCATTTAGGATTGAAGCTGTTGTATCTTCTGGCGGTGTCTCTCTCCGATTACTTGACAGTTGGTCGATGATGAAAGACAAAGACTCCTCCTATGTTATCATCCATAACTCAGAGGTTTCTTCCTGTCGTCTTCTTTTCTTCTTGTCAGGGCTGGTTAGAATTCTTTTTGGGGTCTTATTTTGTATTTTTGGGGGTTTGTTTCTTTTTCTCAATACCCTCTGCCAGTCCTCACGAAGTTTTGTTCTTTGGATTTTTATCTTCATCTTTTTTCTCTCCTCATCTTTTCCTCCCCGTTCACAGGCCCGGTATTCTTTGCGTCTTCTTCCACCAATTCTTCCCGTGATGTTGTTGATCTTCCTTTTCGAGAGTTTCTGCATTATCGTTTTCCTCCTGCTCCTCCTGTTCTTCCTGGCGAGCTGCGTTTCCGGTTCGGAACCTCTCTACTTGTCCTTGTATACAGACTGGGCACCTAAATGTTGGCAAAAGTTTTTTCAAATTCAGTATAATTACTTTTCCGGTCGGCATTACACTTGGATTTTATGTGCCCAATTTGAAGCACTTGAAACATTGCGTTTCTTGTATTTCGGAGATCAATTCGATCTTTTTACCCATATAGGACTATGGCAGGCAGTTGTCTATTAGGTTTAATTTTTATTAAAACCTTTCCAGACATAATCTTGTTGATAATCTTTGTGTATTGAGCATCGTCCTCGCTTTCGGCCTTAAACGCAGTGTGGAACACTTTCGAAATCCCCCACGATTCCCCATAATGTTCCAGTATCCCTTCAAAGAATAAAGGTCCGTCTACGATCCATTTTTAATTGTTACAACAATAGGGTTTTGTGAGCGTCTCAGAGTCTCAAGTCCCTTGACTTACACATTATATCCTCGTCTACTTCGAAATTAGTTTGAGTTTTCGAATTTCCATAACATATTTGTCGGCTTTTTAGGGTAATCACAATGTAACCTGCCCCACTTTTGCAGTCATTTATTCTGTGCACCTCGTCTTCAGTAATAGGCAACAAGTTAAAAATCTTTTTGTAATGTTGAATGTTAGGGAAGAAACCTTTAATACTCATGTTTTTTCTATTTTTCCAATCTAGGAAGATTTTTCCCACGCCAGGCTATTTAAAACAATTCCTTGTTTAATTTCTTCGATGTATTTTACTTGCGTAAGAGGTCTCCTTAGCATTCTTCTTTTCTTCTTCTTGTCTTTTCTTCATCTCTTCCAAGTATCCTATATATAAGGTCGTAGCATTTTGATGTAAACAAAACTAAATAAAAAAACTGTGACGTCACACCCGGGGCATATTTTTTATATGTAATTATAATATTGAAGAATTGCTCAAATTTCTCCAATTTTTGTGCAATTGGTCTTAATTTACTAATTCAAATCTTCCATTCGAACCTCAAGCTACCCACTACACCAATCGTATGTTATGCAGACTCTTGATACATATAAAAATCACTCACTACATTCCTCCCGAGTTCTCCAGACTTTTTTCAAGCATCACGCTTGTAGGATCCATTAAAAAATGACAAATACTGTTGATATTTCAATAAATTAGTCAAAACTGATAGAAACCATTCCCCATACTACTACATGACTTATATATTTCAAACTGTATTGTACAAAATATTTCACAACAAGTAATAATTATAAATGAAATTGGCCGAGTTGCTTTTTCCCCCTTATTAATTCGTTCCCTCCAGTTTTTAAATTTAATTGGGCATTAAGATATCGTAGTCTTATCATAGTTCGTGTTTTGGAAAAAAGAGAAAGAACAGATTGTCATATTTACTCCCAAATGATTCCACCAGGACTTGAAAATATCTGTTTATGACTTGAGGACTACGATCCAGAGATGGCGAATGGAATTCTTTAAACTTTTCATCAAATAATTTACAATCATATAAGAAAGAATCTGAAGGCACCATCAATCCTCCTCTTGATAAATGGTACAACCAAGGTGTACAATCATTACTTAGTATAATGTCATTACTCTTTTTACCGAGATTTGGAAATGAGTGTTGCATTTTATAGGCAATATATCCAGACACATAACTGAGCCCTTGGAAGTCAAGATCCCATTTTTGAAACTGATTTAGTTGGTTTTGTAAAGTTATATGGTCAACAGGAGGCTGATCAGAAATATCAATCGAAAATTCAAATTCTGTGAAGTCTTCTTCGACACCTGTTGCACTAAATATGTCCCTTGTGACTATCTTTGTTACGGAATCTTTTTCGGCTTCATCCACCATCCTATAGTCATCAAGTTCATGTTCTATTTCTACTGAAGGATTGTTTACCAAAATTTCGGCGTTTTTCCCTATTTCGAGTATCCTTAATCTTTTTAAAGTTCCAACAGCTCCTGGATGATCATCATCACCACCAGCACTCCTCAAGCGAGAAAAAAAGTTTTCAAGACAATCCTGATTGGTTCTTGACATTAAAATGAATGAAAGAGGACCATGAGACACTAGTTCATGGAATAAAGCTCGAGTTGACTTTATAGAAACTCGCATTCCTCTCTGCCAAGGCAATTCATTTTTGTTTTCCCGTCCAATAATTTTAATGAATCCAAAAACCATTCCATTTTATCCAAAGCATTTAATTGATCTTCACCATGGATACCTAATGCACACTTGAACTTGACCGTGTCATATATCTGCCTGCTATTTAATACATCAAACCAATTATTAATAATTTCAATGGCATTTTCTTTGGCCTTTGCTTCCTTACTTGGATTATTTAATGTAAAAGCTTTGGCCACTGTATTACTAAATAATTGTGCAGCCAATCTAACTCTTTGTCTGGCTCCTCCTTTACAGTGAATATGAAGTGGCTGGAGTTTGAAAGCTATTTTAAATTCACCCGAATCCTTCATGATCAAATCCTCAAAATCATTTTTTATTAGAGGGGCCAGACTTCCATCCTCTGCAGGAACCATAAACCTTTTGTCAAGTAAATGATTCCTGCAGAGCTTGAGAAGATGAGGACAATCAGGAAAAATGTAGATAACCCTGGTAGAATCAAATGGATTAGTAAAGAAGAAGTTGCCTTTGTCAATTGCAAGCTCAGAACGAAGAGTGTGATTCCCAAGATCACACACAATTGCTCTGACTTCAAAACCATTGGTCTCGACTTTTACTATGATATCATCAAGGAGCTTTTTTGTCATAGTGGTATCAAATTGGAACCATATTGGTTGTTTCCATTTTTCAACTAAGCCCCTCATCATAACAACTTGGACTTTTGAGTGAGGTCCATAAATTATTTGAGTTTTCATGTCCATCTCATATTTTTTCTTAATTTGACACTCGTCAAAACATAAAACAGAAAATTTGAAATTAGAAGTTTTGGTTTTCATCATTTCATGGAGGACTTTGAAGCTGTCTTCTAAGAATCCCGGATTCATTTGAAACTCTTCGAGCCATCTTTCTTGAGTTCGAATACTCGGCATTTGTATTACTTTTGTTTGCCTGAGATATTCAAAGACACGTTTACTCATAGACCTTACTATCAGAGCTGTAACGATATCTTTTTTGGAGTAATGGAACCATTTTTTATCAGGGGTTAAAACTCTCTTTGCCTGGGCTGGAGTACATTTCTGAATAAGAGTCTTCCTAATTTTTGAATGCTTTTTTACACTGGTTTCTAGTCGCATGAGCCTCTTTGTGAGAACTCTTACTTTGTTTTTTTGTATACATAGATCAGACTTAGCTTTTTTAAATTTTAATTTGAGATCATCTATATTTTCTACAAAACAAGAATGGTCGGTCTGTACACCGACATCTCGTGTCCTATGTTCCGCGTCCTTTGCCATTAAATCGTTTACAATTCGGTTGGCTTCTCTACTCATTTGTCTCCTCGAGCGAGGCGAATCAAGTCGAACTTGGAGTTCAGATCCCGGGGATTGAGAGGTAGTTGACTGATTAAGAATTTTGGGAGTCTTTTCATTGCTTTGGTCCACCGAATTGGGTTGAAGATACGATGAAGTAGAAGTTGGAAGTAGCAGACTTGGTACTGCATCTACTTTTAGCCTCTTTCGTGGGATCAAACCGAGAAGCTCATGTTCTAGATCCCTTTGATAGCTATCATGAGCGAAATGCATACTGCACACTTGTGCATTTTCTGGCTTAAATGAGTCCTTTCTCTTACACAGATTCTTCCAAATCCTCTGTCGAGCCAAGTTCTTTGGGAAATCGTGGTAAACGATGCCGTTGGGGTTTTTACATCCATATATAGCACAAGCTTTTTTACGATTCTTCTTCAGGACGACCTTTAACATAAATTATTGTATGATGAATAAACTCCATTACATTAAAAAATTATTTATTACCTTGTCTATTTGAAGATTTGGGTCCATTATTGTAAATTAAATTGCAAAAAATTGATAATTATGTTTCTTCGGTGAGTTTGTTTTGATTTCTGCCCCGGGTGTGACGTCACTCGCCTTGTTAGCAGTGTTGACTGAGATGCCTCGACCTTATATATAGGATACTTGATCTCTTCTTCTTCATTTTTCTTTCATGTGTTGCGGTCCCTGGGGTTGATTAAGCGGGAGCTGCATTTGCTCCGTAGCTAGAATGCCATCTTCTTGTACTTCTCTCCCTTAAGCATGCCACCCCGATCAGGAGTTCTTCAGGGAGGAGAGTCATCTCCCAAGTAAAAGGGGAGTTTATACGTCACAAGCTTTACGTCGATATTCTTGTAATATATATTAATGGTATTTAAAAAAACCATTTAAATAGCCTCAGACGATGTTGACAACGTGAAGTTTCCTATCTCGGAAGGTCCACGGAAGTTTACCGACACGAAGATATACAACTTCACTTATAAAAGTCCCTGTAAAATTATTTTTTTCACTCACAAAAAAAACTAACACTTGTCGCAGAGAAATACTGAAAAAAAAGTGTAAGTTATTTGACCTAACTTGGTATTTCAAAATGTATATCACGCTCTACAATAACAAGCTATATTTAACTATATATATATACTCGTATATATATATATATATATAAGGATTAAATTGGGTTTGGCAATCAAATACCTTATCATAGATCAGTGAAAAAGTTGTTTGTTTGTTTAGCTCCTAGAATAGACCCACCTCACCGGAACCTAATCCGGTATCAGCCGGTAGTGACCTATCTAGTAGCTATTGTCTTTATTAATAAAAATATCATTAAAAGTGCATAAACATTTAAATGTTCTAAAAATATATTCCTCCAGAGACAACCTTCTTTCACCGATATTTCCCTCGAGTTGTCTTATCTTCTGTCGTGTAAAAGGACAATTGTAGATGAGGTGATATGGAGTTTCCTCGTCGTCGTTACAGAGCCGGCAAGTTGGGCTCTCAACCTTCCCCATCTTAAAGAGATGCCGATTTAGATAAATGTGACCGCTCACCATTCCAACAATGACTGAGATTTGGTTTCTCTTGAAACTGAATATCTTTTTCCAATATAGGGCTCAGTGATGAACAGTTTTGTTTGTCGACAACACTTCATACTTTGCCATGCAATTCGCCACTCCTTCAAAGATTCTTGTCTAAGAGCATTCTTTGATTGGCACATAGATACTGGTACTGAGATTGGTGTACCTCTCATGGCGCCATCCTTTGCTAACATATCGGCGTATTCATTCCCGGTGCTATCGTTGTGTCCTCTGATCCATCCTAACGTGATTTTACAGTTATAATTATTGATGGCGTCTTTACACGCGAGAATTTCTGCACTCAAGAGGTCACCTGGTTTAATGTCCAGACTATTGATAGCCGACATGCTGTCGGAAAGGATTATTATTCTCTTTTGTTCAATTTTATCCCCATTGAGATTAATACATATGTTTCTGATGGCTTCCACTTCAGCTTGGTACACTGTGTTTGTGTCTTCAAGTCTTAAGAACTTTTGATCAAGTACATTGTCCCCACACGTTATAGCCCATCCAGCGCCAGTTTGATCCTTGATTCTTGACCCGTCAGTGTAACCAACAAGATCAAAATCATTCATACAACAATTGTTTTTTATGTCGTAGCCTAGATTATTGGACCAGAAAGGGATCCGAAGTGGAGGAGTTGGGATATTTTTTACTTGCAAATATTTATCTAAATATTGCAAGTGTCCTCTTTGTAGGTGGTCGAACCATTTCAGTGGAGTTTCCTTTTTAGTCCGAAGCCTAATTAAACTCGCACGCTCCATTACAAATAGATGAAGTGGAAGGAGCCCACATAGTACTTCCATAGTCGCAGTAGGTGTAGACCTCATAGCTCCTGTTATGCTCATCAGACCAAGTCTCTGTAGTTTACTAAGTTCATTTTTGATGAACCTAGTGCCTAGAAGTTTAGGTGCAAAAACAATAGCGCCATAGCTCACTATAGATCGAACATAGGTCTCGTAGATCCATTTAGACTTTCGTGGGCTAAGCCCCCAGTCGGATCCAACAAAAGTTCGCAGGGCAAAGAGACTCCTCTTAGCCTTAGAGATTGCATATTCTATGTGCTTTCTCCAGTTTAGACTATCGTCAATTATTACGCCAAGATATTTAAATGTTCGAACTCCCTCAATCTTGGCTCCATTCAGGTAGAGGGAAGTATCCTTGCATTTTCTTCTTTTTGAAAAAAGCATATATTTTGTTTTGGTTGAACTGAAGGTAGTGTCTCTAGTGTTTGCCCAACTTTTAAGCCTATTAAGGGCACCTTGCATCAAGCTGTTAATGGTTTGACGATCCGTACCACGAACACACAAAGCCAGATCATCAGCGTAAGCAACTGTATAAACCGGTGGTTTGAGAAGGTCTATAGCTTCTTGGAAAGCAAGGTTCCATGCAAGGGCCGATAGGATTCCTCCTTGTGGGCATCCTTTGGTTGGTGAAACTGAAACACGTTCGCCACCCAATTCTGCAAAAACAGTTCTATTCTTCAGTAGGTTGGCATACCATCGGATTGTCATATTGTCCACTCCATACTTCCTCATTCCATCTATGATATGATCAAAGCTAATCCGATCAAAAGCACCCTCGATATCCAAGAATACTACAAGGGCCTCTTCATTCCGGTGGTAGCTGCTCTCAATTGAGTCCACGAGTTTGCTGATGGCTGTATCAGTGGACCTTCCTCTTGTAAATGCAAATTGGTTCGGCAGAGCCAAACTACATTTCTCAAAGATCTTCCATTGCAGCATTCGTTCTAAGATTTTTAGTGCCACATTGGTGAGTGAAATGGGGCGGAAGGCTCGAGGTTCGGAATAATTATCCTTACCCGGTTTGGGAATGAATATTACTTTACTTATCCTCCAACATTTGGGAGTATACCCCGAGTAATAAACTAAATTATAGAGATCCGTTAATCTCACTATAAAACCATGGGGCAGATTCTTAAAAGCTTGTGGAGGAATTAGATCAGGGCCTGGCTTTTTGTTTGACTTGAGACTTAAAATGGCGCACTTCACAAGATCTTCGTCAAAGTATTTTATATGGGGTTCAAGGTTAATGGAAGTACCGTCTTCATGGTTAGTATCGTTGACGTCCTTAGAATTAGGAAAATGCTCTCTTAGAAGCGACTTCAAGCTCTCTTTTTCGTCCAAAAGTCCGTTCAAGATACCTACACGAGCATTGGTATGATTCATTTTGGTCTTCATTAGCCGAGATATATCTCTTGGACCTTCCAAAGTGCCAATCCACGCTTTGAATGCCTCCCTCTTGGCCTTTATAATCATTGTTTTATACAATTGTTTTTCGACTTTGTACATTTCATACTGCTGCTTACGCTGAAGAAATTTGACTTTGCGTCGCTGTACCCTAAGCTCATTGCTCCACCAAGGGTTTACCTTTCTCAAGGTACCAGACATCACCCTACTTGAATTCTTCAAAGATTCAGAGATTTCACCAGCTATGTTGGAAGCCTCTAGATCCATTGCACATGTGTCCAAACAGCTACTTCCCAAGGGAAGTGTTTTAGTCTCTAGTATGGATGCAAACTTGCACCAATCTATGCTCTTCAGATTCAAACCTCCGGAAAAGGTCCTGCTTGCATTGATTTTGAAGATACAGAACCTGTGGTCAGATCCTGAGTATTGTTCTTCAGTTCTCCATTCCGAAACAAGGTGGTGACTCCAATGGTTTGTCAAGGTCAGATCTATTATAGACTGGCCCATTCCGCCCACAAAAGTCGGAGTACATCCGACATTTTGTAGACTCAGATCATACAACGACATGAACTCTTCAAGTTTTTCCCCACGATGATTTGTGAGAGTGTCCATCCACAAAAGACTCCTAGCATTGAAGTCCCCACATATCAAAAGAGGCTTATTGTGACAATTACAAAAGTCAACGAGAGGTTTAATCATGCCACAAACGTCATCCCTCGTGATATCAGCATAATAGCTCGCAACAACAAGACTTTTGTTATAAGCAATTTTTACGAACATACAACCAAATCTTTTGAACAGAGCTTAGGAATTTTGTTATAATCAAATTAGAGGATGCTAAGATTGCCGCCCTTGGTTTTGATCCGTCGTGAACAAAGATTGGCATACCCTTAAAGCATGCAACAGTAGCACCATCCCGTTGTAGGTGGGGTTCTGTCACAAAAACAAGGCAGGTAGCGCTTCCCAACAATCTCAGATTAAGCTCTGTTGAGCAGGTAACTCGTTTGCCCATATTAATTTGCAAACATGAACTGGCTCATTTTGATAACTATTGGGCACGTTAGCGTGATTGTCATTGTGTGAAGTTGATGAATTTACCATATGTTGATAATTTTTTTTTGTACACCCGTACAACATTTATTTTAAACTAATATAACATTATCGTTATATCCAAATCTGAGATAAATAAAAATAAATCGTAACAATTAACATATAAAACTAGAGATCATCAAATAATCTATTTACAAAATTAAAAACATTTTTTGATAGGGGGGTTTTAGCGCTTCTGAGTTTGTAAAGAAGATTTGAATTTTTGCGACAATAAAATTTATTTTGTTTGATCAGGACCTTATATATAAAACAAATGCTATCAATTCTTAAAATATGACCAAAACTTGTATAAATTTTTTGAATGACTAGATCCCATACTTTTTTCAATGTAAAACAATCCAATAAAAAATGCCTTCCTGTTTCAATCTCGGTCTTACAGAAATAACAAACCCTTTCCTCTTGCGTTCTCCCATATATGCTTCCGAAGCTCAGTGTATTGGACACCACCCTATATTTTGTCCAATAAGTAGAAAAAGTAAAACTAACGTTCTGTAGTGTTTTTATAATATCTTTCGCTGTAAAACTTAACCCTAATCTCTCACTTTTACCCTCCATTTGATTCAAAAATGTTTTTTGTCCCCCTCCTTCACTAAAAAGCTCCTAAGCCTTGTATTTTGTACCCTACTGATGTAATTAAAAAAGGAGTCCCTCGGGCCACATTGTCGTCTTTTAAAATTGACGTTCCTTCTAATCCCTTCTCTCTCCAAAACTTCACTGGCATTGAATATTTGGCTTTTGTTAAAAATCTCGCCCAAGAAGGCTATTTCTTTTTGACCGAGGTATTGGCTAAAAATAAAAGTCTAGGGTTATCCCTCACCGGTTCTTGCCAACCCATTCTTCTAGGACCTGTTTCGACAGCTCAAGGTTAATTTTTTTATTTATTTCCCAGAAATGACCTACTGTTTCGGAAATATCTAAAACTTTTCCCGGTCCACATCCTTCCACATCCCCATGCGAGACCCACACAACTTCATTTTCGCAATCATAATTTTTCCCCACACTGTATTTATATCCAAAATTCGCCTGAACCAGCCGAAAAGAATGGATTTCCAAAAGTTCTTGAAGCATATCATTCCTAGGCCTCCCCACTTTTTGGCAAGAACAATTCTTCTCCTAGTGAAAATTCGACTTGGTTTGTCTTTAAAGAGGAAAAATGTTTCTAATTCCAAAACCCTCGATATCAGTTCTTCACTATAGGCTGTAGATCTTAGCAGATGGGTGGCCTTGGGCAATATTAAAGTGTTCCAAACATAGACTCTCGCAGGAAGATTGAGGCTCAGAACACTCGAGTAGAGTGCTGCTGCTCGTCTTAACTTTTCTTCGATCATTTTTTGTTCTCGGTCCAGTCTGTTTCGTCTATTGAAATGAAGGATCCCAACACCTTAAGCACGGAGACCTTTTCTAAACCGATAACTTCCAATACCCCAGCACTGCATCCTATATATTTAGATTTCTCCACATTAATCTCTAGACCAGACAGTTTTGAAAAATTCTTAATGTGCCAAAGGTAATTTCTGCAGATTCTTTAATGTCTTTTTCACTGCCCGAGAACAACATCGTTAAGTCGTCAGCAAAGGCTTCAACTTTAATTTCTTCCGTACCGATTTTCACGCCTTTTATACTTTGGGTTACATTGAGTTCCACTAGAAGCCAATCCAATGCCATAATAAACAAGTATGGGGAAATCGGGTCACCCTGCCTACAACCTCTTTTTATATCGAATTTATAACTGTCCTCCTTGTAGCTTGTTTGGATATTTTTCAAACACAGCCCTATCATGTATCTAAATTTTTCACCTAGTCCGTGCAACTCTAAGCTTTTTAGTATCCAAGCATGAGACACACTATCAAAGGCTTTCTTAAAATCAATTGCCACCGCTGTGATTTCCTGTACATTTTGCTTTGCTGAAGAAATAGAGTCTTTTATGCCCCTAATGACGTCATCCATCCACCTACCTCTCAAAAAGCCCTTCTGCGATGAATATAATAGAAGGAAGGACATCCCTTATCCTCAAGGCTAATATGCCACTAAAATTTTATAACTAGTGTTAAGCATTGTTAATGGACGCAAATTTCCTATTTGTCTCGGATCTTTGCCTGTTTTCGGAATCAAAATCAATCTTCCCCTAGTGATATGACTACAAAGAAACCAAGAGCATTAGCCTCTTTATACACTTCTGCAGAGCGGGCTCAACAAAACGCTAAACTTTTTGTAAAATTCCATGGGAAGCCATCCAGTCATGGTGCACAGTTTTTCTTTTTGTAACTAATGATGTACTCTTTTATTTCTTTAATCGAAATTTCCTGATCCAATTTGTCGACTGTGTCCTTTACTAATTCCCAATCTGCTCTTCAGATTCAAACCTCCGGAAAAGGTCCTGCTTGCCTTGATTTTGAAGATACAGAACCTGTGGTCAGATCGAGTATTGTTCTTCAGTCTCCATTCCGAAACAAGGTGGTGACTCCAATGGTTTGTCAAGGTCAGATCTATTATAGACTGGCCCATTCCGCCCACAAAAGTCGGAGTACATCCGACATTTTGTAGACTCAGATCATACAACGACATGAACTCTTCAAGTTTTTCCCCACGATGATTTGTGAGAGTGTCCATCCACAAAAGACTCCTAGCATTGAAGTCCCCACATATCAAAAGAGGCTTATTGTGACAATTACAAAAGTCAACGAGGGTTTAATCATGCCACAAACGTCATCCCTCGTGATATCAGCATAATAGCTCGCAACAACAAGACTTTTGTTATAAGCAATTTTTACTGAACATACAACCAAATCTTTGAACAGAGCTTAGGAATTTTGTTATAATCAAATTAGAGGATGCTAAGATTGCCGCCCTTGGTTTTGATCCGTCGTGAACAAAGATTGGCATACCCTTAAAGCATGCAACAGTAGCACCATCCCGTTGTAGGTGGGGTTCTGTCACAAAAACAAGGCAGGTGGCGCTTCCCAACAATCTCAGATTAAGCTCTGTTGAGCAGGTAACTCGTTTGCCCATATTAATTTGCAAACATTGAACTGGTCATTTTGATAACTATTGGGCACGTTAGCGTGATGTCATTGTGTGAAGTTGATGAATTTACCATATGTTGATAATTGAATAAGATGTGTGATGAGTCGTAGGGAGAGAGGTTTTGTACTTTATTTATGGAACGGATTAAGGTTTGGGGAGCTTTTGAATCAGTCTTTTGTACGTTTTGGGAATTTGTCTCGGGCTAGTAAAGGCCGTTTACTTTCTTCAGCTCCGAGTCAGAGTTTGTTTTCTTCATTGGGATTGAAGAGCCCCTTTGCATAACTTTGATCCAGTCATCCCTCATCCCATGGTTTTGTAGAACTCCAGGAACAGAGGCTCTAGACTAGGAAACTCATCACACGCTTTGAAACATTAATCCCCATCGTCCCAGGGCTTTGTTTAACTGAAGACGTTCCATTTTATGGTCCAAAACAAGGCAGCTCCTCCGCCGGCTGTTGCTCATTCTTCTTTTGCTCACATCCTGCAGCTGTCTTCGTCCCGGTTGCTCTTATTCCTGCGGGTGACCTCCGTCCTCAGTTTGCATTGGTTCATCTGTTCGTCCTTTGTCTTCGGTCCGTCTTCTTCCTCTTCAGTCCGGCAGCTTTTCTCCTGATCTCCTCTCCTCTGCACTAGAGATCCTTGTGGGAAGTCCTAGCCCAATCTAAAGTTTTATAGAACTCCGAGTATGTGACTCTGTGAGAAGATGGGCATTAACCTTAGTGTGGGCAAATCTGAGGCATCTAAAGCATTGGACAAGCTGTAGAGTTGACACTAGCTCAACCTTCCTGCCCCCCACAGGTATGACCATAGGCAGTCTTTTTCTAGGTTTATCTTGAATTTTATTTTTTCTGACATTATAGTGCTTAAAACCAGGGCCGGCCTGTAGAATAGGCAGTATAGGCAAATGCTAAGGGCGCCGTCCATCAGGGGGCGCCAATTTAACTCTTAGCAAAGCTTATAGGTAGTAGTATAAAAATAATGATATTTTCTAAGATCCGAACAGATTCCATTAGGGTTGATAATTATCCAAAGTGTACTCCAAATATTGTTTTTAAGGATGTATAGAATTTAACCATAATGCGATAATTATCTGTGTAGAAATTACCCTGATTTTTATTTATAGGTGGGATGTCCTCCTAAAATATCTTAAAATAACTCTAAAGTCATGGGGCCGAGAACAGATGGGAAAGCAGAATAAAAAGTATTGAAGCAGTAAGGTATCAAGCTGTCAAGTCAGGGAGGCTCTTTGGAAGTGAGGGAAACAACTGCAGACCTGTGGTGAGAGTTGAAGCCAGTCTTTGGCTGAGGAGATTGGATCATATCGCTTTGTATTTGTACAGTTATATGGTACGACATTCTCCGCAAGATCCAGTATGTCAGTAAACATGCAGTCACCTTCCATGCAGTTTGATGTAGCTGTCGACTTGCTGAAGAAAACCAGAGATTCCCTCACAAGTTACAGAAACACTGGATTTTTGATGCACAGACAACTGCAAAGGAGATGTGCGAAGAGATGAACGTGGAGGCTAAACCTAAAACAAAAAACGTTTGAGAACCACAAAAAAGCACTTTAGCTATGATTCTCCAGACTGAACACATCCATGATGCACTACGAAAAATGGAAAACCACATTTTTAATATGGTCATGCATACGGCCATCTCATCACTAGATGAAAGATTTCAGAATCTGGAGAAGGGAATAGAATCTTTGGTGTGCTCCTCGATTTCCCCAACATTAGGAGAAAAGGACCTGCTACTGAAGTTGTCAAACTCTAAGTACCGCTTTGACCATGACAGCCAGCCAGATATTGATGGCACAGAACTGCAAAGGAACATTCAGAATTTCCCACCATTGCCATCAGAAAATGACAAATATGGAACTTTTGACTTTCCTGCATGAGAAAGAAGTGGTCGAAATTTATCCTAACATGGGGGTTGCCTTGAGAATCTTGCCACTTTCCTGTTAAATGGCTGCTTGTGAAGAAGCTTCTCTAAGCTCAAACTGAAAAAAAAAAGTATCTTAGATCTAACATGATGCAAGAACGTCTCAGTGGACTTGACATAATAGCATAAAAACCATGTGGTCTCAAATCAGTTATCATATGATGATATTATAGATGACTTTGCTGCAAGAAGGACAGGAGAGTAAATCTGTAGGAGTTATGTGAGATTGAGGACGTGGTTTTGTTGTTAAAATAGTGTAAGCTAAAGCATCCAAAAAAATAAACCACGAGAGGTCATTATAGATCACCTTTTTAGATATGTATTGAATTTTTTATTTAAATCTTTGTAAAAAAACAGTGCACACTGGTTTCTGTTATTGTGCGTGTCTTATTTATATTTGTATTAATACATTAATTTATTTCAATTGTTTAAGTTTATATTTTAGGAGTATTTAACTCTAATACTTTAAATGAGCTATTTTTGTTATATTTAATACATTTATTTATTTGGGTATTTGTTTACTAATCTTTTCTTAGTTTTTTAAATGTGCTATTCTTTATTTAAATAAAAACAATATCTAGAACAACGACATTCAGTTATTGTGAGTATATGTACACTAGCAGTGGAATTTACTGCGATGCATGGGGGGGGGGGGGCGCCACATAAAAATCTTGCCTAGGGCACCAAAGTAGTTAGAGGCGGGCCTGGTGCTAAACCATCTAGAAAAGAGCACATCTGTTTCCTCTTCCGCTGAAACAGAATGAGGGACGTTTTCGAAACCTCCCACATGTCTCCATATTCTTCCATTAATTTCTTTAATTCCTCCAGGTTTGTTCTGTGACATCTTGATTATAACATCTATAGGGTTTGGGTAGCTCGAGCATTTAGAAGACCTCTGATGTTAAAATTAATTCCATTATCGAGAAAGACTAATCCATTCATACTTCAAAATGCGAAATTATGTTTAAGGGTTTCCTAAGCTCGATAATTATAAAGCATGCAGCACTTTTACAGTCATGATTATCGAAATGGTCTCCATATTTAATAAATAATTCCAGCAATTTTTTATATTGTAAAAATTTGGGGAGAATATCTTAGGACCTTCCCCTCAATATCCTTCCAGTCTATGAAAATCTGATTCATAAGGGGGTTATATTTAAGTCTTATTTAATTTTCCTCGCTATCGTTGAGTAGGTTGAAATCCGTTTGTACCGGTAAATCTACTCATGGAGGAATTTCCTTCCTTGATGTATTGTTTCTGTTCTTTGATCTTCACGACTGACCTCATGCCTTCTTTCTCACTCTTTCCTTTTACATGTAGCTTTTCTAGTTATCCCCCCTACTGCCTGCACATCAGGAGGTTATCCGGGGGGAGTGCTGACATAAGTATTGTTATTAGGTAAATGGAGACTTACCCTGCTCTCAGTGTGCATGAGCAATGAGGTGCGCAGTGACGTCAAGAGACTTGATATAAAAGGAGAGGAACAAACCGGATGAAAAAAAAAACAAAAACCAAACGCCGGTTCTCATGGGTATCCTGAGGGTGAACAAAAGTTATTTAAATTCTGATAGATCTTAACCATTGAATGTTTCGAGAAAAAATCTGGGAAAAAGTTGAGTTTAATTATTCACTTTATTCTTAATAATTAATAACATCAAAATTCTACAATCATAATATATTTATTGTTCACAATGGAAAGAAAACCTTGCATTCTTAGATACGGTTCTTACCCTCCATTCAAGGGAGACTTTAGTTAGTATCAATAAAATATACTGTTCATCATTCAATACCGATCCTTTCATATGAGACCTTTTATTTAATACTTCAGCTTGGAAACAAATGTAAAGTTATCAAATTAAAGTCAATCAAAATGCTAAGAACAGCAAGCCTATGGATCATTATAGGGGTTTGGAAAAAAAAGAAAAAATAGTAATGACTCATAAATGTTTAATCCAAAGCGCAACTATTTTTCAGTGATGTTTATTTTCTTTTGCAATTTGTTCTAGCCTTTGAGTAAATAACTCATTATAAAAACTATGTCATTCATATATAAAATTGATAGAAACCTATGAATGCAATATCCCATGAGGAAATATTTTGATGCTGTGCTTAAACTAAGGAATTTAAAAAGAAAATGAGATGTATCGAATGGCTTTGTGACATGTCAGAGTTTATAAGTACGTCATTAATATTTTCTTATACGAAAAAGTCTGATAATATAATATAACATGAACCATATTTTTGGTCATAAATGCTTTCAATAAAAATATCATTACGGTATGATAAAATTACACTAAACTACAGATAATAAATATAAAATACATTTTCTACACAGTCTTGTGAAACAAAAAAATAACAATATGTTTTCTCTTTTGCAAACTCAAATATCTCCGTTCTGTCACTATTTCCAGTGAGTTCTAATGAGACCAGTTATAGTGATCAAAAACCATCACTACTCCACAAAAAAAAACCAGGATTCTCCAACTTCGATTGGGCATTACATGAACGAACTTGAGTTTTGATGAATGAATTAAATATTTTTGCCATATACCATCTATTCAAATAGAAGAAAAATTACAAAAGTAAAAATTATAATATCTTACCTTCTCAAATCTTATGTATTCTTTGATTATGACTACATATCTTATTTATTATATTTTTTTGTCAATTTTAATTAAATCTTTCTTTAAAATATTATAAATAATTCATAAATTCCTTTCATTTATATATTATATATATATTGTAATGGACGATTTTAATCTCGATATGCACTGACTAGCAGATAAATCTATAAGCGCGAAGGCCACTCCTCCACTCCTAATTGAGGCTACAGAGTCTTCTGGCCTCACTTTTGCAACTACCCCAGCCACTTGAGAGTCCGACGGTCTCTTCAACGGAGTTCACCGCACCTCCTGCCTCGACCACGTATATCACTCTGGGGTAGGATAGAAGTAAATGTTTTGGGTGACTGTAGTTCTGATCACCGCCCTGTGGTCGCTTTCATCGATACAACGAAAACTTAAACTTCCTTGATGGAGATGAAGAGACGGAACTTTAAGGCTCTTCGAACCCCGAGCTGGAAGCAGCCCTGAACATGTGGCCATGGGAAGACATATATACCATCAAGGACCAGACGAGGCATTTGAGTTTTGGAGAAGGGTATCACCGCTGCCATGGATGTTGCCATTCCGATTAAAAACAATTAAGGTCCACCGAAGTCGAGATCTTTATCTGGCAAAAGATACACTAGACCTCATGAACGCACGGGACCATGCCTCTGGAGACGAGTCCGCCGCCTGTAATCGGGTCTCTTCGCTTGTTAAGCGCGATCACCTCAAGTCAAACCTCGCCAAGATCCACACAGCGAAAAAAAAGCCGAAAGACACTGTGGGGTCTGGTGAACAACATATGGCAAGTCCAGGCCTCTTTCCCGCCTCACTGAATGTAAATGGGTACTACTACTGTGGGTAATTCCGGTGCCGCTGAGGACCATGAATCAGTTTTATATGATAAAATTGATCAATTACGTGCGGGTCTTGAGGATCTCTCACCCCTGATGTCCGACTGGCCTGAAAAGACAGAGTCGTTCAACTTCTCTTTACGAATGCTGGCAGGATAGTTAAGATTATTGCTTCATTGAAGCCCACAGAGGCCATGGGAGTGGAGGGCAATTCCAGTATCCATCCTCAAAAAGGGTTCTAATATCTTAGCTTCTCCTATTTCGCATGTAATAATGTATCACTTTCCTCTGGCATCGTTCCCATGGCACTTGCCTCAGCGCATGCTCAGTGGCTTCGTGGTAAGCAGGATGGAAAGGTTGTTAGTATTCTTGCCTTCGATCTGTCTTTGCCTTCGATACTGTCGACAAAAATCAACTGCTACCCAAACTTGAGGCACTTGGGGTAAGGGGAACTCCATTACAGGGTTTCCTCCTATATGTCTGGAGGTTGACAATGTGTCGACTGGAATGGTGCGAAGTCCTCCCTTCTACGGTCAAGTTTGGTGTTCGCCAGGAAGCATCTTGGGCCCTCTGCTCTACCTGACCCTAGTTGCAGATATACCTGCCTGTCTGGGCATCAATGACGAAGACAACTCTGGATACGCAGATGACACCTGCATTTGGGCTGTGGCCAACGACCTCACCACCATCGGGAGACTTCTAACAGAACGGGCTGAAGCGTTCTATCGTTTTGCGACGGGGAATGGTCTCAAAATGAACGCCTCCAAGACGCAGCTCCTCATTGGTGGTAGTGCCAAGGCTTCTGAGGTCAAAACATTTACCATACCAATAGATCGAGTGGATGTGAGGCCATCCAGGACAATTGAGATCCTTGGTGTCACGTTTGACGCAGCTTTCTCCACCAGTTCCATGAGGCCATGTGGTGCGGTCAGCAAACAGTGTGCGGCAGTGATTAATCGTCTTTCGCACCACCTCCCACGCGGAGTATATTTGCGACAATTTAGATAGAAAAATATTCGATGTATCAAGCAATATGCAGCCATTCAATCTGAGAAAGAAAGGGGGAAAAAATTGGGCGGTGATTGGGATAGATTTTTAACAATCCTTCGACTCTATTTTAAAATGCCAAATTGTAATTTGACGGTTTGGAAAGAAAGTTATTTGAAGGAAGCTGTATACAGGTTTGTCCGTCAGCCCCCCCCTGACAGCTCCAATGTCAAAATTGTTTTGGTTTGGGTCATACAAAAGTCGGGTGCAATATGAACAGACTTAGTATCCATGACTACTCAATTGCCTTGAAACAAGCAATTTCGAAAACTTTATCGAATTGTGACAAAGAAAACACTTCCTCTGGTACAGGCTTAGATGTTACCATTGAATATCCTGTTGATTCCACTTCCATGGTTGGTTTTAAACAACAACAACGATCTTATAATAAGGCCAATCTCAGAAAATCTGCAGATATCTCTGAGGTCGCTTTGGACGGAGGAAATTATGGGAACGGAGAGGGAGAGCTCAATATTGATATAGAACTAAACGAAGTTCCAATGGTTCCCCCAACTGAAGAGGCCCTTTAATTTCATCGCAAGAGGAAAATTCTCTAGTTGAAAGGAAGCATTACTTCAGAATCAACTAGTAACTCTTTGCATACTGATTCTACAACCTTTAGGATCAGTGTTCTGAAGGTACCGCCCAAATTATAGATGAATCAGTGTGTTTCTCAAAATGGTAATATTAATATACTTCCAAATGAAGCATCGTCCTCATCAAATATAGGTAGAAAGTAACGACAACAGTCGACTTCTTATATTGGAAGGTTGTAGTATTACGGTTCTTTCAAACGAAGAGAAACGGGAGGGTATTAAGGAGACACCCACCTTGAAAAAGAGCAATTGTGGGCCTTGCACAAGGAATCTCAAAAACTGCTACCTCAAAAACAAGAAAACTCATCTTAATCCAGAGCTGATTTTAACTTCGAGATCAAGATCTGGTTCTTTAATCAAAACGAAACTCAATTATCTCTGGATGCCCTCCACAAAAGGGACCAAATACAAATAAAGTTAAGAAAAAGTAATGTTTTGACTCTTTTTGTATAATATTCCACTACTTAATGCTTTTGAAATATTCAAGGAGAGATCTGGGTTGGAGCTGAATCGCTCTAAAACATTCATTCTTCCTATAGGGGCATGGAATCCCTTCGAAGAAAAGAGCATAGCTGAATACCAAGTAAAAAGGAAAGTTTCTATATTAGGAATTGAATGGGGATCCGAGGGAATACACATCAACAACTGGGCCAAAATATCCTCTTGGGTAAACAACCGTATCAACATATGGTGGGGGTTTAATTTACAGAAAAGGATTGACCTTTACAATACTCAGGTCGTCCCAATTGTTTTGTACAAAGCCACTGTATCCCCTTGATAGCTGAAAATGCTATTCAAGAAGAAAAAAATGGCTCTCTGTTCTCTTTCATAAGAGATACATTGAAGCTATAAAGCGGCCGAGGTTCCTTATCGGGGGAGGATTAACAAAACTTTCAACAATCTTACCCAAAATATACATAAAAATATTTATCCACTTGGCAAAGTTTCCAGAACAGGAATGGATGAATTCTGTCTCACATAGCGATTTATTTAATAGATTAATGTTTGGTACAGACCTTACAAACAATGTTACCAGGACATTCTCTGAAGTATGGGCAGCGGCTCAAAGAATTGTTTGGAGTTGCGTCCCTATTTATAACAGTGACTCAACTGTGGACATCATTCGCCAAAATGCCCATAGGCCATTCTTCTTCAAGAATATTGAGAGTCCAGATAAACTTGAGGATTGGGCTATTGCTAACGGCACTTTGTCTATAAATTCGTCTCATCATGCACACCCATTCAAAGATGGGAGATTTAAATACCCCCTATTAAGGGCAGCAAAAATGCATTTGATGCCATGTCCCTGGCATTTAAAAATGACGCTCCCGAGTAGTCACGGTGAGGTTAAAAAAAACACATAATATTATCTAAGGCTGCTCAAACTCCCGGACAGTTGGGCATTGAGAATAGAACGGTCTCTCATTGGAATACATGATGGAAGAAAATTCACGTCTCAACTGCAGATCTCTTCCAACTGAATAATATTCAACACACACTGCAAAGACTGTGGCAAGTTGAATAACAACACGCTACACGCCTTTGTAGACTGTCCTTTTGTCTCCGTTCTTAAACGATTCATTGTTTTGAACGTGAAAGGAATGGAGAGGTTCAAAGAAAATATAATTAAAGCAGTTTCGTTGTTTGGACTAAACAAGAGGAAGACCAACCAATCCGTTGTCTCAAAAGCAATCGAGTTTGCTATATTAAATGCGAAAGCCCGAATAGCAAGCAAACTGACCAGCGGCGACTTTTTAAGTTCCGAAGATCTTCGAGCAATCATTTTAGCAGCTGCTGCCAGATATGGAGCTCTTTCTCTAAAAATTCCTTCTCCTTTTAACGACTCTTGGACTTTTGCGTCAAAAGAAATTAAGTATTTCCCAACAAAGTCTTACAGCCATTTTAAAATTTTTAAGAGGATGTTAAAGTTTTATTAGACTATTTATTGATCCGACAAGTTTATTCATGGCATTGTTTTATTTATGTTTTAATGTTTTGTGAAATGTTTATTTTTATATTTTAGATGATACCTAGGGTTTTTTATGTATTTTTTTTTAAAGATTTGTTTATATACTAATATTTAAATGTACCATGCACAAAAGTTTTTTTGTTGAAAAGTCTGGATGATGAATATCAACGACATCATCTCCTACCAGCAGACCGGTTATCTCAAAAGGGCATCTTTAAGACGTCCATCAAACACCCCCATCCCCTTAACCGGTTTATGGAGATATCTCTCTCAGGAACTATCTCAATGGACTCGCTGATGTCTCGCCGGCAAGAATGTGTACGACCTCCCCGTATTCAAAATTAACAGACCCGGCATGATAGAACCCAACCTGAGGATCAAAATTACCTCCTATGAAAGCTTCATTAAAGTTTGAATTTATATTTTAGTATTCTTATGTTGGAGTACAAACTTTAGATTATAATGTCTATTTATGTAATTAATTTACGAATGTACTTCAACCCTTATAAGAAATGAAAAAAAAAATTAATATTTCCTTAACAAAGTCTTACAGCCATTTTAAAAAATTTAAGAGGATGTTAAAGTTTTATTAGACTATTTATTGATTCGACAAGTTTATTCATGGCATTGTTTTATTTATGCTTTAATGTTTGGTGGAATGTTTATTTTTTTTTCATTTTAGATGATACCTAAGGTGTTTTTTTATGTAATTTTTTTTAAAGATTTGTTTATATACTAATATTTAAATGTACCATGCACAAAAGTTTTTTTGTTGAAAAGTCTGGATGATGAATATCAACGACATCATCTCCTACCAGCAGACCGGTTATCTCAAAAGGGCATCTTTAAGACGTCCATCAAACACCCCCATCCCCTTAACCTGTTTATGGAGATATCTCTCTCAGGAAACTATCAATGGACTCGCTGATGTCTCGCCGGCAAGAATGTGTACGACCTCCCGTATTCAAATTATCAGACCCGGCATGATAGAACCCAACCTGAGGATCAAAATTACCTCTATGAAAGTTTCATTAAAGTTTGAATTTATATTTTAGTATTCTTATGTTAGAGTGCAAATTTTAGATTTTAATGTCTATTTATGTAATTAATTTACGCATGTACTTCAACCCTTATAAGAAATGAAATTCCCAAAAAAATAAAACTTTATTTTTCAAAACATTGTCATTTTTAGTGTTTTATTTCAGAGGCTATATATTTTTTGGTTTATAGTGTATTGACTATAATGAATTTGTAATATATATCAATGCATTTCAGAACAGTATAATTTCTATATCTGGGATGAAACTAAAGAAAATATCAATTTAGTATGATGAAGTATTGATCATATTAATAAATACTTATAGGTGTTTTCGTTGAGGTTGCATTAAATATTATTGTGATTTGTTACGAAGAAAAAAAACAGGATTGCCTTTTTATTTGCATGTTCCTTTAAAATTTGATAACAAAATTTGAATGACATTCCTAAATCACAATAACTCTCCAATTATTCAAATTATTTAAGAAACTTGTAAAGAATTACATGCAAATACAATGGCAAACATACTTTTTTCTTCATAACAAATCCCAATAATAAATAAACTCACAGCTCAATTGCAAATATCGGCAAACTTTCTAAATTTCTATAAGCCTTGTAAAATTGTGGTGTATTTATTATTAATTCTTCATGCATTTGTGGATTATCCCGTAGTAGAGATTATTTAAAAATTTCCTTAAAATAAACGTAAAAGGCTTTAGTGATCCTCAGACGTCCAAATACACCAAAGCATCCTTTTTGGCCTAGAAGCAAATGAATCTACGCCGTGAATGAAGGCCTTTAAATAGTGTCCTTATCAACTCTAAACAACTTATAGCAGAAAGACTAACCTTGAATACTCCAATACTGTCGGCAAACCTGAGGGCAATTATCATCGCGGCAATGGATCGTTACACTGCGTTGGATCTGAAAATTCTCCGTCTACATGACGACTCGTGGACTCTGGCATCAAAGGAGTTGAAGTATTTCCTCCATATCCTTCAAATCCCATATTATTTCCCCCACAATATATATTCAAAAATAATCATAAGAATTTTAAAGTTCTATAAGAACAGCTAACTACTCGTACTTCATTTTTTGCCATGTACATATTTCTGTGTTTTATTTCTTCTCAGTAATATGTGGAATCTTAAACTATTTAATAGTTGTTTAGTTGATTATGGTATGATTTTAAATTGATATAATTTATTCTATATATATATATGATATTTTATTGGATATGTTCTACCCCAGAGCAGAAACTTTAAACTACATGTTTTTTAAGTGTTTACTATACATTTACTCAAGATTTTATGTAATATCTTGTTTTTAGATTTACATAATAATAGAACTGATGAAAAAATGGGACTCAAATTAGGAATTTCAGCCTGGAGGCAAACAAAGACCTCAATTTTGTTACATAGTGTAATTCAAAGAGACAGCCGTAGGTACATTTCTCAATCCAATTGGAAGCAATTTATTTCTCCTATTTATAATTTTCTGTCAATAAAATAAGAGCCAAATCATGAACATTCCTTCATGAAAACTTTTTAAGGAGTAGCACTTTTATCCTCATAATGCAATTCTGATTCATTGCAGAGATCCTCCTCGATGCACAAATAGTTATGCATCTGATTCATCAGGTGAATATTTGATTATTGCAAAGTTGCTTTTGACATTTATATATGTGAATCCTTGGGAGGAAGTACCGACCTAGTTAGTAACTGTTTACTCAATAAAAAAAAATCCATAACAATATATCACATTTTATATGGGATACCTTTTGAAATGTAAATTTGAATGTTCATTTATTATATTTTAGGAAGTCTTCAAAATAAATTGGTTTTTAATAATTGTTAAATAAGTGAAAGTTTTATTTGTTTTTTATGTATTGCTGTAGCAGAATTGAAATAAATGCTTTTATATCTTTATGTTTGACTCCTATCAGTTACGAAGTCGAGTAGTTTGTTTCCCTTCTTTTATTGGGTATATTATGTATTCAGTTGTTACTTAAGTGGCTTATATTTTGAAAAATACGGTACAGTTAATTAAATGAATTACTTTTATCAGCAAAAAAGTGTTTAGAAAGAACTTAAAATGAACTAGAGGCATATATACACTCAGAGAGTGCAAACCTCCGCCGTCACGGGGTCCTTATGAACCTTCCGAGGCGGATTTTCACGACTGGGGCGGCGTAGAGGGACGGGGAGGGTTCCCCTCGACGAAAATTCCGAGAGGAAGACGCTCCCGGTACCGATTTTACAGCACAGCGACATCTATTGGTAGAGTAGGCTAACTTGAAATATTTATTAGTATTTAGCTCGTTTTGCATCTTAATTCTGCACTCAGAGATGCCAAAATTAAATCACTTGTTTCTTTTTGCATTTCAAACACTCCACAAAGTGTCATCCGAATCCGTTCCGTACTTTTTGAGTTATCGTGCTGACAAACAAACCAACCAACCAACAAACCAACGCCAGTGAAAACAATACCTCCTTCGGCGGAGGTAAATATAGTCAAAAAAAAATATATAACATACTAGTCCATTTATGTGATAAGAATAGTTTGTCGATTCAATTTATAAATCTAATAAAGTAATCCTCTTATCATGGATGGAACCCTATTTCGATTGAGTGGTATAGCAATTCCAAAGTATTTTATAAGCATAAGATAAGTAAAGTATAATTTATTCATCATTTCATAATATCGAGAATAAAAAACATAATTTAGGCTTCATTAGTTTCAAGGAAAAGCTCTTAGAAATGGAGGCTTTACTATTAAGGATCCAAAAATAATCAATAGTATGGCCTTTGCTTATATTTTGAGTAATAAAAAAAACTTTTTTAATTGTGATAGCCAACCATTAAAACGACACAGTTAAAATCTGTAGTTTTAACAGAAAACACATCATTATACGTCTAAATTGCCAATGTGATTTGTTGAAAAAGGGATTCACAACATTTCTCAAACTGACTATAAAAGATTTAGCTAATATTGTAAAGAAAAGTTTACCACTTGATTCGCTTTAAAAACTTTTTTTGCTTGGATACAAAAATCCATGCCACAAGATACATTCAATTTATCTGACGAAAGAAGAAAAGAAAAATACTTGACTCCAAATAGTTACCTACCATATTACACTCATGAAATGGATGGCATTCCTTAACATCAATACAAGAATAACACATATTTGTAACATAAAAATATACATATATATATAAATATATATAAATATGTGTATATATATATATATTTAAAATGATTTTATCAGAGGATGAAACTCAATTTGGAAGTGATTCAACATTATATATGGAAATATATATATATATATATATCAGGAAACGACCGGGACACCTTTTTTCTTCGGGAACCCGGACCGGGACTTAAACTTTTCTCGCCTTGCCTGGCCAGGCCTAACCGGGCCGGGGCATAATATATATTTTCGTTCCTTCGACATTCTGAAGTGAAGAATTTCCCAAAAAAGTGATGACGTTTTTATTACAAAACAATCTCCAAAAAAAAAGTGACGACGTCTTTTTTTAGAAAAGAATTTCCGAAAAAATGACGACATTTTTTTAGAAAAGATTTCTTCAAAAAGGGATGACGTTTTTGAAAAGAATTTCCCAAAAAAAAGTGATGACTTTTTTTAGAAAATAATCTCCAAATAAGGTGACGACGTTTTTTTTAGAAAAGAGTATTTCGAAAAAAAATATTAATGACAAACGAACAAAATATTGATGTCCCGGCCCGTTTATTACAAAACAAGACACCAAGCCGGGCCGGGACACTAAAAAAACAGCCGGGTATCCGGTTGTTTCCTGATATATATATATTTAAAATGATTTTAAAAGAAGATTAAGCTGAATTCGGAAGGGATTCAACCTAAGGTATGTTTCAAATTGAATACAATACATAACCATTATAATGATATTAATAGGACTAATAGATAATGTCTAACTGAAGAATGTATGGGGTGAGATATCTTTGATGAATTACATGATGCATGACTAATTATTGTATATATTGGATCTATCAATCAATGATTACATATTAATAGTCTTAATATGCTGGAAAGAGAAATGAGTTTTGTAAGGTGACATATTTTGTAAATAATTGAAAATTAATTTTTCTCCCCGTAAAAATGTGAATGTTTATCATATTATGTTTTTTGTGTAAGTAGAGTAATATATGTTAATTGGTATAGTAAGGTTATGTAATATTTTTTAACTATTCGATCGGCTCCAGGACTTTTGTTAGACAGCCATTTCTTAGACGGACACTTCTTAGACGGACATTTCTTAGACACGGACACTTCTTAGACAGCATTACTTAGACGGACACTTCTTAGACACGGACACTTCTTAGACACGGACACTTCTTAGACAGGGACATTTCTTAGACACGCATTAAAATGTACTCACAATTTAAATAGGCCCTCGGGTTCCACCGAACACGATCGGGGTGTTTTGGGGTTAAAAATCCCCCGCCAATGGGATCTCGGGTTCCGCCGAACACAATCGGGGGTTTTGGGGTTACAAATCCCCCGCCAATGGGACCTCGTGTTCCTCCAAACCTAATCGGGGTGTTTGGGGTTAATATCCCCCGCCAATGCCAATGGGCCCTTGGGTTCCACCAAACCTAATCGGGTGTTTTTGGGTTACAAATCCCCCGCCAATGGGCCCTCGGGTTCCGCCGAATACACTCGGGGTGTTTTGGGGTTAAAAATCCACCGCCAATGGGCCCTCCACGTTCCGCCGAGCACAATCGGGGTGTTTGGGGTTACTAATCCCCCGCCAATGGACCTCGGGTTCCGCCGAACACAATTTGGGTGTTTTGGGGTTACTAATCCCCGCCAATGGGACCTCGGGTTCCGCCAAACCTAATCGTGGTGTTTGGGTTACATATCCCCCGCCAATGGGCCCTTGGTTCCACCAAACCTAATCGGGTGTTTTGGGGTTACAAACCACCGCCAATGGGCCTTCAGGTTCTGCCGAACACACTCGGGGTGTTTTGGGGTTACAAACCCACCGCCAATGGGCCCTCGGGTTCCGCCGAACACACGCGGGTGTTTTGGAGTTACAAATTCCCCGCCAATGGGCCCTCAGGTTCCGCGAAAACAATATGGGTGTTTTGGGTTTTTTTTTTTTTTTTTTTTTTTCGGTTAAAAACATTTTATTCGGTTGACTGCAAAATTTTATACAGTGTAAATAAAATACACTAAGTTATTATACAGAAACAGAGTAAAACTATTCAGGGCAGTTGCGAAAATACATAAATGAACATTGTAGTTCATATTACTGCCCTGAAGAATACCTTATATAAAAGGACAAATCATTTATTGGTTTGGTTTAAAAAAGCACGATGTCTTCTTAAAATCCTTTTGATGGTGCTGATGTAGAGCTTTGATTCTTTCAGGGACATATTTAATTATATCGCCAGCCCACTTCCACGTTTTGGGGTTACAAATCCCCCGCAATGGGCCCTCGGGTTCTGCCAAAAACAATCATAGTGTTTTCGGGGTTACAAATCCTCCGCCAATGGCCCTCAGGTTCCGCCAAACACAATTGGGCTGTTTCGAGTTACAAATCCCATAAGAAATGTCTCATAACATACCGCCAATGAACCGTAGATTTTATCTTGCGACTATGAGTGTTTTAAACAAAATATCGGGATATGCCAAGTGTATATACAACATATTGAGTTTTAAAAAACAATCCCACGTCAATTCCCTAATATACCTAATTCAAACCCACCGCTTAAAGAATCTGGGGTCTTATCTGTGTTATACATTATGGGTCTTTTAAGTATGGATGAATGATCAGTGGGATTTTATTTCATGGGGTAATTAATTTTTAGCCGTTAATTATTAATAACTGTGGACTGAGGAATCGAAGTTTCTAATTGTGCAATGATGCTGCTGGCATTCATTATGTTGAACATTTTTGCGAATATGTTTTTTACTGCACTACCACATACAATATAATTGCCTAGCATAGCCTAAAAATATAGTTTTTGTTTTCTTGTTTCTTTAAAATGGTTAACGCTTGCTTTTTCATCAGGAAATAAATGAATATATTTTGTTTGTCAACATAACTTTATTTTATACATTTATACATGTAAGTAATACGTTCAAGGCGTCCTGGCGGAGGATTGAAACCAAAAACAGCTCGATTGTGTTTGGCGGAATCCGAGCGCCCATTGGCAGGGAACTGTAACCCGAAAATATAATAATTGTGTTCGGCGGAACGCGACGACCCATTGGCAGGGGGTTTGTAACCCAAAACACCCGATGGGCTTGGCGGAATCCAAGGGCCATTGGGAGGGGGATAAAAAACCCAAAACACCCCGATTAGGTTTGGCGGAACAACCCAAGGGCACCATTGGTGGAGGATTTGTAACCCCAAAACCCCTGATGTGTTCGGCGGAACTGAGGGGCCATTGGCGGTGGATTTGTAACCTCAAAACACCCGATTAGGGTTTTGCAGAACCCAAAGGCCCATTGGCGCGAGGATTTGTAACCCCAAAACACCCTGATGTGTTCGGCAGAACCTGAGGGCCCATTGGCGGTGGATTTGTAACCCCAAACACCCCGATTGGGTTTGGTGGACCCAAGGGCCCATTGGCGGGGGATTTGTAACCCAAAAACACCCCGATTGGTTCGGCGGAACATGAGGGCCCATTGGCGGTGGATTTTTAACCCAAAACACCCCGATCGTGTTCGGTGGAACCCAAGGGCCATTGGTGGAGGATTGTAACCCCAAAAACACCCTGATGGTTCGGCGGAACCGGAGGGGCCATTGGCGGTGGATTTGTAACCTACAAAACACCCGATTAGGTTTTGCAGAACCAAAGGCCCATTGGCGGAGGATTTGTAACCCCCAAAACACCCTGATTGTGTTCGGCAGAACCTGAGGGCCATTGGCGGTGGATTTGTAACCCCAAAAACACCCCGATTGCGGTTTGGTGGAATTGCTTTATTTTCCCAGGGCACCATTGGCGGGGGATTTGTAACCCCAAAACACCCCGATTGTGTTCGGCGGAACATGAGGGCCCATTGGCGGGGGATTTGTAACCCCAAAACCCCAATTGTGTTCGGCGGAACATATGTTGGGCACTTGGCGGGGGATTTGTCCCAAAACACCCCGATGTGTATTCGGCGGAACCCGAGGGCCCATTGGCAGGGGATTTGTAACACCAAAACACCCCGATAGGTTGGTGGAACCAAGGGCCCATTGGCATTGGGCGGGGGATATGTAACCCAAAACACCCGATTAGGTTTGGGAACCCAAGGGCCCATTGGCGGGGGATTGTTAACCCCAAAACACAAACCCCGATTGGGTTTGGCGGAACCCGACGGGCCATTGGTGGAGGATTTGTAACCCCAAACACCCCGATTGGGTTTGGCAGAACCCAAGGGCCATTGGCGGGGGATTTGTAACCCCAAAACACCCCAATTGTGTTCGGCGGAACATGAGGGCCATTGGCGGTGGATTTGTACCCCCAAAACACCCGAGGGATTCGGCAGAACCGAGGGCCCATGGCAGGGGATTTGTAACACCAAACACCCACGATTAGGTTGGTGGAACCCAAGGGCCCATGGCATTGGCGGGGGATATGTACCCCAAAACACCCCGATTAGGTTTGGTGGAACCAAGGGCCCATTGGCGGGGATTTTTAACCCCCCAAAACACCCCGATTGTGGTTGGCGGAACCCGAGGGCCCATTGGTGGAGGATTTGTAATCCGAAAAACACATGATTGTTTTCGGCAAACCCGAGGGCCTATTTTATTGTGAGTACATTTTAATGGGGTGTAAGAAATGTCCTATCTAAGAAGCGTCCGTGTCTAAGAAGTGTCCGTCTAAGAAATGGCTGTCTAAGAAGTGTCCGTGTCTAAGAAATGTCCGTCTAGAAGTGTCTCGTCTAAGGAAATGGTGTCTAACAAAGGTCCGGTTCCATTCGATCTCCTCTTTGTGTTCCATTATAAAAGCTTTTTTCAAACAATTTGGTGCAAAATGAGACTATGGTTGCAAGGATTTGAAATTAGTAGAAGTGTATATAATAATAATACATAATTAAACATTATAGCTTTTGTAGATTTTTATTTCGATAAAAAGTGCATAGATAATTGCTTCGATTCTCGACAGACGCCCAAATTGTTTTCAACCAATGATGATGTCACAAATAGAGTTCTCTAAGCATATTGCAGAGTATATACTATAAGGATTGTAATTCTATTATTTTATATTGATTGATTCCTTGATGTTATTAGTTATTCTATGGGTTGCCAATTCTCCAAAAGTTCTCTGTGTTTTTTTTTTGTTGTAGAAGATTCGGGCTCAAATCAATACTTGACCATTTTTAGGCGCATCCTCTGTTGCAGGATCAATTTTATTCTCTAGTGTGTTTTAGAGAAGTTTTTTAGGATTTTGATGAAAATTCCGATTCTTTTAGGGTCAAACGCATTCTTTATGACTAAACCTCTATTTAAAAAAAACATAAAACTTCATTTTCTCTTATTTTTACTCAATACAATAGCTGAATGGTGAGATCCCTGTTGAGGAAAGACTACCAAATTCATCGCTTGGCTTCTAATTTGGCAAAAACTAAGAATTATGCAATGTTGTATTGACTAAATCCAAGTTCAGATATACTAAATAATTAAATAGAAAAAATACTAGTATGGGAGAGGGCCTACTTTTAATACAAATTAATCTTTACGTCTCACATAGTCGATAGTTTTTCTATCCCTCCTTATGTCTGTATTAACCATTAAGGCCGAAAGTTGAGAAAATTGTATGATCATAATGAAAATTACATGGCGTGTTAATTACACCATTATCAACATTGTGTATTTTTTTCAGAAATATCGAGCCATAGATTCGCGAAATATTTGCACGTAGATATATCTACGCACCGGCCGTTTGGCAAGAAACATGAATAATAAAATAAAAAAGAAGAAGGATTTTTGAAGTATAGTTTCTATTGTTCTATTAAATATTCACTTTGACAAATATATACAGGAAAAATATAACATTTTCTATATTTTACAAAACATGATACTTTTTAAAACATTTTGGTGTAATCCTACTTCACATTTATCACACATATAAGGAGTTCTGCCATTACATTATTTGCAGACTTTCGCATTTTCGGTGTGGGAAATCCAATGATTATATTGATCAAAACGTGTTGTGATGACTTTCTTTGATGATGCCTTTTTTCCTTGTTTATTTGGTGTTCCATATGACTTGCAGTAATGTATTGCCAGGGTTTCTATAAATTCGAAATGTGTCATTTTTATTCCTTTAGATTTCATTAAAAAATAGGAGTTATTTATAGCTGTTGACACCATATATGAAAATATCGGCCACCACCACTTCTTTTGACGCATTCTGATCCGATATGTTCCAACGGCTTGATCCATAGCATCAACATATCCCATATGTGATTATAATTTTTAATGGATTCTGGTTGAGGTAGATCAAATATTTCTTCTTGCTTCTGTCCCATCTTTTACATGTCATTATGGACAATGATTCATTATTTGTTGCAATATTGAACTCCTTATTATCCTTCCAACGAACAAGTAAGGTAGAGCCAGAGGAACGAAAATCATATGCACCTCTATCACACTTTTTAAAATAATCTATTCTTGGCTATGGGGCATTTTCCGGAACGGTTATCCTTACAGGTTCCAGACGCTAAGTATCCTTTTGATGTCAAAGAATCCAAAAGAGACACACTTGTGAAGTAGTTGTCAAAAAAAAAGTTTATGGCCTTTATTTGGGGGAAGTTTAGCTTTTTCTATCAGATCCAACACAACTTGTCCTCCGATTCCAATTTTCGATTCACTTTTATTAGTATATTGGACGTTCTTACCCATATATAGTTCAAAGGAATGAAGGTATCCACCACTAGAGCACATTGCCCACATTTTATATCCGAATCTTATGGGCTTGCCTCGAATGAATTGTTTCGCATAATGTTTCCGAAATAAGGGATCATACTTTCATCAATCGAGACATGTTCGGGAATTTTTCCATATTTTTGATAGTTCTTTTGTAAATGTTGGAGTAATGGCCTTTTTGGCTGCACGATCCTCTGAAGTACTACTGTTGTCGTTCAAGTGAAAATTATGAAGTATATCCAAAAATCTATCACGTCTAATGCTATTAGATAATAATTTAGGAATATGATCTCCAGAAGACCAATATTTCTTTTTGGAAGGCAATTTTACGATTGACGATAATAAGAGTCCTCCATAAAAACTTTTATCTCTTCAATGCTTACATCCAAAACTTTGTTGTTCTTTTGAAGGGCATACAAATTAGTTTGATACATCATCAATTGAAATAATTCCTTATCAAATAAAAGTTCAAAAAAGTCCATTGGAGTTTTTGCGTTTTCCAAATTTTCAATTTTATTTTTTCTATTCTAAATGTTTGTTCAATGCCTTTGTAACTAGTGATCTTTTTCCAAATTCTTGTTACGTTTTCCGATGGTAAATGCTCAATTTCGTCGAACGAATAATCAGTGGGTGCCTGGAGTACGATTCTTGAAAGATTTTCTGAGAGACCTTCAGCTTCGTCATCTGAAAGATCACTGTCCCCATCGGAGATATTTGGGTTTGTTGGAAGACCCATAAATACATTCCGTTTCCGTCATGATCTTCCAAGAGGTTAAGTACTTCAGCAGTGGAGAGTCTATAAATAGTTAAAAATCAAAATATATAGATATTTTTGAAAATATAAATAAATGACTATATACTATTTTATGTCCAAACGGCCGAAGCGTAGATATATCTACGTTCAAAGTTTTAGTTGAAAAATATGTACTGAATATTGAAGCAAGAAGTAAACGAATAAAAATAAAAAGAATGTAAAATTATTTCAAAAATAATAAGCAAAAGATAAAAACTATATTATATATGTAATTTTTCTAAAATAATGAAAAATACAACTTACGTTTGAGAAGTAGATCTGAGCGGTTCGGCCATTTTCCACGAAATAACGTAAAATCATGCAATCAAAAACGAAAACAATATTTAAAGAGTTCCATTCTCTTTGTTATATCATTTCGAAACAAAGGAGAGAAAAAATCAATCAAACGTAATTAAATAATTTTGAATAACGTCACAAAGAAAATGCACGTAGATAAATCTACGCGTCGGCCTTAATGGGTTAAAGCATCAAATGATTCCTTAGAACTAAGGCTGCGGTATTATTAACTCAAATAAAAACGACTCCATCAACACAGCTCAGCATAATTATTATGATACTGTATTAAGGTATCCCTGAAATATATTTGATATTTAATGTCAATCCTTGATAGAATATAAAACAGGGGTGTGCAGGCGAATCTATACTTTTTTTAGCACGGAAACAAGATACTCATATCCAGAACAAGACCTTTTATTGACTTTTTCATATCACGCAAATTTAAAATGACTTTTCTTAATGTTCATTCAATCCAACTTCCTCCTTTCACAAATAACAACCTCACACACGGTGCCTGAACCTCCCAACGGCATGAGCCACCTGTTCCCTGGACAGTTGGCCACTGCCTGGATGATGGCAGCTTTCAAGAAGTCCACAGTGTTGTGAGCACGCTTGTTAGTGTCCCTATCAAGGACGCCCCACAAGTAGTAGTCGCAGGGGTTGAGGTCAGGCTCTGCTTGGGAGCCAGAACTCTTTGACCAGAACACAATGAAGTCGGCGCTCCCTCTTCCTGACTTGGGATCTGAGTCTTTCTTTCCGGTTATGATCTTCCTCGATGTCCTCCGATCCTTGAAGGACTGGGAAATGCTGCAAACAGTAGCTTTGGGGAATTTGAAGAAGTCGATGATCTCTTGGGCGCACGGCCACAACGGAGCGCAACAATAATGGCCGTCCTGCGCTCAAGTTCCGAGGACAATTTCAATTTTTTGTTATTAAACAAAAGCTCATAGGATTTATACTAAACAGTTCATACTTTTTAAGCTTCTACCTAACTGGTTCTGAGATACAAGTGCTCAAAGTTAGTCTAGATTCGCCTGCACACCCCGTACACATCAAAACAAGTGGTATCTCTTGTGAAATGTTGAATCCATCATGACCTACATATATAAATTGGGTCGTACTGAAACACAGATTCTTTCGCGTTTCATTTCGCTTATCATAATGAGCATCCAACCTTGGTTTTCTAATATGCTGACATTACATACAGACTAGTTAAAATGTTGGCTTGGTGTTGATCTGAGTTTAAAATAGTGGTTTTGAGTTGCGAATATTTTTAAACTTTGAATAGGATTACAACATTCCTATAACGTAAAGCGTTAAATTGAAGTAGGGCATGCAAGGAAAAAGTCAACAAAAAAAAATACCCAAAATTTTGGTTATTTTCTTAAAATTAGATGTCGCTAGTTCCATGAAATTATGTCACAATCCTATTTAAAACCGGTTTAAAGGAATTAAGTTTGATGATTTGAAATATATATAATTCAGGCTTGTGAGCGATGAGGAAAAAAATAGCGATCCGATCAAAAATAGCGATCAGAAATTTTGCGAATATAGCGATATAACGATCAGGGATTTTTCCGATCAGCGATCGATCAATTTAATTGCGATCAAACAAAAAATACCTATGTAATACTAATTATAAGTAAAAATTAAATGTATTTACAGTCAAACCTTTATAAGCATTCATCTTTATATGGCAATGGAATGATTGTTTCCCTAGCCTATGACAGTGGTTCCCAAACTTTTTCTGATGGGCCACCCTTCTGGTATTATAAGAAATTTTGCGCAAACCCCCGCACCCCCCCCTCCCCCACCCCCCCCCGCCACAAAAAAAGGACCTTACAGACATTTTGTTCTCAGAGTCCATTGCAGTTTATTTCACACATGTAATTAATACAAATCTAACCTTTTTTTGTCCATTTTCTAGCAGTGTTATTTAGTCAACGGCATTTATATTTCATTCATCGTTTTTCCGCGCCCCCCACTTTGGGAGCCACTGGACTATGAGCTCCAAAATAACGACCTCTCCATAGGCGCTGTCTGTATATTTTAGGACAAAAATATCAGATGGTTGTTTCTCTAGCTTATGAGCTTAAAACACTCAGGTCACAATTGACATATGTCTGCATACTTTAAGACAGGAGATGCCAGAATAAATGTTTCCATAGCCTATCAGTACAAAACAACTGACTTCTACATTAGTTGCCTGTCTGTATATTTTAGGATAAAAAAATATATAAGGATAGCACACACTGGTTGTTCCATTAGTATTAGTCTGTATTTGGTGTTTCTAACAAATAGTGTTGGAATGGATTTTGGTCAATATGACAGTAGTTAAGTTTTAAGAAATGTAAGGTTTATATTAGATTTTAACATCTAAAACTAGAGTTCATCAAATAATGATTTGATGAACTCTAGTTTTAGATGTTAAAATGTCACGATTTATTTTCATGTATCTCAGATTTGGATGTAACGATAATTCATATTAGTTTAAAATAAATGTTGTACGGGTGTACAAAAAAAAAATATGACAGCTAGTTAAGTTTTAAGAAATGTAGGGTTGTTTCAAAAATCCTTATTACAAACAGTTTTTTGTGTTTAGTATTGTATACAATTGATCGGATCGCTATTCTTAGTAGTGTTTTCTACGATCAAAGATATAAAAGATCAGGAGCCTTTTGCGATACTCGATCAGCGATCAAAGATCGCTATTGATCGCCGATCAGAAAAAACTCCGATCAACAACAAGCCTGATATAATCACTACAACATTGTGCAAGATTCCAAATATGAATAATAAATAACTTTGTATTATTTTCAAAGAGCTCTAGCATCAAAGCTCTCCTTACGGACTAAAGAAGAACTAAAATTTTGGCCAATTTCTTTTGGGAAAAAGGAAGAATTTTATGTTATGCATGCGCTACTTTACTTTAACGCTTTACTATAACTTAAATCTATGTAACCGTATTCATAAGCATCTTGTAAAAAAATGTTCTGTGGTTTTTTAATAATTTTATATTTTATAATGTAAGTCAGTCAACAAAAAAAAAAGTATATATTCATTATTTCAAGTTGATACAATTATCTTCATCATTTATCTTAATAATAATAAAACAAATCTCCACTTATTTGCAAATAAACTGTAAGAATCTCATATTTTATATTGACACAAATAAAGCTTTGAGTGATCCTCTGTTATTTGTTTACATGTTTAATGGTTAAACACTATAAATACCCAACAAATTAGGTACATAAAAGGTAAGTAAAAAGTACTTTTAGACTATGAATATGTACAAAAACCAAGATTAACAAAACTAAACATGTGGATTAAGAGCAGTGCCTTAGATAGGAGAGTCCGTCTCTGGAATGGGGGACATCTTCTTCTGCTTCTCACACAATCTCCCAATGCTGGTCAAGACTCATTTTCCGAACTATCTTGGGCTGTATTATATATAAAATTCATTTTGTTTCTAATTTGTTTAGACATTTCCATCGTCAAGAGTTAAACTATTTGGTACTTAAATTTGCTTTATGAAAACTGCACAGCATCTATGAATAAAAAGTAATCATCCTTAAAAAAGAATGTACAGAGGATAATTTACCTGTATTGAATAGTATTATTTTAAGGATTGCAATGATTCGATGATTTTGAGGACATCGTAATAAGTCAAAGCAAACTGTATGGATATATGGACTTTTCTCTATCAAAAGGCGAACCTTTCCCCTCAACTTGAAAGCGAGTCGACGGTCCAACGCTTGCCTCAAATCTGATGGTTTGCTAAGATAATCATTTTCATGGGCATAAAGCCTTGCTTCTTTTTATTTACTTAAGTTTTCTGGTATTTTATATTGTCTTTCCTTTATTCGTCTTATCTTTTCTCATTACACATTTTCCCCATTTTCAAATTCATTCTCTTTAAAGGAATTTTTAATTTGATCAATAATTTGTAGTAATTTTAAATAACTCAATAGAAGAGAATGCCCAAAAAATATTAAGTAATTTTTTATTTGTTGGTACTGTACAATATATTACCTTTTCCAATAGCAATAACAATGCAAGACTTACAGAATCTCCTCTGAGGTATATTTTACGAGCGGTTCTGCTACAAATAAGGGTGGTTGGTTGAAAGCCGCAAAAACTGTGCACATCAGTTCCGAGATAGCACGGATATCGTCCATAAAATGAAAATTATAAAAGAAGGTCTAAAGGATAAAATATGCAGGGACTTGAGGCACAAACGAGACCTATATGGCTTTCTTAAGGTAGGATCTCATAAACTGAGACTGACATCGAAAGTTATTGCAAAACTTCAATCTCTTCTGGCGAGGG
>CP045902.1:6014131-6036746 GCA_013387185.1 Caligus rogercresseyi
ATTGTGTTCGGCAAACCCGAGGCCATTGTGTTGGGTTTTTATGCATTTTGCCCAATAAGTTTTGTATAATCTAATCTTGGGGGGGGGTGGGGGGGGGTACGCCAGTCGCAGCCGGGGGTTTCTATACGTTGAAATCCAACCGTTAAACCCTGCGTAGAATTTCAACTCGTGGCGGAACACCCGAGGCTAAGGTGTGCACAACCCTTAAGCCGCGTGTGCTTTTCTCCCTAAATGTCAGCGGTAGATTCAACCCCATGGGACCCAGACAGAGTCCCCATGATAGGTCCACAAAGTAAAAATAAACAGCGAAAATGCTTCACTACAAAAATCTTGCGACAAAAATTACCTACGAAAAAGAAGAACGAACAAAATTACTTCACTACAAAAAGCTTGGCGACAAATTTACCCGCGACAAATAGACGAACTACAAAATTGACTGGACTTTAAAGAGAGCAAGCGATGTGTTACCCGCGACAAAAAAAAAGGCTATAAAAAGCTCGGCGACAAATTTACTCGCGATGAAATTACAGTAAACCGTAAAAAACGACGTGCACTGGAAGTGTTTCTGGGAGGCGTATGTCATTTAAGCGAGGTACCCGATTATCAGGTGCCCGATATGCGGTGAAGACTGTACGAGCTGAATTTAAAAAAATGGGTTGGTGCGTCAGCGCTTATGTTCAATTATTGAGCCTCTAAATATTATTTGACGAAAATTTGCAAAAAAATATAAAAGGTCATTACTGGAATCATAGCTAAATTTTGTTAAACTAAGTTTTTCAAAATAAGTAATGACAAAAAAAGTTTTGCTTCATACGAAACCTTTGAACACATTTGGGGGGGGGGAGGGTCAAACCAAATCCATTTTTTCTACGATCATTTAGTTTCGTATGACGCAACTTTCGCGGGGGGGATACATTTTGATATCTTAATATTAGGTTTCTATATCCCCCTAGTGTACATATTACTTCATTTAATATTGGACACAAAAATACAGATGAAGGAAATAACTCTCTATATCTTTTTATCTCTATGGGACCTCGGTAGAGATAATCCGGTTGATTCTAGATCCTTAGGAGTGTCTACCTTCAGTCTCTAAGAGAATAGAGATTAACGACATTTAAGGGTTAATGGATTCTTCAGAGAAATACGTCATATTGCCCATATAAAACAAATCTTTCTATCTCGATTATCAATTTACGAGACGTAGATCAAATGACTTGTTCATATTGGGCACAAGCGACAGCGGAACGATGTTTCTCTGCTTATGAAAGGGAATACGCTCTCTATATATTTATATCTCTATGTCGAAGAGTCAAGACCACACATATAAATTGTAACGTATTTTCTTATTAGTAAATTAAGATTTCAAACCTTGGAGTCTCTTCAATATTTGGGTACAAATAATGTTAAAACATGGCCTTTCTCTCCCAAAACTCAGACTGCTTCATTGGAGCCTGTGAGCATATTTAAAACAAAAAGTATTATGGAATGTTTCCCATCCTCGTGAGTTAATAAATAGCAGATCTTCAATGAATATTTTTGAGTATGTTAGCCATTTACTTTTTGTTGAAAAGCATTGCAGGATATGACAGACAATTGTAGACAAGTCTTTGAATCGGACAAGGAAATGCTTGCCCATAGTTATGGATAGCAAAAAGGTTGCTCTCCACAACCTCATCAATTAACATGATTTTCTTTTATTTCATAGCCTTTATAGCCTCTCTTTTATTATCGTATTCCGTGACGAGGGAGGCATGACTACTTACCATAAGAACCGACAAAAGACGATGGAGTTCCTCTCGTCCAGGAATCCTGTCGAAAAGTGACTCCGGAGCACAGGGGGGGAACTCCGTATCAAGGTTCCTCCTCTAGAGTTAAATAACTCAAGCTGTTTAATGTAACGCAATAATATAATAAACAGCTTTGTTATGAAAAAGGGAGATGTTTGTGAGGTTTAATACTATAATAAAAGAGAGGCCAAAGACGATGTCTCTATGTTTTCAGTTTTTTCTCTTTCTATGTCAAGTCGGCATAGGCGTAGGGGAGGAGTTGGTTTGGGGGGGGGGGGGGGGGGCAGCATTCAATTTGCCCGAATTTAACAAGAACTGTTAAATCTGTGAAGAAAGATATTCGAATGAAAAAGCTATGTAGATTTATATTTTTTATTGTGATTACACATTATTCATAACATTATTTTTATTTTAGAAGACACAAGAAAAAACATGTTGTTTTCTTATTTTTGTTGCCCAACTCATCTATTATTGTATCGATGTCCCTCTATTTACAAAACACTTTCGATGTTAAGAAGTCCTAGAGCCTTTCTGGCTCTGGTGGACCTGAGTTAGGTCTTGAGTCTTCCATCAAATAAGAAAAGATCTCTCTGCTAACATTATGGTACTGGTATTTTAGCTAAGGTCTTTGAAATCGCTGCAATGATGTGGCAAAGTTTCAGAAAGTGAGTTTGATCAGAGGTATTTACTATTTCGTTTGCTGACACTCTTGAATCATTTTGGCAACTCCCATTCTTTCCAGTCTTGTTGGATGCGCCGTCAAGCATTGGCACACAATTTCTTCAACGGGTAACTCTAGGCAGTGATAACTTCAATCACAATTTTGAACAGTGTCTCACCGGGTTGTGGACTTAGCTTCATAAAATATCCCACGAATGCTCTCTGTAGCTGCTCAATTTAACAATGAGCAGTGCTCATTGTTTAAATAGTGCAAACACACTGCCACTTGGTTTCCCCGGTTGCCAACGTCTGATATTTAATACACAATAAGACTGAACTTGCCTGCTTCTCCCTAACATTATTAGCTATTTCCTTTATACTAAATTAGATGCAATCATCAGTATTTCATTTTGGATTTTTGGTGATAAACAGCCACTGACGATGGCCCCAAAATTAGAGTTTAGTCTAGTGACAAGCCAAGAATGTCTCTACATCGCTAAAATTCAAAAGCTCCATAAGGTTTTCACGGTTTATGTATATCTGTCCAATCCATTGATATGTCTTCCTCATGGCCTCTCTGATGGAGGTTTGCTGTGCGGTGTACAAGATGGACTCTACAATAACTTTAAGGTAATTTCTGTTCTTTTGGACCATGTCTTTGTGGCTTGTATCAAGTTGGACCAAGACTGTTTACTGATCCTTTTTATTAACTTTTGAAATCATCCATTAAGACATTGCAAGTCGATGATTACCGCTATTGTCATGCTTCACTAGTAGTTTCTTCCGATTGCTGTATGTTGAAAGTAATCAGATAAAACTTCGTACAGGGGAAACAAACTATAGATTTCGAGGGAATATCAAAGCTCGTTCATTATATGGTATTCTGAACAGGTCAGGATTAAAGTCTCTTGTCCCACTCCCCTGATCTAGCTGTTTCCTGTTTCTTCAATCTTACCTGTCAGTATGTTCATTTGTCATTGTATGTCCTTTTATACTGCTTGATGTTCTGTATAGAAAGTGGCCTCCGTTGGCATCATTATCGGATTTTTCCCCACTGTTCATAATTCCGAAGGAAGGTTTTTTCTACTTTTGATCGACCAAAAGAATAAACTTTACTTGGTCATCATTTTCATGTACTCTTAAAACGTCTTCCCTCTTGTAGTCGCCATCAACTTATTTCCCCCACAGTTTAAACATCTCACTCTCTATTTCTGTATAGTCCTTTTTCTTGACTTATCATCACCAAAACCTTTAAATTCATTGAATTTAATTTAGTGAAGTGAACATTTAATTTAATCCTAATTTTCAAATATAAGCAATTCTGGTTAATACGTTAGCATCAACTTACCCTATGGAGAAAGTGTTGTTTAGTAGTTCGATTAATAAGTTGCCGAAACTTCAAAAGGTATTTCACTTAACAATTATCTCTGAGAAGAACTTTATTGTTATCGTAGAACTATACTTGTTGATTTGTTGTATTTTATATTTATTTTACTAAGATCTAAGTAGTATCAAAGTACACTCTTATTAACCTTCTACCGTGAGAGGTGCATTTTTTCAGTGGCGGCAAAAATAATTAACTTAGATGTGTGATAATATTGAATTTCATATTTCGCATCAGCAAAAAGTTGAGCGTTATTTTCTTCAAAGGGGAAAAGTGGACTTAAATGTGAATTGAAATCACATAAAGGTGGAAAGCTGTTGTTTATAATTCACAATCCGTTTGCTTTCATAATTACAATCTTTTTTCTTCAATTTAAATGCCCGAATACCTCAACCAATTTGCCCGAATTTAAGCATTCACCCGAATTTTGGGGGGTAGTTGCCCCCCCCTGCCCCCCCGTCTCCTACGCCTATGCAAGTCGGTATTAAAATCATCACAGCCGAATATCAACAAGATTGGATTCTTCGGAGAAATACGTCTTTGTGCCCAATATAAACAAATATTTCAATCTCTTTGATCACTTACGATGAAGTAGTGCAAATTATTTGTTTATATAGGGATCATAAGTTAAATTGGCTTCGGATTTCCTTAGTTTTTCAGATACTATAACAATTGCTCACACCCTTAACCATAAAAGAGACAATAGCCCTCATTTATTCATATAATTTAACAATTAATGAAGTTTAAAAATGTGGAGACTTCCTAACGACTCTACATCTCTTTAAGAGCTAGACATCCCAGATGAGCAGAACACCACTTGGAATCACCCACAACCCTCCTAATCCATGACTCCGGTTCGGACCCTCACAGACATTCTTCAAGCGTTGTTGGTCACTGCATTTCGTCCTGGGATAATTATATAGTTATCTTGTAAATAACTTCCTTCCTGGCGGACTCATTGTAGATATTTTGTATTATTATTATGTTAAAATAACAATGCACAATTTAAAGTTATTATTTGTTGTTAAAATGCTTTATACACCAGCAAGGGATTACTCTATACCTGACATGACATAGGAAGAGAAAAAAATGCTGTCGATTAGAAAACACTGATACATATTTCTTGCATCTTTCTGCGCCATATCTTTGATTAAAGTATCAAATTTATTACAAATCTCTTCATTTTTTCAATAATAGTAAGGTGTTATTATTATTCTATTATATTAAACAGCTTAATTCTTCTATTCTGGAAGAGGAATTTTCTGATACGGAGTTCCCGTCCTGTGCCCCGAATTACTTTATATTCCACAAGACTCGTGGACAAAGGTACAAACCTGTCCCGTTTTTAAATTATTAATAACATTTTAAATATAATAAATCAAAAAGCAGTAGTGTTTTTATTATAGCGGGTATAATAAACAGCTGTTTAAAACAACTATTCTTCAAATTCAGGGTTCCTTCTCAAGAATAGAAAAACTCAAGCTGTTTTATGATACGTAAAAATAAATACAACAGCTAAATAATAATAAAAAAAGGGAGAGGTTTGTATTATTATTAGGATACTATAATAAAAGAGATGGTTCAGAGAGATACAAAAAAGATGTTCTCTCTGTTTTCTATCGATAGAGCTTTTTTTCTCTTTCTATGTAATGTCGGGTATAAAGATATCCCTAGCCTATAAAAAGAGTTGGGGGTAAATGTCACTCCTCTGGTTATGGTGGAAGGCAATTGTTTTACACACCATTTTCATTATTATGGCCGAATGGACATTATGAAATAAATAAACCATTAAGACATTTATGTAGTATATTAAACTTTAGGACTTGCCCAATACCTTTTTCACTAAAAATCAATTTATTTCCTTAAAAGGAAATGTAAGGGTTGGCATAACAATAGACTTTTTGACACACGTTGGAATCTGTAAAAACTTTCTTTGACCTTAACATGAGGAAATTCCATAACTTTATTATTGTCTTCTATATCTGAGTTTTTTTCGATTCAAGTGTATCGACCATTCAATCATGTCACTAATAAACTGAACTTGAAATAAATAAATTTAGTTTATGTCACTAGTCCAATGTTTTAGTATACTGAGAGAAATGTTAGGTGGTATGTTTTTAATACCTCTTATTTGCAACTCTACTGATAAAGCTTTTTTTTGTTACATCTGATGTATGCGTAGCTTAAGTTAAGAACTTCGTTTAAGTTATATTTTAAGAACTTATACTTAGAGCGCGGGGAAAATATGAATCTCATTAAAAATATATTTGTATATTTCTTCTTCTACATAAAAAACATTCAATGATACCAAAAATTATTTATATATTCCATTTATTTTACTTTTTTTAAAGAAAAAACTTTTATGAATAATTCTGACCAAAAGTATTTTCTCTTCCTTCATTTGATGACATTATACCTAAGTCGTACTTTCCTCGACCATTTCTTCCTAATATCGTTAATGGTATATACAAAATATGCAAATTATTCCTATTCGATTTATCATAATATATTTTTTTGATAAAACCTATTATACTATATTTTCATTTTGATTGCATTATATATGTTTATAGTTCGAGTTTAGGACTATGACCTCCCAGACAATCCACTCTCCCCGTGCCATTTATCCCCCCATAAAATATTTCTTATCTCTTAAAGTCCACTTATGAACTATGTGTTTCTTTTGACGAAATTACATTCGTGTTTAAAATCTATGTCCTATATCGGCCATATGTTTTATATGACCGATATTGGGAACATAGTTTTCAAACACTAATGCATAAGAAAAACACGTGAAGTGAACTATAAGGGATATAGAAATAAAGTAATGGCACGGGGGGTAAAAGACCGCGGGATGATTGTGCGGGGGGTGTTAATCCTTGGGGGGTTTTCTGGGGGTGGTAGTCCTGTTACGTTATAGTTTATATGCATGAATCAATAAACTATAGATTATTCATGTTACTAAATTACTTATTATCAGCTTGTGGGCGTTTGCAACCTTACAGTTCGCCTGTTCGATTTTAAAAAAATCCGTTCAGGTGTTCGCCAATTCAACTTTTTAACGTTTCGTCGATCGTTGAATAATATCAATTATTTCCTTTTTCAAATTTAAAAAAATGCCATTAATATAAAGAAAAACCGGCTTCACATTTATTTCAGAATGACTCGCAGTAATTTCAATTGCACTTGTTTTTTGTTTTTAAAAAAAACGTCTTCACTTTTTTTCTGAAGTGACATAAGAAACTTGATTGAATTTATTTTATAAAAAAACGTCCACACTTTTGAAACCATAAATTGAACGGACGAACGCCTACAAAAAATCTGTTCGTCCGTTCATTATATTCCGTTCAGGTGTTTCGATTTTGAACGTGCCTTCGTGAACGGCGTTCGTTTTTTTCGTTTAATCCACAATCCTGCTTATAATGCTATCATACGAAATTCTAACAATGACTTTACTACAACGAATTTAGTTGCAGTAATTTTTTTGTACTTTTGTACAGTTATTGCATTTTGATAGTAATAAATCAAATTAAAAACATTTCCCCATTCCATTACATTTTTTTCTCCCTCTCCCTTTATGTAAAGCGTCAAGTAATTTAGCGCATGCAAGGAAAAAGTAAACAAAAAAAAATTGGCCAAAATTTTGGTTATTTTCTTTCACGTTAGATGTCGCTAGTCCATGAAATTACGTCACAATCCTATTTAAAACCGGTTTAAAGGGATTAAGTTTGATGATGTTAAATATATCAAATCTCCAAACGTCTCCAAATAAAATAATAAGGACCAAGAGCTCTAGCATCAAAGCAGCGCCCCTTTCAGAGTAAAGAAGAACTAAAATTTTGGCCAATTCCTATTGGGGAAAAAGCAAAGATAATAGATAATACAAGATGCGCAGAACGCAATGTTTGATTCCTCTGATTAGAAAAGAAAAACTGAAACGTCCACAGATGACGTCACAGTAGCTATTTGTTATTAAATAAAATCAAAGGTACATTTAAAAACAGTGATTAATTTCAAAAGGAAATAAAAATTTGAAACCCGGGAGCGCTCCGGCGGAGGCGGAGCTGCAGAGGACGGCCACGTTGCTGCGGAGCTCCTAGATGTGTGCGGGCTACCAGCCAAAGGCCTCAGAGTCCCGTGCGGTTGTAGGACTTCCACTCCTCCCTGATGCTGAAGCTGTGCGTCCCCGGTGGCTCGTGGCGGGAGGAGCCTCCGGACGTTATTCCTTTGAGAGCCTTTACGTTCTTAGCTTAGTTGTCCTAGAGGTATTAGATACATAGGCAAATCGTAGCTGTGATGACGTCACATTTTTTTGGGAAATAATCCTTCTTTGTTTACATGAGTTCTGCCCCCCCCCTGGGGAAAAAGGAAGAATTTTATGTTATGCAGCCACTACTTTACAGTAACACTTTACTTTATGTACATCGATACGGACCAAAAGTAAATTGAGAATCATGGATGATGATCAGAGGAAGAAGAAAGAAGAATAAAATATCTATTTAAGAACCCGTTCTTTAAATAAGGATTGAAGAGGTCAAAGCCTTGAGTCTGATATTAGGTAAATTGTCCGTGAAGAACCCACTTATTTTTATTTTAATTCTTCGGTTCTGTGTGTGTAAATAATTATACAATGAGACTTTCTGTTTCCTTTCATAACCTCATCAAGAAATTACACTATTATTACCGCTTGAAGTGAGAAAGATAAGTCGAAGAAGATCATTCCTCCGAAGAAAAAAAAATAAGTTTTAAAAAATGAAAAAATACATACGGAAAAGAAGGCTTTTGATTATATGTGAAGGCCGGGATAAATAAATAGGGATCAATGAACCGTTCTTATTATGGAAACTGGAAAACTCAACTGAGAAGAACTTGATGACGTCATGAATAAACTTTAAATGGCTGCCACGCAAGTGTAGACAATGAAATATGATATAAGGTGGCCAGAAGAAATGGTACAAGAAAATACAGCTTAGGAAAAAACGGCCCAAGAAAAATGGATAAGGAAGAAATGCCCCAGGATAGAAAAGGAAAATAATGACTCATAGAAAAATGGGGCAAATCCATGGGTAGGCAAGGATTTGAGTGGAATATATTAGTGGCATATTAGGTTTAGTTATATAAAAATGGGCCCGACCCAGTAAAACTCGACATTATCATCATAATCATAAAAAACTTCTAAATAAGTAACGTAATCCCCTTCGACTGCAATGACGTCGTGGCAATTGTCTCAGAGCTTGAAGATGGTCGAACAGCTCGTCTTTGCTGACCTTCTTCATCGCCCGCTGCATCTTTGTGGTCCCCAAGCTCGTCATTTCGGGGCAGGTACTTCAACTTCCAGAACAAGTAACGGTCGCAGAGGTTCAGGTTGGGTGAGTAGGAGCTCTGTTTCACCTGTTCAACGTCTCTCCGGGTCATAAAGTTCCTGGTATCCGCAGCAGTATGAGAACGTGCATTGTCCCACATTAGGAAACAATCGTTCCGTAGTCCATGATCCTCTGTCAAAGGCCTGGAAACCGTTTTCTGCAGGGTATGTAAAAAACCCAAATTTTGAAAAAACCGGTTAAAAAACCCAGGTTTTACCGTGGGTTTTTTCGAAATTCGAGTTTTTCATTACACCACTAATTAGCTATTAGCTTTTAGCTAATTAATGGTGTAATGAAAAACCCGAATTTCGAAAAAACCCACGGTAAAACCCGGTTTTTAACAGGTTTTTTTCGTTTTTTTTTTTTTTTTTTTTTTTTTTTTTTTTTTTTTTTTTTTTTTACATACCCTGGTTTTCTGTGATAAAGAACTTTGGCAGCAACCTATCGAGTGACCATCCGGGGGATATCCTCTATCAGGCGCTTCACAGCAGCGATCGTCTCTGGTGTCCTCGTCTCCCGGGGTCTTCCTGATGACGTATTCTTCTCCGGAGCAAAACTGCCATTATCGAAGTCCTTTCGCCATTTCTTGTTGGTGTAGAGGCTAGAGCAGGAGTCAGGTAAGGTAGAAATAAGGTCCCCATGGATATCGTTGATTGTCTTTGCGAGCTTGATCCGGATCTAGATGTAGGAGCGAATGCCCATTTGCAGCAGTGAGGGCGACTATTTATACTACCTGAGTGGCGCCACATAGTTGCTTCCCACCCAAAAATATGCAATTAGAACGCTCCCGTAGGATTTTTTTAGGCTATCTTGTTTACATTTCGAGATAATGAACCTAGCTCATTCTTTATGAACTCAGTCTAATAGAACTTATGCATGAATGCTTTGTGTGTATCTATAATACAACGTTAATGATAAATACATATATTAGAGTAATGTTTTTGTGGTCATTTGTGTTAATTTCATTCATTTCAGACAAGTCACAGAGTAAGTGATCGCTATAGATCAGGAGGGGGAAAAGTATGAGTTTATTAATTTTTATATGTAATCAAACACGTCCTTGACATTCTTAAGAGTTCAGCGTTAATAATGATGACGAGATATAAGTAGGAAAAATATCCGAGGAGAATTAGTTAATTTAGCCCAGGGAATATACAAAGATCGTTAAGGGTAATTTTTTGTAAAGAATACCTTTTGACTTTGTATTTATAAGTTTGTTGATAGTCGACACACTGACAATATTTCATAAAAATAGTAAAAAAACTAAAAACTGTATATAAATAAGAAGAAACAATGTATCGATAATATCCGCAAAAAGACTATATAAATTTTTCATCGAATTGTGAACATTTCTCTCATGGAACGTTTTTAAGATACATTTTTTGGTAATGCATGTGAATCCTACTCTTTAATAATGAAAGAATTGAACGTAAATGTTTCCAAATAAATTTCATACATATCAATATATAAATAAAAAATAATATTATTGTGATTAATTGAATTTAAATTATATTTTACTATGCTAACTACTTTCTTGTTTTTTATAATATAAATTCGGATTGAAAAATGCCAACAATAGCTGATTTAGACAGACTTATTTTGTAACTAGTGTGTCATCACGAACTCAAAAGTATGATATTTCTTATAAAGTTATTCCTGCACTTTGATGTTAGATATATTTCATTTTTCTTTGATCTAAATTGTATCATCTCTCTCTTTATATATATAAATAAATAGATACATAAATAATTTCTCTTTCTTATCTACTGCACCGATCGATATTCGTTAGATATATAATAAAATCTACCGAATACCAAATAGGCGGTACCAAATCCCTGCTCTGATATATATATATATATATATATATATATATATATATATATATATATATATATATATATATATATATATATATATATATATATATATATATATATAATATATATATATATTATATATATATATATATATATATATATATATATATATTTTATATATATATATATATAATATATATATATATATCTATATATATATATATATATATATATATATATAATATATATATATATATACATTCAAGGTCGGCTGATAAGTCCTGAAACTAACACATAGATGGCGCGAGTGGATTTGTTTTCATATGACTGTCAGCTAGTACCAACCTTCAAAACATACATGAATAAAATATAACAGCTGTCTGACAACAAGTTTGTGAGATATTGCGTTTTAAGTGAAGCTACTTTTGTTATTGTTAAAAATGGAAAAAGACAATTTCGTGAGCTAATAAAACATTATTTTTTTATGGGAAAAAATCCCGTCGAAACTAAAACTTGGCTTGAAGAATGTTATCCGGACTCTGCTCCATCGAAAGCAACCATATGTCGATTGTTTGCTGAATTCAAACGTGGTCGTGTGAGCACGAATGATGATAACGCAGTGGACGCCCAAAAGAGGTGGTTACACCAGAAAACATAAAAATAATCCACAAAATGATTTTAAATGAACGTTAAGTGAAGTTGATCCAGATAGCTGAGACTCTGAAGATATCGAAAGAGCACGTTGGACATATCGTGCATGAATATTTGGACATGCGAAAGCTCTGTGCAAAGTGGGTGCCGCAAAAGCTCACAATCGACCAAAACAAACAACGAATTGATGATTTTGTGCAGAATCTGAAATTTGATTCTGAAATTGAAAGATCGCTGCATCACCCTTGAAGGCAACTATTTGAATAATAAAATCGAATTTTGTCAAGAAAATGTTTTCTTCTTATTTAGTCTAGTGACTTATCAGCCGACCTGTATATATATAATATATATAGGTATATATATAATCCAACATATCCTATTTCTTTTTTATTGTGGTCAACATAAACAATAACGATAATACATCAAAGAACTCAATTTTTCAGGAATTAACAATTAATTGAGTATGCTACCCCATTGTGCATATAAGTACATTATCAAATGCACATATTAATACATTATCCTTTGAAAGTAACCTGTACATATTATGCCTTGGAATAGAATAAATATGTAGTACTGCGACACACCTTTTGATTCATTGTGTGTCCTTTTTGCATAAGGACATGATAGAAAAGCTTATATTCAGAAAGTGGCAAGTACAAAAATGCATTGTATGAAAGTAACATAATCATATTATGTATATAAATATGTTTGCGAAGGGACAACATAATTGTACGTTTTTTTGCCAGAAAAAGTCGTTAAAACGGCGTTTAAATCTAATTAAGGAAACGCAAAATAAAATCCCGTTCCATGGAAAATTTAAAAAATCGATATGTACATTGAAGGCACTTCAATGTACATATCGAATTTTTTAAACGATGCACATTTGTTGAGGACTTGTTGAGGACGCAGGTTGTCCATCTGATCGACCTCCATGAAAAGATCTTGGTTCGATTATATATGTTTAATGCCATAATGCTTATTCAAATCCTCACAGATGCAACTCAAGCGAATAATATAAGAAAAAAACCCGCCAAAGTGTACTAAAAGACTACATACTTTTTATCACGATGTCGTCATAAGCCCCTCAGCCAACGACGGCTTGAATGGTGACTTTGTTTTTTTTTTTGAGGATGATAATGTTGTTGATCTCATATTTTTTCAGTCGACAACGAAGAGCAGGGACGTCCGGATCTGGCGTCATTGTCCTCAATAATGTCTAGTCGATCAGCCAACGAACCAAATTATTTTGTGGAGTTGCTTAAGAAGGGCTTCGTGAATGTGCGAGATTCTTTAGGTCGGGTTTCTTCGCCAGGCGACTAGAGGACATCTTGTGTTAGTTGAAACGTGCTTTAATTAGCTTTGACTGGGATTGTATTTGCAATCTGCTTCTATTTATCAACTTTTTCAGTTTTTTTTACACGAGTTGGGCGGCTTACATGATCTCAGACGGTCACCAAGGTTCTGGACTTTAGAAAGCGCTTCACAATTTTGCCTGCATATATTTTAATGGCCTTATAATAGACCGTTTTCTAGTCAAAGGTTAGGTTGCATTCTGGACGTCAAAGGTGCACAAAAAAATAATAATTTGATAACACTAGCCCATTGCCGCTCCGCGGCTGGTGCTAGTTTGATAACATAACAAAAATGTATATAAAAAGTTAAATATGAACCGATTTACAAAACTTTAACATCATTGGGAAGCTGGACTCTTTTGTATCTCTTCAAATAACATAAACTTATTTTTAGAGATTTTACTTTGGTGTAAGATCCTTTGTCGGCGATAGTTTTTTGCCCTTTTCAATTAAAAACTACATTGGTGTTATAAACAACCTATGACATTGTTTTTTTCGTTATTCGCCCAGGCGTGTGTTCTAGATCACAAAAAAGTACAAAGTCGCGATAAGTGCTCTGCTTATGTCCATAAGTGTGATCCATCATGAAGGCAAAAATATTTACTAAGCCTAATGACATTCTACACTACTTCTATAACCGCTTTCGGGAAGTGGTTAAAGCAGACAGGATTGACTTCCAAAGAAAAAGAGCTTTGTAAAATGCAGAATCTTCACTCAAGACTGCATCATTTCTTACATTAAGAAAAAATTAAAAGATAAGAAGGCCTCCGGTATTGATGGAATAGTAGGAGAATTTTATACTCTCTTTCCGAATGAAGTAGCTCCTTTCCTTCTTCGATTGGGAGAGTTGATGGAGACGAGGGGTAGACTTCCTAAGCACATTACGAAGGGAAGAATTGTTCTGTTCCCAAGAAGGGAAACGGAACGAACTTCAACCACTGGAGGCCAATTACAGTCCTCAACTATTCTTATAGAATTCTTTCGGGTATTTTGGCCCAAAAAATGGAACCGGAGTTGAGCAAAAATATAGGGGTGCCTCAGAAGGGTTTTTTAAAACATAGGAATATAGCTGACGTTTCTCGCAATATTCAGGCGGCTATTGAGGCTGTGAGGGAGAAAAAAACATTTGGAGCTGTTATTGGTATAGATTTTAGAAAGGCGTTTGATTCCATTTCTCACGTGCAGATTCTTCGAGCAGTAAAACGTTTGCTCCCAAAGTACTTCTTCAATCCAGTTCGACGCTCTTGTTCAATGGATCTTCAGTGATCTCGATTGGAGATCAGAAAGCCAGTCAATCGCACTAAAAAAGAGCTGTCGCCAGGGCTGCCCTTCTGCTCCTCTTCTTTTCGTGGCAGCTATAGAAGAACTAGTGGTCCTATTGACTCGCAAATACAGTGGTTTTGGCGTTAAATTTGCAGAAGAAAGACATCTTGTCGATCTTTACGCAGACGATGTCACACTAACTGTAGAAGCAAACTCAGAGAACCAGCTCATTAAAAGAATCGAAGTCATACTTAATGCTTTTGAAAATTCAAGGAGAGATCTGGGTTGGAGCTGAATCGCTCTAAAACATTCATTCTTCCTATAGGGGCATGGGATCCCTTGGAAGAAAAAAGCATAGCTGGATGCCAAGTAAAAGGAAAGTTTCTATACTAGGAATTGAGTGGGGATCCGAAGGAATACACATCAACAACTGGGCCAAATATCCTCTTGGGTAAACAACCGTATCAACATTGGCGGGGTTTAATTTACAGAAAGGATTGATCTTTATAATACTCAGGTCGTCCCAATTGTTTTGTACAAAGCCCTGTATCCCCCTTGATAGCTGAAAATGCTATTCAAGAAGAAAAAAAATGGCTCTCTGTTCTCTTTCATAGAGATACATTGAAGCTATAAAGCGGCCGAGGTTCCTTATCGGGGGAGGATTGACAAAACTTTCAACAATCTTACCCAAATATATATAAAAATATTTATCAACTTGGCAAAGTTTCCAGAAAAGAATGGAGGAATTCTGTTTCACATTGCGATCTATTTAATAGACTAATGTTTGGTACAAACCTTACCAACAATGTTACCAGGAAACTCTCTGAAGTATGGGCAGCGGCTCAAGAATTGTTTGGAGTTGCGTCCCTATTTATAACAGTGACTCACTGTGGACATCATTCGCCAAAATGCCCATAGGCCATTCTTCTTCAAGAATATTGAGAGTCCAGATAAACTTGAGGATTGGGCTATTGCTAACGGCACTTTGTCTGTAAATTCGTCTCATCATGCACACTAGGGTTGTTCTTATTTTTCAAATGTTTGAAATGTTAGCCATTGAGTGGATTTTCTGTTTCTTGGTGATAAAAGAAGACGACATACAAAGTTTGAACAAAATCGGTCAACATTACGAGGTCGCGCAAAGAGGTCAAAGTTTTAAAAATTTAGTAAAAATAGTTTCCCGCCAATTTCTTCAAAATGGTGGACGTTACAGACTTCAATAATAATTATTAATTTAAAGGAAATCTAATTTACTACCAGACGTATGTTTGATGTTTTTTAATAAAACAAAGTTTTCAGTAAAAACAAAGCAAGAAAGGGAGTGAGTATTGTTAGCTTATTTCATAGCTTTTTTGTATCAATTAACTTCACTCGCCTGTAGAAGATGACTTGTTCGCTTCAGAGTAAAATAGTACTTTTAAGTTTAGTAAAACTTTAGATGATAAATCCAAAAATGACCTTGGTTACATTCTATCAGTTCAGAATTCAGTACAATCTGAGTTTACATCATATGATTCAGAGCCTGTATTGACCTATAAGAAATCGATTATGAAAAAAATAAATAATAATTTGTTTCTTAGATTTGCGTCAAGGTATCCTCTCAAAATTTACTTTGTCTCTGACGCATACATAATCCATTATATGCGTCATTTTGTACGCGAAATAGGCTTTTTTAATGTACATATAACTCTCTATTTATTAAACTCACATGATTTAGTATACCAAAATATTAAAGCTGGTTAACCAAGCTTTCATTTGATATGTTTGGTGTTCTAAAAATCGCTATACTTTAAGAGATATAAGCAAATACGTACTGTCCCCCAAAAATTGTCTTTTGATATGAGAATATACGATTACCATCTGGTAATAGTGTAGTGTTACCTGGATAGAAGAGAAAGAGAAGGGAGGGGGTATTTTTCCTCCCTTCTCTCCCTCTTTTTTTCTTGCTATCCAGGCAACACTAACTGGCGTTGCCAAATGGTAATCGTATATTCTCATATCAAAAGACAATTTTTGGGGGACAGTACGTATTTGCTTATATCTCTTAAAGTATAGCGATTTTTAGAACACCAAACATATCAAATGAAAGCTTGGTTAACCAGCTTTAATATTTTGGTATACTAAATCATGTGAGTTTAGTAAATAGAGAGTTATATGTACATTAAAAAAAGCCTATTTTGCGTACAAAATGACGCATATAATGGATTATGTATGCGTCAGAGACAAAGTAAAATTTTGAGAGGATACCTTGACGCAAATCTAAGAAACAAATTATTATTTATTTTTTTCATAATCGATTTCTTATAGGTCAATACAGGCTCTGAATCATATGATGTAAACTCAGATTGTACTGAATTCTGAACTGATAGAATGTAACCAAGGTCATTTTTGGATTTATCATCTAAAGTTTTGCTAAACTTAAAAGTACTATTTTACTCTGAAGAGAACAAGTCATCTTCTACAGGCGAGTGAAGTTAATTGAAACAAAAAGCTATGAAATAAGCTAACAATACTCACTCCCTTTCTTGCTTTGTTTTTACTGAAAACTTTGTTTTATTAAAAACATCAAACATACGTCTGGTAGTAAATTAGATTTCCTTTAAATTAATAATTATTATTGAAGTCTGTAACGTCCACCATTTTGAAGAAATTGGCGGAAAACTATATTTTTACTAAATTTTTAAAACTTTGACCTCTTTGCGCGACCTCGTAATGTTGACCGATTTTGTTCAAACTTTGTATGTCGTCTTCTTTTATCACCAAGAAACAGAAAATCCACTCAATGGCTAACATTTCAAACATTTGAAAAATAAGAACAACCCTAATGCACACCCATTCAAAGATGGGAGATTTAAATACCCCCTATTAAGGGCAGCAAAAATGCATTTGATGCCATTTCCCTGGCATTTAAAAATGACGCTCCCGAGTAGTCACGGAGAGGTTAAAAAAATAACAGACTATTATCTAAGCTGCTCAAACTCCCGGACAGTTGGGCATTGAGAATAGAACGGTCTCTCATGGGAATACATGATGGAAGAAAATTCACGTCTCAACTGCAGATCTCTTCCAACTGTATAATATTATATTCAACACACACTGCAAAGACTGTGGCAAGTTGAATAACAACACGCTACACGCCTTTGTAGACTGTCCTTTTGTCTCCGTTCTTAAACGATTCATTGTTTTGAACGTGAAAGGAATGGAGAGGTCCAAAGAAAATATTATTAAAGCAGTTGTGTTGTTTGGACTAAACAAGAGGAAAACCAACCAATCCGTTGTCTCAAAAGCAATCGAGTTTGCTATATTAAATGCGAAAGCCCGAATAGCAAGCAAACTGACCAGTGGCGACTTTTTAAGTTCCGAAGATCTTCGAGCAATCATTTTATCAGCTGCTGCCGGATATGGAGCTCTTTCTTAAAAATTCCTTCTCCTTTTAACGACTCTTGGACTTTTGCGTCAAAAGAAATAAAGTATTTCCCAACAAAGTCTTACAGCCATTTTAAATTTTTTAAGAGGATGTTAAAGTTTTATTAGACTATTTATTGATTCGACAAGTTTTATTCATGGCATTGTTTTATTTATGTTTTAATGTTTTGTGAAATGTTTATTTTTATATATTTAGATGATACCTAAGCTCTTTTTTTCATGGATATTTTTTAAAAGATTTATTTATATACTAATATTTAAATGTACCATGCTCAAAGATTTTATGTTGAAAAGTCTTGATAATGAATATCAACGACATCATCTCCTACCAGCAGACCGGTTCTCTCAAAAAGGCATCTTTAAGACGCCCTTCAAACACCCTCATCCCCTAACCGTGTTATGGAGATGTCTCTCTCAAGAACTATCTCAATGGACTCGCTGATGTCTCGCCGGCAAGAATGTGTAGGACCTCCCCGTATTCAAAATTATCAGACCCGGCATGATAGAACCCAACCTGAGGATCAAAATTACCTCTTATGAAAGCTTCATTACAGTTTGAATTTATATTTTAGTATTCTTATGTTGGAGTGCAAATTTAGATTATAATGTCTATTTATGTAATTAATTTACGCATGTACTTCAACCCTTATAAGAAATGAAATACAAAAAAAAAAAAAAAGTAACGCCTGTAAACGAACAGAGTAAACGATTGACCACTTCATAAATTGATGTAAACTAAGATATAATTAATAAAAAAGGAATTATTTATATACAATAGGCTACAAATATATAAATATAGTCTCTTTGAGAAAGAGAAAGAAACGTCTGTCGCCCCATCTGGTGACGTATTTATATAGAAAAGGAGGGAAGGACAGAAAGGAGCAGAGAGACGGAAGGAGGGACAGAGATTAACAGAGAGAAGGAGAGGATTTGTTACTCGTGCACTTAAAGTTAAAAATACGCGATTTAATTCAAATTGAAATTGCTACTCAAGAATATTTACACCCGGAATATCCGATTCCATGTTAAGAACAACAACAAAAAAACTCTGTGGGGGAGCAAATCCGTGTGGGTGGTCCCTACACTATTATCTCTATTAAGTAATTTATTCGATTTATAACTGCAAACAAGAAAAAATGTACTGTTTGTTCGATTCATTGTAGGATTGCAGCTCCAATATTCAAAAATATTTTGAGTGAAATGTATATTGCTTAATATCTTTTTTTGCCTATATGATTCGATAGAAATTCATCCGACCTGGATATAAACAATCATTATAGCATTAAAATTAGTCTATCGAACTTAAAATCTTAACAATGAGGTAGACCAAGATGGCCATCCCCTCTTGGGATTCGGACCTGCGCCCCAACATTGAGAGTTGAACACTCTTTAACGCAAACGGCTATCGAACTACAATATCTCTTAATGTTTGATTAGGAAGTAAATCATCTTTTCACATAAAGACGCAATTTCATGATTGATAGCGAACATGATTCTCGAACTCTGAAATTTTAAAATTTATTTTTAGGAAGTGATAAATGCGTCTTAACATGCAATAGCATGTTAATCAAATATGGAATTGAGTGTGTAAATGTTATAAAAGATTACAAAACATCTTCATTATCTGCATAAGCATTATAATTTGATTTTAAAGTGGTATTTTTTTTGGGATCGTACAGCTAATAAAGGAAAATGAAAAAATACCCTTTAGAAAAATTTAAGCCACTGCTTTATATATGATAATAAAATGCTATATCTTTAACTTCAAGAGTCCTTCTATTTTGTTTAAATGGAATACACTTATTCATATCCAGACTTTTTTTTACTAGGAACTAACAATAATTAAAAGTATTATTTTTTAAATGTGGGTTCCGACAATTTTTTATTAGCTTTAATTCAATTCATGAATTATAGTTTATCAAAAAACAACTGTATACTTGAAATTCGAAATTGTTATTTTGTGAATATCGTGAATACATCGCTATATATGTACTCATATGAAATTTAATGCTAATAATTATATATAAAAAGTAAATAATAAATAAAGTCAGCACCATTCATGGACCTATATTCCAAATATGAAGTGACATTTTTTATTTACTTAATGAAATATTTACCTATATAGTAATGAAATTACATAAGTTGATAACTTCTTGAGATATCAACCGAGTCTTGGACGTGTTCTTAAACAAGGATTGGGATGGACGAGCTGAGTGAAGGAGATGACGAGAAGAAAAAAATCCATGCAGGACTACCTTCTAAGAGACTGTTTGATCTTGTGTAAATGATTTATGTCGCAATAAACTTCTATATAGTTTATTATCGGCTGATACCGGATTGAGTTCCGTGGGGTTGATCCATAGAGATATAAAGATATAGAGAGCTTATTCCCTTCAATAGCAAGAAACATCCTTCAGCTGTCGCCTGTGCCTAATATAAACAAAGTCATTTGATCTACGTCATCGTAAGTTGATCATAGAGATAGAAGGATGTGTTTATTTGGCAATATGACGTTTTTCTCTGAAGAATAAAATAAGCTCTTTATGTCTTTATATAATTATATGGGTTGATCTAGGAGCTAAACTCATATATTTAAAGTACTAACGAGAAGTTCTTTCATGATGTTATGAATAAAATGAAGACTTGTCATTTTGTTAACACAAATCAATAATTAATATATATCACAAAATATACTTCTTGCGTTTAAAAAAAGTATGATGTAAAACTATATTTACCAGGAATCCTATTTCATAGAACTTAAAATTTAATATATACTTATATGCGTTCAATTTATATACTTATTCGATTTGTGGGAAAACTGAAAAATAATAAATATAATTCCTGGTATTTTGTAATGACTCCGTAGAGTACAGTTTAGTAGTCATTACTTTTTTTGTCATATTATTAGTACAAGGAGAATATAAAGAGAATGGATTTAAATATAAAGAGATATCATATATGCATAAATGCTGATTATACTGCATGGTGTCAAGAGAGTGAAAGCTTGAAATGTTTAAATATAATTTCAAGTCAAATTCCAGGAACTTTACTAATGCATCAATCTCATAAAAATGCTAAGAATGCCTTATGAAGTTTTCTTCTTCATACTTAATGCATAGGTGTACTTGGACGAGTGAAACATTATGACATATAAGCCCGTGTTGTTAAGGAAGTGTTAAACATTTCTTTTTAGATGCCTAAGTAATGGGATAAGTGGCCAAGAGTATATTAACTAAGAAGTCAAAGACGTGTGTATGTGTCAAGTTGAGTTTTTATTCAATTATAAGAAATAGGGACCGAAAGAAGAAAACGGTCTAGAACCAAAAACGCCCTAAGAAAAAATGGCCTAGATAGAAATGGAAAAGGATGGCCAACGAAAAACGAGAAATATACATTGATAACAATTATTTGGTTCAACATTGTCCAAACAATTTTATATGCAAACAATTAGTTTATTGTACATTTTCAATTCAATGAGAATATTGTTTGGACAATATCAGTGTGTATTTTCAAAGGACGACGTTTTTTACAAAAAAAAATATTTCTCTTTAAAAGGAACCAAACTAAGGAAAACAGTACTAGGCTATGATAGTACTTTTCATATTTTGGCGCCAGTGGTAGACATTCATGAAGAAATTTTAAATAATCCTACAAGTTACTGTATTTAAACGAACGACAAGAAATTTTTCGTTGTCGTTCGTCAAAAAAAATTATCATTCGTCGTTCATCCTTCGCAAACGATTACAAATGAATGACATATCAACAAGTCGGTTTAATGATGAATTCAAAATGTTGAAGGATGGTTTTTTCCTTCGTGAACTCTGGGTCAGAAAAATATAGATATTGAGCAAAACGCATATAGTTATTGTTCTGGATAGATGGAAAATAGAGCATTTTAGAAACATACAGAAGAAAAGTAAAGAAGGAAAAAAAATATATTCCCGCTGAGATGATTGTACAATGTTTTGAGAAGGCATCCATATAATGTTCATATATATATATATATATATATATATATATATATATATATATATATATATATATATATATATATATATATATATATATATATATAATATATTTGGGTATGAATGTATGTATTTTTGTATTTGTTTTGATAAAGGTAGTAGAACAAGAAAAACAACAAGAGACGAAAAAACAATACAAGCTTTGTAAAATGTATGAAGTTCTTTTTTTGATAGCATTTTGACGCCCTGACGGCTCTGTCCAAGAATGTGTAAGACATATATGATAAGCACTCATGATAAAAACTATCTTGGGGGGATATCTTTTTATGCATCTTGAATTATTAGGAAGCTTTAAAGAGAGGAAAAAGTTTATTGTTCATTCATCCGACGGAAAAGATAAAGGAGAGAGCCATACACTTGGAAGTAAGTTGGTGTGAGGATGTTGTGGGATATGTTGAGTATACAAAAGCATACAATTAATGTTGAGAGTGTATAGCTGGTAGTGTTATGGGAGGTCGTGGATGGAGTATTTTCCATACTTTATTTATCAACACATCTCTCACTTTTTTCTTCACCATATCAATCACACATATTGAGGACAATGGCCCATACATCGTTTTGATTCTGACACTATTGTCAATGGGGTGAATGCCGGATTGTTCTTCTATTCATGGATAATATAAAGAAGTTTTCAAAAAACAGATATTTAGGGCTGTATGGCGGATGCTTTTTGCAATAGTTATTTATATGGTAAATATCTGTCTGGTCACACACACAAAGAGCCCAAGGGCGAGTTCTACCCCAATCGTCATCATTACATAGTAAGGGTGAGACTTAATGTTTGTTGACGTCAGGGACATAACACTTAAGATCGGAATACGTCCCTCATAAACGTCCTTAGTAAGGTTGAACCCAAAAGAATTCTTGTTCAACAGTCTACTGTA
>CP045902.1:6036846-6109346 GCA_013387185.1 Caligus rogercresseyi
GGTCTAATCTGAAGCTTAAATTAAATATATTGACTGTGTCATGTGCTTTGATTTTATTTATTGCAAACATTAATTGAAAATAAAATTAAATACGCCAAGAACATATTTAATTATATATGTTGATTGAGGTTTTGTGACCGACTCTTATATAAAAATATGATCATAAAAGAGACTATGATGTCATTGGTACATTCTTTTTATTAAGTGTCCGCGCTACTTTTTAAGTATCACATACCTGGTATTTATATACCTGGTTTACATCTATATCTTCTTGTCCTTTTTTGTTCTTGTATATTTGTAAATATGAACTCAGTAATAAAAAGACTCTTAAAGAAGGAAACATCTTCTCTATTCATTATGTATAAAACGAGTCTAGAAGTGAACCTACAGGAAGTCCTCTACATATTTATTATATATATATATATATATATATTATATCTATATATATATATATATATATATATATATATAGATTATTTATATATATATTATATTATATATATTATATATATATAATATATATATATATATATATATATATATATTATATATATATATATAAGACATATATATATATCTTTATATATATATATATATATCCGGTGGGTGCCGTGAATCGATTTTGATACTCTCTGTCATACAAAACTAATAATTGTCCATAGAATTTACTATTAGTGGAAAGAGCTGTGAAACTAGTAACGACGGCGTCTTGAAAGTTTCGGATATAAAAAAACGTCAAAATTTATATTATCAACTATGGATTCAAGAAATAAACTCCAAACATTGAAGACAAGAAAGAATATAATTTAGTTTTATATAACAAACTTTCAATAACTAATTTACTCTATGGAAAAAAAACTGAATAATAAACTTAACTTTAAAAATAGCTTTAAAACATCAAGCAGACTATCCTTCCTTTATTTTTTTCGTTAAACTATAAAAGGAGCTGTATTTACATAATGGTTGTTGAGGCATCACTTGTGTTATTTAAAATTTAATCCTTTAAGTTTTTTGTAGCGAAAAAAAAAACACTATTTTGGCTTAGGTTCAGGAAAAGAGTTGGCTATTTCGACAAATTTCCCTATCCATTTCTTCAATCGTGTCTAGAAATTATTTTTTCAATACCTTTACCTAGAAAACTACTATTCTTTTCTGATTAGGTCCAATATCTTTGTCTTGTATTTTTTTAAAAATCTAGCCAGATGTTCATATGAACTTCTAATAAAAGAAGAAGAGTAGTCTTATTCAAAGCGAACTTGCGCTCCAGCTATCTCATTCTTTGTAAAGTCAATATAAATAATAATTGTAAATAGACAGCTCTTTCATATTTAAGTTATAAAATGTTTTAATGCTGTCGAAGCCCTATAGAAGAGTTACGACAATAGATTGGAGCTTCACCTGGCAAAAGAGAATTTGGGCTCAAAACAACCCTTGGTATGAAAATAATGATTATTGTTCTATGTTATTGTTAGGATAAATAATTTAAATCTATGACAAAAACTGTGTCTATAATACCTTTCAATTATTCGGGGATTGTTCCATGGAAAAAGAGAGAAATTCCTTGGGCTCCTGAGTGGTTTGTACAATCCACAGCTCTACAAGAAGGCAAAGTTGTGTTTTAATAGATCTTCCTTTATAAATTATTAATGTTTTGAGCCTGACTTGAGTCAGCTTTGAGAGTCAGCTACTACACAGACAGTTTTTTACGACGTAAATCTACTTATCTTAAACTTAAGTATCTCATTTGAATCTTGAGGTAAAATTAATGTTTTTCAAACCTCCTTTTACATTTTCTCTCTTATAGATAGAATCTCTGTGTAAATACTATTATTTTTAGAGATGGAAAGTCGAGGGATATTTTGGGCGTGTGAAAGGAAGAATGTCTGAAGGGTGCAATTGAGTTCAAGCTCCTTGTTATCACTATTCTCTCTCCTCTCTTGAGGAATATTTATTTCATTTATGAAGCAGGCCAAGCCGGCCAGAACAGAAGGTATTTATTTTATATTTGAATCTCTGTTTTGCTTCCGTTCGGAGGAAAGAGAATAATGATAACAAGAAGCTTGAACTCAATTGCACCCTTCAGACATTCTCCCTTTCACACGCCCAAAATATCCCTCGACTTTCCATCTCTAATTATTTTTCACCTCGCCTAAGCTCAGGGGACCTATCAGTCGAAGATTCTTCATCCATTTTAAAGAAAAATAGATGAATCAGGTAAATCTCTAAGGGTGACTCCCTTACTCTTTAAAAAAGGGAAAGAAATAATATATATGATGATGAGATAAAGATAATGTTGAAAGAAAAAAGAGTCCAAAAAGAGATCCCTTTGATTCACTAAATTCTACAATTGTCCACCAATGAAATTAACAAACACATTTGAAGTATACTAAATAAAACACTGGATGTTTCCACCAAACAGGTGATATCAATTCAAGATATCAAACAGTCTTTACCCTCCAAATTATTTTTCTTTATGTAGCGAGAGGAAAAAATGGCAATTTAACTCAAGTGATACATAAAAAACTTCATAACTTAAATGAAAAAAAAAATATTTTGGTTCGAAAATTAAATGACTTTTACTATAAAAAAAATAAGCTTGATAAATGTTTCTCATAATTCTAACTCTTAAAAACACACGATTATATTGATGATCTTCCTTATTTTCTGTAATAAATAGAGTCAAATTTGGTCATGTGCTTGGAATTATCGTTCTTAATGAAGTGACTACATTTAAAAGTTTGTCGAATTGGACTGTAATATGATTTTTTTATTTAAAAAACTAGTTCTTTCATAATCTATTAGGAGGATAATTCACAATACTTTTTTTAAAAATACTTCGAGTGTTAAATATTCATAAAAGTTTTATTTAATTCCAAATTAATCACCTATTTTATCCACTAGGACAGAATGGCAAAAAAAAATTGTACATCTGATATGTTATAGCACATGGGCTGAAAAGTCCCGGGCCTAACACATATATGACAGTACTTTATTGCAATAACCTTTTTATCAGTTAATACTAACCTTCAAAAGACAGCTGTTAAAATTTCATAATATTCGATTAATTAGGTTTTGAGTTATTGTGCTAAGAGTGACGCTACTGTTGTTATTTTTAAAACAAGGGATCAAAAATAATTTCGTGTTTTAATTTTACACTGCTTCTTGAGGAGAAAAAATACTGTTCAAGCGAAGCAATGGCTTGAAAAGTGTTATGGGGATTCCGCTCTATCAGAAACAACAATAAAACGTTGGTTTGCTGACTTCAAATGTGGTCGTAGAGACACCAATGACGCAGAACGCAGTGGACGTCCAAATGAGGCGGTAACACCAGAAAACATCAAAAAAACCACAAAATCGTTTTTAATGATCGAAAAGTGAAGTTGTGTGAGTTAGCTGACATTGTAAAGATATCAAAAAAACGTGTTGGCTTTATATTGCATGAGCATTTGACTATGAGAAAGCTCTGTTCAAAGTGGGTGCCGCATTTGCTTACTGTTGACTAAAACAGGAAGGTGCTGATGATTCTGAGAAGTGTTTGGCCATGTTTAAACGTAACAAACTGGAATTTTTGCGTCGATATGTGACAATGGATGAAACATGGATCCATCACTTCACTCCGGAATCAAAACGATCGTCATTTGAGTGGACAGCAACTGGTGAACCTCGTCCAAAGCGCCCGAAAGCACAACAATCGGCTGGAAAGGTTTTTAAGATATGCGTGGTTTAATATTCATCGACTATTTTGAGAAAGGAAATACCATCAAAAGTGAATATTAAATAGCGTTATTGGAGCGTTTGTAAGGCCGAAATTGCAAAGAAACGACCGCATATGGCAAATATTTTTTTGTTTTATCTAGACAACGCACCCTGTCACAAGTCAGTCAAAACAATGGCGTGAATTGAACTTCGAGTTGTTCCCACATATATAGTATTCGCCAGATTTGACTTCCAGCGACTACTGGTTGTTCTCTGACCTGGAAAAAATGCTCGTAATGTAAGTAGTTTCGCACGAATGAAGGGGTTGTCGCTCAAACTGAGGCCTATTTTGGGGGAAAAGATGGATCGTTCTACAAAAGTGGTATTGAAATGTTAGAGCGGCGCTGGAATGATTGCTTTGCTCTTGATGGAGATTACGTTGATGAGTAAAGCTAATTTCGAACAAAAAAATGTGTTTTCTTTGTTAGGCCCGGGACTTTCAGCCCATGTGTTATGTAATATATGTAGAATCTTATTGATATTTAGAATTGATATCACATAAAAATATTGATCATAAAACAAACATATCTTAAAAACACTTTTAAAAAATGTGACTTCTTCTAAATAAAATTTGTACTATTAGAGCAAAAATGTAAATATTAACACCTAAAAGTAGATCAAGAACGTTAAGGATACTATTAATAAATCTATTGTTATTTTGCTAAATAGAAATACTCCAATTGTGCAATTTAAAAATTGTAATTATTGTTCTCGAAATATGTGAAAAATGATAAATAAATATGATTATGAACAAAATTTTACACCTTTTTTAATATAAAGAATTAATTTGTCTTTCCAACTGCCTGGAGTTTCATATAAGACAAATGAAAAATAATGGAACCTAACAATACTTAGCTGAAATCTTAGTCAAACAAACAGGGTATACGGAAATCATGTGATTCATTAGGTGGGAGATATTAACTTTCTTCAAGTAATTCTGGTCACATAAATTAGTAAAAGTACGAAAAAATATTTCTTCTCCGGGCAGATAAAAGAAACGCTTAACAAATTCTTTTCAATGCTCTCAACTGGAAAAATACCTTTTAAAACTATTACTTGAAGCTTAAAAACAAATTATCCTATGGTGTAAGGGTTCTTAGGGACTCATTTTGAGTTTACAGTTCTCGGAACGTTTTGTTTGTTGATATTTTCAACCGGAATTTTGTGACTTCGGTGATTTTTATAACATGTATGAAAATATTATAACAACTGTATCAATTTTACTTTTTACAAATGAACTACAAAAATTGTAACACTCATATGTTAGGATCTTTTTTAAACCATAAGATTTTTTTAATAAGTTTTTTTAGCTATTTATCTTGATGTAAATGTATGAAAGTATTAGTCATTTGATAAAAACTAATAAATAGTAGGGGTAGGAGGTATGGCATGATTTTGGGGTCATATCTTCAAATTATGCATTGTACCATTTTTTTGGACCATTATGGTAAAAATAAGAAGAATCCAAAAAATAAATTAATTTTATGCATTTTTGGCGGTTTGCCGCCCAAAAAACCACAAAAACGATATTTGGGCCCTGAGATACCTCTGAAAATCCAATATTGATCACTTAAGGCCGGTTTTCTGGTCCCAGGCAACCCCCAATTGCTATGAATGGTTATGAATACTTAAGGGGAGTATGGTAAATCATTGTTCCATCAGTTTTGGGTGTTTGGAGTCCTTCAGGGCATAAAATTACCCAAAAATGGCCAAAAATTACCGAAAATTTGCCCCAAATCTGTATTATCCCGCTATTGAGTACTCTGGCGGTCTCGAGACATTCCCAATGGCTATGAATGGATGCATATAGTTTAAACCAGCATATCAAAGCATTATTCCAGTATTTTATGGGTTTTGGGGGTCCTCCAGGGCATAAAAAGGGCCAAAATAAGCCTAATTTTACCATAAACAGACTGATAGGACTCATTGTATAGGACCTTAGAAGTTCTCCAGTACTGCCTGAAGCTCTGAAGCAAGATGAGTTGGGTGAAGTAAAATAAAATCAAGTTCTCAGCATATTTTAATAAGACATCTGTGGACAAAATGTAATAATCTACAATATATTAGAAAAAATATATACTCTTAAACTTTGAAAATAGTTCCCATTTCACTTGAGGGTTGCAAAAACAGCAGATAATACGTTGAGTTTAAGTTTTAGTAAAAGCTGAGGAGAAATGCTACACAGTCTAAGAAGTGTTTTTAATGAAAGTAAGACACTACTATGTACAATCCATCACTAGTGTGTCAACATAGGTGTGGTTCCTCAAGGTAAAAGTCATGTTCCGTTGTTTCGATACATCCCAATCACCATCAATGACACATTGAATAATCGATTCTGGTCGAAGTGTTGCTCTGTCAGGTTTTGATGGATGCTTCCATATCAAGTTAGAACTTTTGTCCACACGCTGTAAGAAATCCATGTTGTATGTTCCACTGCATTCCTCAGTACAAACTGCAAGGTACCAAGTGTTCACATCACCTTCAGATACGAGAGTGATATACATCATGCCGACTGATATACGCTCTTCATCTTCATCTCCTGTTGGCTGATTTGTTTCGCACGATGGCAGAAGTTTAAGAACATCTTTGTTGGAGGGGAGATTGACGTAACCAGACATAGGATCATTTCCAGACAGAAGGGCACAGAAGTTCAGCAGTTGATCATCGGAACTGATATTGTTGACCCTGAACAGATCTGGCTGTTGGATTACATCAGCTTTGTGGGTGTCGCGGTAGTAAGACAACTCTGTGCGCAAAATCTTCTCAGCAGTATCACTCCTTTCCTGGAGGATCTTATTCAGCTCCTCCTGTCTCATCATTTACCTCATCTTCTACATCCATCGACCATCATGTATTGCAGCTCCATTTTTGCATTAGCTGTAGCTTCAGCTCTTTGCTCTTCCTCCTGCTGCTCCTCAATGGCAAACTCAGTATCAATTTCTTTGCTCAGACTTCCAATACGTGTTGCCTGTTGGTCGATGTAGAATTCTCTCTCGTCTCCTGTCAGCTTGTCCATATTGCACCCAATATCGAAAAGTCCATTAATCAGGGATTTCTGCTTCTTTGACCACGATATTGATTTTCGACTCCACTCACGATTAAGTTGCCGGACACTCTTTTTCAGCATAACTTCACCCTTATGTTTTGGCTTTCTGCGAGTGGCTTCTATGTACACATTATTCTGATAATGTTTGATTATGGTCTCCACTTTTTGGTTATCGGTGTGCGTGTGATCAGGTGTTTTTTACCAAATGATTTGATCCAAACATTGATTAGTGCCGTGACGTATGCCTGAATACAATTTTTCATCCCTCCAGAATTCGGTTTTGACACTACATTGTATATGGAGATCGCGACATCGTAAATAGTGGGAAGTTTGTCCCCCAACACGAAGATGATTCTCTCACCCATGTTCATCATTGATGCTGCTCTTCTTCACTGATTACACCCTGAAAAGGAAATAAAAGCTCATTAGCTCAAAAGGTCATTATCAAGTGTATATATCATTTTGGCTGACAAAGCTAGATAAAAAAATCACACATAATGGCAATAAATTGAATTACTAAGAAATAATGTGAATTTTTTTATCAAGGCCTGTTCTAAAAAAGGATACTGATCAGCTCAAATAAGTCCCACATGTCTTACTCACATTTAAAAAAGACCAATTTTAACATATTTTTTAACAATAGTGATAAATTTTTCACATATTCAAGAGCCCTGCACTCAAACACAAGAAATTTCACGTCGATTTTGGGCTCGGGGGGCCAAAAAATGGTTTTTTGGGCGGCAAATTTTTGGCCATTTTTGGGTAATTTTATGCCCTGAAGGACTCCAAACACCCCAAAACTGATGGAACAATGATTTACCATACTCCCCTTAAGTATTCATAACCATTCATAGCAATTGGGGGTTGCCTGGGACCAGAAAACCGGCCTTAAGTGATCAATATTTGATTTTCAGAGGTATCTCAGGGCCCAAATATCGTTTTTGTGGTTTTTTGGGCGGCAAACCGCCAAAAATGCATAAAATTAATTTTTTTTTGGATTCTTCTTATTTTTACCATAATGGTCCAAAAAAAATGGTACAATGCATATTTTGAAGATATGACCCCATACCTCCTACCCCTATAAATAGACATTACTTTCCAGTTAACTCTATTTCCTTCTTATTACATGTCTTATCCTCAAAGTCAGATCGTCATATAAGATGAACCCATTTCCCTAAGTGTGAGGAGCTGTTTTAACACTAGAAGGGCGGAGGTGGTCATTTTGACCACTTTTCAACTTTTAGACTCAATATCTCTGATTCATTTAAGCAATCAAATTGAACCTCCTGACTTTTCTTAAATGTATAAGAACTATAATCCCTGTTAATTTCGATGTTATTGGCTCATTACTTTTCAAGAAACAAAAAACACTACTAGAAGGGCGAAGGTGGTCATTTTGACCACCATTAATTAAGACCTACTTTATTTACCGTACGACCTGGTCCAACAAATTATGCAAGTGCACGGTATACAACAGTACTCGTTTTTTTTCGTGTATTATTTGATGAAAAAATGCTGAGACATTTGCGTACGTGTACGATTGCGGAAGGAAAATTCTCTAAAGACTCATGGACCGTCAGTATACGAGAGCTGAAATAGTGATTGGGCTCATTTTTGCCCTGGGTGTGACAGGTGGTCGCAACCTCAATCTGAAAGATCATTGGAGGAAAAACTGGGGATGCGACATATTTCGGAAAGCAATGAGTCGTGATCGTTTTTGTGAAATAATGAATTTCCTTCGATTTGATGTGAAGTTATCACGTGCCGAACGCAAGAAGTCGGACAAGTTTACATTGGCTTCTGAAGTATGGAGCCCCTTTATAGAAAACTGTCAAAAAGCTTATGTGCCGGATTGGAACATCACAGTAGATGAACAGCTTCTACCATGCAAAGCTCGCTGTAGTTATATACATATATGGCTAAAAGGCCTGACAAGTTCGGAATAAGATTTTGGCTTGCTGTCGACTCCAGGAGTAAGTACTTGATAAATGGGTTCCCTTATACTGGTAAAGATGAATTTATAAAAAGTGGAGTTCTGTTGGAGAGGATATCCTATTGAGATTGATGGAACCTCTTGCAAAGAAAGGATATAAACGTAACAGTGGACAATTTTTTCACTTCTAAATCATTAGGAGTAAAACTGCTTGATCAAAATACAAGCTTGTTGTGTGCAATTTGGAATAATCGAAGGGAATTCCGATAGGCACCAAGTCAAAAGAACCTCTATTTGGTACTACAATTCACAAAACAATGGTAGGAAACCAAAATAATTACGTTGACCTCGTATCAAGCGAAGCCTAACAAAAAGTCCACGTGCTGAGCTCTCTTCATCGTGAAGTAACGATAAGTGACACATTCAAACGGAAGTCAAATGTCGTCAATGAATAAACCATATGAAGGCGGGTGTGGACACATTTGACCAAATGGCTCGACTTTACTCATGTCGATCTGCATCTAGACGATGGCCAATGTATGTATTCTACAATATCCTGGACATGGCAGCAATTAATTAGCTGGATACTCTTCAAAGTTTGTAACTCGAATACAATTTCACGACGTGACTTCATAGAAAGATTGTCTGAATAGTTAACAGGATGCTGTGCAAATGAAACTGAGGACGAAAACCTGATTCAGAACCGAAACCCAAAAAACTAAAAGGACGAAAACTATGAAAAATGAAGGGATGCAAAAAACAAATATAATAACTCCTGCAATATTTGTTTAAGTCCTGTTTGTGGTAAATGTTCAAACCAAATAAAAAAATGCACACGTGTGATCTTTGATTTTTTTCTGTGCTAATATTTTTTTGTAGATTTTATATATTGTAATTGAAATAAATAAGTTTAAAATAAATAAAATAAAATAATAAATATTATTTTTGACTAAATTAACCTTACAAGCATAAAGTAAAAAAAAACACATATATTTTTGGTGGTCAAATTGACCACCTCCGTCCTCTAGGTAGGTAAATTTTCCGCCCTTCTAGTGTAAACTAACTATTCCATATGAAAATAGTATATTCAAAATATTCGCCAATATTAAAAAGGAACCCATGAGAAACAGCAGTTAAGAATAAAATATTTATTTATTTTATTACCTCCGCCGAAGGAAGTATGTTTTCATGGCGTTGGTGGTTGGTCTGTTTGTTTGTTGGTTGGTTTGTTTGTCAGCAGGATAACTCAAAAAGTACGGAACGGATTCGGATGAAACTTGTGGAGTTGTTGGAAATGCAAAAGAAACCAGTGTAAATTTTGGCATCTCTGAGGGCAGAATTAAGATGCAAAATGAGCTAATACTAATAAATATTTCAAGTTAGCCTACTCTGCCAATAGATGTCGCTGTGATGTTAAATCGGGTGCCAGGAGCGTCTTCCTCTCGGAATTTCCGTCAAGGGGAACCCTCCCCGTCCCTCTACACCGCCCCAGTCGTGAAAAATCCGCCTCGGAAGGCTCATAAGGACCCGTGACGGCGGAGGTTTGCACTCTCTGAGTGTTATATGCCTCTAGTTATTTATATTTTTAAAGACTTGAGTTGTAAATGGGGATACAAGCAATAAAGGCGGTATATAACTTTTCTGAGTTGATGTAATTTAAAAGAAATTATATGCATTATATGCATCACTTAATGCCTCGGGGAACACATTAGTATAAGTAGATTAAAATCAGAATTCCTTGAGGTCTGCAATGAAATAAATGTCTTTGTTGGCTTATTTTTGTGCTCCTTTTTATGCATTACAGTTAGTTTCATGGGTTTTACGCATGGCAGACATAAATATTTTCATTGCTAAAAAGTAGAAAAGTAGGAATCTCTAAACTCATACTTTGAAGTAGACACAGGAGGCTATGGAATATAATTTATTTCATCAATAAGATTACTTTTTGTATTAAAGCAAAAAATTTCAAAACTAATCTATTTTTGAACCCACGCTATTTTCCTTTTTCCATCGTATGTATTTTTAAATTAAATTATTAAATATAAACTTGGGTTACTCAACATCTCCATTATATATAATATAATAATAAATAACTATATAAGATTTGCGATATATGTTCCTATATGTGACAAAAAAAACAAAATCCACCGTCAATTATATGTACATCACGAAAGGAATAGAGGGTGAATAACGAATTTAAACATCTATTCTCTATATATAAAATTAACAAACAATCAGGGAAATAAGAGTATAGCCAAAATATTTTTTCTTAAAAGTCTCAAGGTTGTACGCTGTAAATTGAAATGAAATTAATGCCCATCCAATAATTATAATTAAAAATGGAGTAAATATATGCAACAAACAGAAATAAATATGTCATGTAGCCGTAGTCAATAATCTCGCACATCTCAGACTTGATCAGACAAACAGAAACATACTCAGTATATATAATAACCGTTTTTTGAATAGGTATTCATTTACAGCTCTCATTTTTGCCCTACTTACTAAAACAACATATAAAACTGAATATGCTATTGCCCATTAAAGCATTATATACATAAACTAGAGGACTCAGAGAGTGCAACCTCCGCCGATCCCACCAAATGAATCAGTTGGTCTTTTTGTCATTTGCCAATAGATGTCGCTGTGCTGTGCTCTCCTCTTGAGAGCAGCACAGCGACATCTATTGACAGAGTAGGCTAACTTGAAATATTTATTAGTATTTAGCTCATTTTGCATCTTAAAGAAGCACTCAGAGATGTCAATATTAATCACTTTTTTCTTTTGGCATTTCCAACCACTCCACAAAGTTTCATCCGAATCCGTTCGCACTTTTTGAGATCCTGCTGACAAACAAACCAACAAACCAACGCCAGTGAAAACAATACCTTCTTCGGCGGAGGTAATAACTTGTTTAAATATTTATTAAGCATTATTTATATGATCACAAATACAAAAATGCTTTTAAAAGTAGGTGAAATCCCTCAATTTCCAGCATTTATTAATAAGGTCTGCATTTGTTAAGCATAGGCTTTTTAGCATATTTGGTTAAAATGGGCGGAGAATGCCTTACAAAGATAGGATCAAGAGATGAAAAAGACTCTTGTGTATAGGTATATAAAAAGTAAAGAAGTCCCACAAGGTGTCAAAAAGTTTAGCGTGCAAAACATCCTGCTACCTTAGTTCTTAAAACTTCTGCAAAAACTTTTTTTTACGCTCAGATATTGTGGATTCCCCTTTTGTCATAGACGTTGTATATGGCATGAATAACTTATTTTTTGTTGGTTCAAGTCTAGAATGCTCACCCAAAGAAAATTAATACTTTAACGATGTCTATATTCTATGTTCGAAAACTAATTTAAATTATACATAGGTGTTTGGCTATTTATATCCAAACAGATACAAATTTATACCTATGTACAAATGCAAAAAACAGCACACAAAAAATAAAGAAAAAGAAAGGATATGAAGTATCAAATAATACCTCTTGGATACCATGAACCACTATAGATTACTTATTATCCAAAGTGCTGCATATAATAGTGAAGATTAAAGGATACAACATGTACCTTGTAGAGCAGCATATGTTCAAAGAAACAAAGCAAGGTATAATGTTACTGTCATGTCATATATCATTCTTTTTTCATTCCATGCGGAATATTTTTTTTTTATAAATATTTTTGTTTATTTCATTCTTCTAGGGTATCTACATTCCGTACGCGGAATATGTAAAGAAAGGTATACCAGGTGGATTTTTATTTGTTAGCAAAATAAGAAATATTTCTTTTCTTTTGTTCAGAATATTGTTAAATATAGTGTCATTCTTCTTTAACTATAATTATTCAATGTATATACATTTTACTTCAATGGTGGCTTCATAAGAGTTGAATGCGTAGACTATAAAAGCGGTATCCAGACATCTTCTTTTTGAAATTTAACCAAACTTTGTGCTCTTTTTGCACATGACTTTTACTTCATTTGCGTCTAAATACAGAGTATATATTTGATTGATGTCTGGGAAATATATATATATCAGGAAATGACGGGACCCTTTTTTCGCCAAGACCCGGGCTGGACCGGGACTTCATTTTTTAAGCCGGGCCTGGACCAAACCGGGCCAGGATTTTAATCAAATATTCGTTTCTTTCATTCTGAAAGTGATGACGTTTTTTAGAAAATATTTTTTAAATATTTTAAAAAATATAAAAACTATATGAAAAAACGTCGCACATTCAGAACGACGAAGAACAAATATTTGTGACTGCCATATTGGTTACAATATTTTATTTTATTTCCACTTTTCCTAGTATATAAATAAATTTAATTTTTCGTTAATTTATGAGAAAACAATATTTATTCAAAAAAAAATTATCCCTTCCAGAATATGCGACGAGGAGTGGATCAAGATCGAAAGGAATGCCTCATGGGGCATATTAAGAACCTTCCCACGATCCTCAACACCCTAAAGAAGCTCCTCCACAGTAAATTGAACTACACCTGCCATGAGCTCTTCGATGAGTATGAAACCTTTCGTAACCGCATCAAGTTTTGGATGGAGGGCATCGGGATCGTGGTTATAGGGGCATTTGGCCTCTGTGGGAACATTCTAACTTGTGTTATCTTGAGGGAAAGAGACTCCAATATAAACTTTAATAAACTTCTCATGGCTCTTGCTGTGGCGGATAACTGCATGATCCTGGATCTCATCATCGAAAAGTCCATCATTGGATGCTTTCTCCCCAAGGAGCCCTATTGGTATCGACTCAGCTATCCCTTTTTCTTCTATCCCTTCAAGGGTATCATTCAGGCGGCAACGATATTCCTGGTGGTAGCTGTGTCGGCTGAAAGGTATCGAGCCGTGTGTCACCCTATGACGCAAAGACAGGTAAAGTCTTATTCTTATATATTTTGGTTCTTTGATAAAACTTTACTTAAACGTTAATATTGATGTTGTCATTATCTATATATATTAATTCACCAATCTCTGTCCGTCTGTATGTCCGCACGCTATCTCCTCCCACATTTATGGTAAGATTTGAACTTGAAGGTACTATGGAATTCTTGGGTCAAGACGGACTCATAAAACTATTTGCAAAGTGATGGGACCAGAAATTAAACAAAAACCTTGTCTCATTTGAACTACCTGCTTTTCAAGGTAAAGAGAGGCAAAAAAGAAAAGGAGGAGGAAGAGGAGTTAGAAAAATGGAAAAAAGCATCTCATGTGACTTAAAACATATTCTTTGTACAAAGTCAAACTTTTTATGAGGAATGTTGTACAAACAAAATTATTTCTCTCTCCTCTCTTATATTCATTAAGGTCTTTGTGTAATCCGTTATATTTCAGCACGAAGTAGCTGGTCTAAAATAATAAATATAATTTAATAAAATAAAACAAAATAATAATAAAAACAACAACTAATTAATAAGCGTATATATAACATGAATATATAAAATATAAAAAAAAACCACATCGATTTTTTTGGGGAATCATGCCATGAGATCGGGGAAATCTATAGCGCCACTCCCTCGGCGAGAGCTATTGCTGCATCCCTGGCAGCTCTCCACGTCCTGGCCTGTCGCAACTGTGGACTTTTATTCCAGGCAGTTCTTGCAGCACATACCAGGGTATCTGCCTGCCAGAGGAGGGGTTGGGGACGATTCCGGCTGCGTCGGATCTGGTCTCCTTTCCTTTTTTTTTCTCGAAGAGCATGAGGCCAAGTGGGTTTCTCCCTCCTTCTTCGCCGTCCCTACTCCAAAATGCCTTCCACGCCTCCATGGCTGCCGACCGCACGGCCATGGTTGATGGATGGAAGCCCTGCCAACTTCAGGAGGTCCCGGACGGGTATGTGCTCTCGTCGCTGAGACTGCCAGTGAGAGTCCTGGCAACATCATTACGAGCTACCTGGGCAGCTGCCAGCGGTCCTGTGGGGTTTACTGCCTCCAAACCGTACGGGTGTTACCGCTGAGACCTTAGCCGACTTCCCAAGAACAATGCCCCTTGGCAAGTTGGTGGAGGTAGACACCCCTTGGGATGTGCTTCGCCAACCTTACAACCATGTTGGCCCTGACCCTTGGCTGCCCTTGCATGATGTCAACCATTTAAGTTGAGTGAAAGGGTGGAGTCAAACTTTGCCCTACTTTCACTCCAAAACTAGTTCCAAAGCCTACCCATACCCGAAGGGCAAATATGCGAGTGTTGTTTTAATTTCAAGGAATCTTTATATGCCTAAATCAAGCAAGAAGGAACGATTTGCTTTCACAAATTTTCAAGTGCCTAGTTGGAACAATAGAATTGCATCCGGTTGTATATAATATATGGCTTCCATGTACTTCAAAACTACCATAATTAGGATGGAAAAGAGGAGGAAAGAGAGGGACAAGAAAAAGTGAGAGAGAAACTTCTCTCTCTCCCTCTCTCTTTCCTTCTATCCCTTTATTATATACCCTCCTCTTTTCACTGCCAAAAACTTGATTCATGCAAATATATTTTGACATAATGACATATTTAATATTTATTAAGACTCAATCCCTATAGATATACGTATGAAAACGATAAATGAAAGGTTTGATTGAGAATGACAGTCAATATTTAAGCCTCTAGTTCAAATTCCTATATTTTAGTTCATAGACAATAGTTATTTTAATAGAACTGATTTTATTTTTCCTCAAAACCCACACCTATACCTTGAGCTTAAAGAGTCATCAATGAAGCGAAACCGAAATACAAAATAAATAGGTTCATGGCAGCTAAAAGATAAGTTTAAGTATCCTATTGGCACATAATAATCACTAGAAATGGAACTCTGGAGCTTAGCCTTGGTGCTTACAGATTCTATGACTGTTTTTGGCCGTGGAAGTAGGAAGAGATATAGAAGAAAGAGAGAGGGAGAAAGAAAAAAGTTAGATTGAAACTTCTCCTTCTCTTCCTCTCTCTTTCCTTCTATTTCTCTCTTTACCCCTCTCTCTTTTCCACGGCCAAAAACAGTCAGTGATCCGTAAGCAGGCAGGCTAAGCACCATATTTTTATTCCTAACCCTAATAAAACAACAACAATAAAATAATATAAATATAGTTTTACCAACACAATGAGTAAATTCTAGAGTTTGTTGCTTTCCCTTCTCCATAATTAACATAAATTATAGATACTGTTTTTTGTTTCAAAATTGGGGGCATGTTAAAGGCATATAAAAGGTCCCCCTTTTTGCCGTCACGGGAATTGTTTGATATACGGCTTTGACACCTTCAATTTATTATCATGGGAAAAAGTAATCTTCAAAAAATGCACTTTCAATTATCCATGCATAAATATGAATATATGCATTAAATATAACACATAATTCGATAATAAAAAACCCTAAATACAGGTTTATATTATCATTTTTAGAGTAAATAAAAATCCAGAAATATTATTGTTATTTGCAGTGCCTTAGAGTTGGAGAGTCTGGACGCATGACTGATGATTCATAACTAGGGATCGGAAAATTATTTAAAAGAAAACAACGAAATATCTACATATTTATTTACTAAAAAGTGACTAAAGATTTAAAAGAAACACTGAAATATTTAAATATTTATGTCCTAGAAATGACACAAAATTAACTGGCAACGACAAAATATTAATTCTGCGTTACCGGAACATACTTCACAGTTTACTGACATTTCAACAATCTACAAGCATTATGAGCTGAAAACAAAATCCAGTCATACAACCGAAAATCTCACCAATAAAAGCAGTGGCTCACCAATTTTTTTTGCAAGATTTTCTGATATGAGCCGGCGGCAGTTGTCGGAGAGAAGAGTCTTATACATAGAGAAGGAGCGTTCAACATCGACACTTGTGACAGGTGCAAATTTGTATTAAGCTGCCCTTTGTGGAGACATGCCGTCGGGGATAACTTTTTTGCCTTCTGAGATCACAGACTCAATAGAACGGAGAACAGCGATATCGGGATTGCAGGCATATACAGATTTATATTTTTCTTTTATTGTTTCACCTTTTATGCCTGGTAATATGTAAATAGCAGCCTTCAGGAACACTTTCTTAGTAACTGAGATAAATTCGTTCACGTTCGGAAAATTTTCCGAACACGTTCAGCGATTCGATGAAAAGTGTAGGCGAGACATGTCACATGAAGAAGATTAGGATTGAAAAATTTCAGTTGTCCACCATATTTAAGCATGTAAGCAGCAGCATCAGAGAGCATCCGTTTGACGCTTTCAGTCTTAACTTCCAAAATATTCATTACAACATAATTTACGACACAAAATACTGTCTCAGCATTGGTTCTTTCTAATATCATCGAGTGCGCCAGTTCGGCTCGATTGGATGAATCTGCAGCAAGTTTTTCGACAACCACGTTTAGAATGTCCTTCTACGTCCGTAGTTTCATCGATGGCGAGCCAGATGGGTTGATCTTGAATATTATCTTTAATTTTGATGAGTACATCCTGATAGCAAATGTCCAGGTAAATCTTTCTCAGAGTGCTTTTGTCAGAAATAGATATAGCACAATGCTCTTCAAGAAATTGACGAAACATGGGAATCTGCATTTGTACTAATTTAATAAAGTGTTTATTAAATACACTTTTTATAAATTTCCAATGCATTTTTACCAAAATGCTTATTATTTAAAAGTTTGATAAATATCGCTAAATATTTAAAACAGTATTAAAAAACAGGAAAATATTTAAACAACATAAAAAACAGGAAAATATTTAAAATAACTTAAAAAACAGGATAATATTTAAAAAATATTTTATTCTTAAAAAATTTTTCCGATCTCTAGTCATAACATAAAGCTGATAAAACCCATAACAACAAATTTCATATCATTAATTAATAGGTGTTTGGATGTAATTGCAAATTTGATGTTATTTCTTTATAAGTCAAAGGGGATATATTTTAATGTAAAAAGATGGCAATTGAGTTGAATTTGCTATGAATTGCATTATTCTTATGATTTTTCCACTATTTTTAGCAGACATAAGATTTATATGTTGAATAACAAAATTATTGCTTTTCTAATTTTATTCTGTGGGCAGCCCTTCATCAATCACGAAACCTTTTTTATATCTCTAGAAACAATATCAAAATAGGTTTCTCGTAATACTTTGCATAGAATAAAAGCAACAAATGATCGTTGCGGAGTCCAATCAGTTTTAAGAGTAGAATGAGACTATTGTAGTAGCCTCATTCAACTCTTGAAATTGCGATGTACGATAGGATTGCCTATAGGCACGAGTTTTCTCCAATGGCAGTATGTGGGATGCTTCCAATGTATTCTTGGACTCCGGAACGGCCATTTGATGCGTATATCGTTAGTAAAGTATTACTCATGAATTATATCCTGTTTAGACAGTTACCAAAATATAAGGCAATTACATAGCAAAGAAACTCGTTATAAATACTACTGTATGTAAAATAATACCTTTAGGTACTCTTTATTATCGTTGATATATGTAGGTTTTCATAGCTTTCGATGAACTACACAATAAAGGTTAAATAGATTGGTTCAAAATGTTTAATCAATTGTTTCCACAACTCAAAAGCAATAAACAATTTATTTATGTTTCTAGGCGGCCTACAAATTTGTTTTGACCGTCGTGGTCATTTCCATCACAGCTCAAAATCCCCCGATTCTTTCATTTCAAAACTCGTGGACGACAACACAGATTACTGGACAACGGATCTCATGGAAGACCCTAGCTACATCCGCTTAGCAGCTACTGGGATGATCTCATTTCCCTGGATTTCATTCCCTGGTCACCCTGGTCTAACTTTAATCTACGCATTTATTTGAAAGTAAGCTGGGACCTTTACTATTATTATTATTATTATTATTATGTTTTGATGATAACAATTTTAGCTGCTTTAATTTATTTATTGTTTTTTTGTTGTTTTCATGTTTTTTACGTAGTTTTACATCTGTATTTCTGGTCTACTTCAATGTATTTAACAATAGACTTTAAAAAGTGACGTGACCCATCATTTTGACGTCATTGGTTTATGGGGTTCCAGGAACTTTGTGAACAGAAACTATTTATACGGACACTTGTTAGACGAGGATTTCTTAAACTCGGACAATTTTTAGATAGCAACAAAAACGTTGGCAAAAACAGAATATTTTGGGGATTTTAAATACACCGTTACCATCTATTCAGGGTTTGCTTGTTTTAAATGTTACATATTGACAAAAAAATCCCCCACAGATGAGTCCTCAGGTCCAAACGGAACAATAATTATAGTATTATGAGGTTATTAGTTGAGAGGGAGTTCCAGTCCAACTCTGGACAGGGTAGCCTCATCTATTTTATTGTGAAATAATATTTCGTGCTCCAGGAAAGATGCTGATTATGCATATTTTTAGAGGGGAAAAATTCCTCTATGTTCATATCGCTTTCCGGAGCTTTATTAAGTAACTGACGGAAGAGGATTCATCTGAATTATTGTTTTTCTTCTACTTCAAAAGTTATATTTCTAAAAGTATAAATTCATCATACATTTTGAATTTTAAGTTATTTTTATTGACCTTTTTAATCTATCAGTTGCATGGATTAGTTTTATTTTACAACTACAACCACGCCATTAATATAATACCACATTAAACGCACTAATCATCCATGAATGTTGACTATTTGTGGTTGCATTGAGGTCAAGCAATATTCACATTGGTGGTTCAGACGTGTTTGATTGCACAAGGAGTCAGATATTTTGTGGTCACTTGCCTAAGCCATATTTTTATCATGATTGGTACAGTCACTTAAGAATAACGTTTATATATGCATATGTTGATCACTCTTCCTATTAATCTTAGTTTAATAATTTTATAAATTCATGAAAAATATAAGTAAACGTATAATAGAAGGGTAATAATACATTTCTAAAATATACTTTTTTGACCATCTATAATAATAATGATTACACAATATGAAACTACCAAATTTACACATAGTTGAGTAGTTTATTGAATTGAGAAAATATGGTGGAGAAGACGTACCGTAGTCAAATCTACAAACCAAAGAATCACATGATGTTTATGCATAATATTCTGGTGATTCGACAAAGATATTTTATCTTGTTTCGCTTAGCTGTTATTTAAAAAATATTTTTGTCTTTAAAAATGTCTATGAAAAAAAACAGACTTGTCCATTACAATTTATAGGTTTTATGATATAATTATTAATCTTTTTACCACGATCAACATTACACTCTACGAGAATTTGTCATTCTTAGATTCGTGCATCTGCCAAGCTGGATTGTCGATACATTGGAGGCTTCTCAAGAACCAATACGAACTATACCGAGAATGCTACACTCACAACCAACCTGCACAATGACGCCATCACCACGGACGTGGAGCACTCTGATAGCTACATGGTGGACGTCAAGGATCGATACCCCATGGGACGTCGGTTCAACATATCTAGGGGAACCTAGAGAAGAGAGAAAAGTGGTGATCAAGGGTCGTACATGGCCACGCTACGTCCATCCTCAGAGTCACTCATGAGAGCTCCCTCAAATAACTCTCAATCCATCCAACTTTCGACAGAAAAAACGAGTAAGAATACTTTCATTGCATAAAATAACTTTTCTAATAAAATATTTGTGGTTTTCTATTGTATATCATGTAGAAAAAGTTTACGTACTTAAAGATTCCCACCAAAATAAAATGTTTTATGATTTACCGGTTTTGGCATTGATCTCTATTTACTTATCTCATATGAGATTTCTACTAGATGTCAACATGAGTCTCTAAGAAGAAATACTTCCTACTAAGGCTGGTTTTTTTCTAAGGTTAGTATTTCCATAGAGATATAAGATATAGAGAGCTGATTCCCTTCAATGGCAGAGAAACAGCGTTCTAATATTTCTGTGTGTGCAAAATAAACAAAGTAATTTATACGACGTCATCGTAAGCTGATCTTAGAGATAGAATCTATGAATGATGAGAGAATAAACTCTCTACAGTAATCTTCGATATAACGCCCCTCTGTATAACGAACTTCGGATACAACGAACCTCCTGGAGCTAGCCGAACAAGCCTCAGATATAACGAACTTAAGTTCGTTATATCTGAGGATACCGAACTTCTGGAGCTGGCCTAACAAGCTTCATATATAACGAACTTAAGTTCGTTATATCTGAGGCTACCGAACCTTTTTTGTCCATGACCGAACAAGCCCCGAATATAACGACCTAAGTTCTTATATTTAAGGCTACCGAACCCGAATTATGAGCTGCTGCGGATCATGCGGTTTGAACCCATGCGTGAGGTGCAGCAGAGAAGACACAGACGAAGATCTCTGACTTCCTCAAGGCTGGCCCCTCCCCAGCCGAGAAGAGGTCTAGGACAGAGTCTGAGACCAGCAGGTGTCTGTGACTTCGACCTCCTCCACTAATCTGCCAAATGTGTCCAACGGCAGTTCGTCGTCACTCCTGCAGGATATACCTTACACTCCAGAGCCCCCTTTAACGAACTTTCGAATATAACGACCCTGCCCTCCCCCCATATAGTTCGTTATATCGAGGGTTTACTGTATATCTTTTTAAAAGTTTTTACAGTCACAATGACGTATTTCTCTGAAGGATCCAATCAGCTCTCTATATCTTATATCTCTATGGTATTTTCCAAAGAATGGAAATCAAGTTTTATTGATACACAGGGGGAAATACATTTTATATGCCTCACAAAGGATGAGATATTTATTTATCCCAATGGATTTGGCATCATGCTGAAGGAATATCAATGGATCTACGCTTCAATTATTTAAATAATATTTTGTTCATTTTTGGTCCTAGAAATGCTTTTATAGTTTTATAATTATCGTTGAAGCCCTTACCTATTGAACAGAGAGATTAGCACTTTTGACATTATGCTGTGTCACCGTTCCTGGAATTAACATAACATTAATATACATATAATATATATATATATATTCTTAATAATCAGAACAAAATATGACTCTCTGCGAGGCATATAGTTTAAAAAAATGAGTTCAACCCAGAGAGTCTAAACACCACTACACCCAAATGATAAACTTAAGTTCTTGAAGTGGTCCTAGAATCAATCTATTAATTATACAGCTCATTTATGTACAAATGAATGCAACTCAACGAGCAATGCAAAAAAGTTGACTCCGGATTTCTTATTTTTCTGGAATTAGGAAGGTGTTTTGAACTGGCAAAAATATATACATATTAGACACAAAACAAAGGGAAGTGTATAAATTGGACTGCTTTACTTATTTTCGTACTACTTGTCAAGACAACTATATTTTATGCCGGAGGGAGTATAGTTGTGAAGAAATGTAATCAAATGTATTTCATTTTATCTCCGTAGTTATACATTATTTATATTCGTTCTATCTTCTGATCCAGTAGAGCATGTCGGCAAAAAAGGATATTAAAATCTGTGAATGGAGTAATATGGTTTAAGTCTGTCTAGAGTTCAAAGAGTGAAAAGGAAGAAGTACTTGAGGATGATGATAAGGGCGGGGAGAAAATCCTTCCGACCTGGACTTGTAGAGCTATCTTCCCCTGTCCCAAGGTCGCTCCTTTAGCTTCTCTGTAGAGTCGTTTCCATATCCATCAACCCGGCTTTCCCTACATGTTTCCATATGGCTTATATATCTGACCCAATCCACATACAGTCAGTATTCTACTGAGTGGAGAGGGCGAGTCTCCCCCAGAAGGTCTTATCAGATTAGTACATTATTTGCCTCTGGCGTACAATGTATATGTTACTTTTGGTTAAGATTAATCACGAGGCGGAGCCTCCCCCGAAAGTTTGTATCAGATATTTCCTTACAGGCCTCTGGGGCTGGGCGTCAACCTTCCTGTACCGGACATCTCTTGTTCCTTTTGCAGGTCACGAAGCGGAGCCTCTCCCCAAAATACCCTATCAGATTCGCAATGCAGAAACTTTTGTCCCTTTAGGAAAAAAATATCCATTGATCTTTTTGGGATGATCCTTTTCTTTTAAGAAGCGATCAAGGGATTTAAATACTACATGATAAATGACAGGCTTTTAGTACAAATTTGGAGGAGGGTACTGGAACTTACCGTACCTCAAACTTCACCCCGTTTAATCAGCGATGGTGACCTTCCAAGGTAAAAATCAGTCCTTATCGAAAGACTTTATGGAAGAAGTCTGCATCTTACCCAAACTTTTACCAGAAATGTGCGTTCTTAATGAGGATTACATTAGTGTTCTCAATTTGACTCAGTTTCAGAGGGTTATAAGACCTTTAAACTTTCTGCAGCCGAATGTAGATTTATTTCAGAATCTGACTCTGGAATGACTTCTGAACAGATATGATACTTTTCTGGTTTTTTATTGTTTTTTAAGGTTCTGAGGTTATCTATATATAAGTTATATAATTCAAGCTCCATCCTAATGCCAATTATGTTCGAGAAAAAAAAATCCTTACTCAAAGCATCATATGAACTGGCCGTTAAAGTCAAAGGAAGATTTTACGTTTTTCCTATAAGTTGAATCGAATTCGATATTGAGGGGTAACAAAAGTATGTGTATCGAATATAATTATGAGAAAATCACTTTTCACACTTATAAATTTGTATTTTTAAACAATTTCTCAAAAAAAAATAATTAAAAACATTCCCTCATTTGATTATACAAAACCAAGTTTTCTATGTGTAATTAAGCTTGTCCAATAATCCCTCCGAGATTTCTTGCCTTCTTTGTGGTTTGTATGATGTTTTAAGCATAGATACTTATATTTTGAAGTGTTCGTTTTCTTACAACACTGAAAAGAATATTGCTGGAGATTATTTTTTGGGGAACTTGTAAAGCTAATAGATAATTTTCCCTATCAGTTGTCTGGTGGGCAAATTTTCAATAGTCTGTGTGCCCGATTTTGTACTAGTGGTGAACATGAATTAGGCAAAAAATAAAATTGAAATAGAAGCTCCGCTTCTCCCACTTTAAGAGAAGATGTTTTGCGAAATCGCAAGCACTTTTTAGGTGGTAACGACGTCTCTCAATTTTTGGGCTTATTTTTTTACGGAAACGCTTTCATCTTTGCTTCTTAGTTCCATCACTTTCGATTACTTCTTCGAATGCAATCCACTCTGATGATTTGTTTCTTCCTTGAGTCGACATTTCGATGTCTAAAGAAAGTTGGTAGATTGTTTTTTTCAATTCCAATAAATGCGTATAAATCCAGATATTCACTCCATAGTTAGGACTCGCTTTCATAGTGCGCCTACTACACAGAAAATATAAAGACAAAGGAGGATATTAATAAGAATGTGGGAATGAGGGTGATGGAGGTAGTTACCGACAAGATACAACAACGAAATTGTTTTTTTTTTTCATGTTTTGCTCTTTGATATGTATTAAGTACGGAGTATTTATTTCGGACATCTGTCATCATATAACATTTTACGTCCACTAGATAATGTAGAGATATTTGTAGATATTTCTCCAATTCATAACATCGTAATTGTGGACTAAAATATGCACAATTTATCTGAAATTGTAAAAATCTCTCGTTCTCTTTTGCAATTTTAGTACATAAAGATCTAAGAATATTCTGTATTCAACAAACCCCCCCCCCCCCCCCTTCCTTTCGAAAGAGACGAAAAAACAAAAGTATCTTATTAGCTTACAAAATAAGAATATTTGGATTTATGTTTTAGATTAAGAGATATTTTATTTTGTTAAGAAAGGCAAGCATGAATCAGCGTCTTTATCCAATTATCGAAAATCCCAAACTCCTCCCCTAGAAGGTGACAGGACATCAATGGAAGACTCTTCAGCGATGTGGTTTAGTCCTAACAAGAGTCATATTAATATCAAAAATACAAGCTATATTGACGATGAGATATAATAATACAAATTGCGACTTATTTACCTCTGTGGGGGATCATAACTCGTAGACATTCCAGATGATAGAATACAAGACCCATTTAATCATAGATAACTCCAATTGTTTTTAAATTACACAACACTTTTTAATTCTGGGGCTCTTAGAAGATATACATAAAAATATGTATATGAAGTGAATATGACTGTCCATATTCTTCTACGAAACCTCTCCTATAGCTGTCTTGGTACGCACACTTTTTGGAAGAACCCACTTTATCCTTATGTTTTTCAATGGAACGATTAACTAATTAAATACCAAAGTGATAATAAGGCGTAGAGATTGATTTGTAACGTTTTTTAAAGTTACTTATAGCGCCTTTATTCCTCTTATCTTAATATAAGGCTATAAACAACTATTCAAGAGCGCTTCTTTCTTGAATGACATTTTTCATGAACCCGTACCAGTCAAAAGAGACCTTAGAAGCTATAGCTCTACAATGTGAGGACTTGCTGAAGCCCGGAGCCAATTCAAAGTTACAATATTGCTTGTGTAATCATTGTGTTTGAGAGGGGCTCTGGCTATTCGTCATACAGATGAAGTATATCTGAGGGTTATCTTCAATCTGAAGCCTCTAGATTATTTCTTAGTACAGCATTAAAACTGGAAACTCCGCGTAGGTTTTGGATGAGAAGAGACTCGTATCTTTGTTCAATTGTTTTATCAAACGCTTCTTCGTCAATGAATGCGTTTGAGTGGTGTACATACATAAGTTGTGACGTCATATCTGTATATAAAAGAACATGCAAAGAGTGTAAAAAAAGACCCAGCTTCTCATAGTAAGCTGGCAATAGAGAGATACATTTCGAACCATCTTCTTCATCCATCACCTCTTCCAATCGAACAAATGCTATTAAAGATGTATGACTTTTAGATGGAAAAAGTCCATTTTAAGTATAGTATATTTTTGGCTGCGTTCCAAAAAAAAACATTACTTTAAAGTTACAACAGATTCATGAGGACAATTTAAAGATAGCGTGTATGAGACGACTTCATATTTATAATCCTTTCTCCGAGGGTACAGAGCTGTATTCAGCTAACGATATGATTTGTCTTACTTCCTCAGACTTGTATGTTGATAATAAAAAGAGTAACCTCGACATAATCTTTGAGATTCTCGGCAGTTTTAGATATACATTTTTGATAACGTGATGGCAAAGATAAAGGAATGGTACTTAAATATTTATAATCTCTAAAGAACACCTAGAAGATTCAAAGACTATTAGAAAGTGTATAAATATATCATTAGGCTCAACGCAGTATTTGTGTTTCGTTGCTGCTTAGGTTTCCTTACCTAACTGTTCTTGATTTTTAGAGGATTTTAATCAATGCTAAGAAACAGTGCCGATGTTTCGCTTCAAGGCTTTGCTTCATTTTTCTTGAGACAAGCTTGTTTTTATAAGTCATTAGGTATGGGAATTTTTTTAATATAGAAAAGAGAGCTACCAGGCAAAGTTTTAATCTACTTTCGTCTATATTTCGGCAGCATTTGAAGAGATACTACTCAGGTCAAATATATTTTTTAAAGCTTGTTTAGAAAGATATTATGGTCAGAGGAATTCGAACCCCCTTCTTCCGATTTCCCTCGAATGAGAACATAGAGGACGACTTGCTCTCTTTCGTTGTCATTTTTATTGACACCAGACAGAGTTGGTTTCCTTCATTAGTGCGATTATTTTGCTTCCAAAGTGGTTCATCAAGTATATCAATATATTTTTATATCAAGGCCTTAGCGTCTTATGCTTTTGCGATCAAATATAGATAACCGAGTAGTTTTTTCATCAAAGACTTTTTTCCACAAAGTAATTGCAAGACTAAAGGACAAAACCTTCATCTAAAAAACCCTACGTAAGACGGCTTCAATCTGGATTTGAGACGTTGTCATGATGTCTAGGATTCATTTTCTCGCTCAATTGTCTCATAGATCCATAGATTTCCGTAGTTTGACTTCGGATAAGTGATGGTATATGCCAAATTTGAATGTTAAGGAGCGAGAGACTCTTCCATTCATTCTGCTACAGGAAAACATAAAAGAATCTCAAGGAGATTTATAATTTTCTTTACTGACAAGAAAATATTTTTTTGTCTTCTAATTTTACGAATGGATTGTGGATCTTTTTATCGAATGAATATAGTTTAAAATGAGAATTCTGACCCTTTGTAATGGTTTGTTGCTATGTGAAAACACTAACGTCACAGAAGAAAGGTACTGACTGTTTTATTATCCAAAAAAACCAATTGGCTAAGACCTTAATTCAATAGCTCAGTCTCTATTGAAGCTACTATCATCGACGCTGAATCCTTCTAGAGTCATATCTTAATGGCTGCCGTTAATACTTTTAGGAGCTCGTATTAGAATTAAACTATGAAACTGGTTTTGGGTTTCATAAGCCACAGAGTTATAGACGTTTTTAAAGTACTCCCCTTCAATATGGCGTTTTTTGAGTAACCGGATTTCGTTCGTATTTGATATCCTTACTTATTTTTGGCTTTGAGATATATCTCATATGAAATAGTGAGTAAAATCGAAAATGCAATTTATTTATATAACTTTGTTATATTTTTGTATGACTCTTTAGTAATGTGCCTTTTACTGTGATGAAATTATTTGTTTTAAATATTGTTTAGAAAACTGCATATTTCCAACAATCAGTTCTATTATAAAGGTCGTCTTATGCTCAGAATATCTCAATTATAATGCCAATAACAAATTGTTTTGAATCAAAATAAAGGAATATGAAAAGGATATCGTGAGTGTGATAGCATTTTTAAGTTTTAAGATATCAGGCATTGCAAGACACGATCGAATATTTGGATAAACCGATTTTTATTTTGATGTAATACATTTTGAATTACCTTACCTTTTTAAATATTGTCTTTTATATGAGTTTTTCAGTTGCTTTTATTATTTTAAGCTTACTTTATAATTGAAGAATTCATTTATAGGATTCGACAAGGATAGAGACGCATGAGAAAATACATTTGTGTTTTATAGGATGATAGTCGATTTCCTGAATTGATGTTCCCAGTATCACTATTCCTGATGTAATGCTTTATTTCATGATGGCAACTTCTTAAAATCTATTCACTTTTCTTTTCTTTCAACCAATCACGCTTGAGAAAAATGAAGATTCCCTGTGTTTCGGAGCCAAAATGGACTCAATACTTTGGATAAATACAGTTGTATTGTTTCATGAGTATACAATTCTTGGGTTCCCCCTACCCATTCTGAGCAAATTTGAATTTTAGGGATAACTCTTCAGAGGAAGGGATTAAGGACGGATGAGGGGGGGGGGGGGGAAGTCAGGTGATCAGGGAGGTTGTGTGATAATCCTGTTTTTGGAAGACACTATCTTTATATCACTCCCTTTCTACTGCATACATGGAGATGGGTAGAATACAGTTGGATACCCACGTCCACTCATGAGAGAATACATAATTGTTTCAAACAAGTTAATTATATTATGAATATCATAGATATGCATATATATTTTGAAGACAACAAGTACTTAAAAGGGTATAAAGGAATACTCTTTATACTTTAACTCTATACCCATGATCATGAAAAGAATAAACTTATAAAAAAATTTAGTGTAATGTACCATACAAGCAATACGTTATTTGAAACTTCCATTCATCTCATTCGCATTTCTGTCTATAAGATACTTATTTTAATAAACTATGTTTTCACCATGTGCTAATAACAATAAGTTAAAAACTCTAAAAATGAGATTGAGCAAGTAATGTTCTCGGTACGAAAAATGTTTTATTATTAATATCAATATGATAAAACAGTCGTAATAATAATAATAGCCAGATAACTTAATAAAAACAGACATGTATATTTTTCTAAGTTCTTAATTATATATACATGAAAAAAAGAAAGCCTATTCCATAATAGTTTTTTATATAAAATAGCTTTTGTAAACAAACATTTAATTTGAAGAATGTTTTTGGGATACATGTTTTTTTTTGTTAGGTTTCTTTTTTGCTCGACATTGCCATATAGTAAAAATTAATTAATTCAATACAACAGCATGCCACGAATAAGTTAACATAAAGGTCTATGCAAAATAGTCTTGGATTTTTCTTTCTTAATTTCGCATTCAGCGTCTTTTCAATAGACATGTTTATATCAAAAGCTATTCTAAAAATGTTCATTTTATTCAAATTTGTTTTCTCACATTCTATATCTTCTTCAGAAAGCTGAACAAATTATTATGGCGTTCCTTTAGTTGATTAAAAGTTATTGATATCTGTTTCATTTGTAGAAGTGCAAATCTATTCACAATATGTTAATAAAATTAAGTAACATTTTGCTCGGCTTGGACCCTTTTTTAAACCAAAAACATATACATAAATAGGGATATATATTTCCATATAATAAAGTATTTTTAATATTTGTTATGATTTAGTTTTCTATATTTATATGTCCAAAAAATCTAGTATTTGTCACACAAAAACGTTAGTCGACATTCAGTCAAATATTTTGCAAAAAGCCTTAATCATGATAAAAATAAATTCAAACACTACAATCAACAATAAGAACACACAACATAATTAAAAAACAATTATCAACCCAACACATTATTCATAAGTTTTTAGAATCTATTTAAAATTCAAAATACAATAAGGATTTGAGGGCGAAATTATTGACTTCATATCGCAGGATTCAGGAATTGTGGTAAGAAGACGGAATCTTCAGAGAACACTGAGTTTAATAATAATAATATATATGACAGAATATTCAAATCTAAGTTAGATCTTAGCGAATTATCATAGTCTTATAGCGCCTCATCACCCAAGAAAAATTTATGTCGCTTGTATTCGTATTAATCTAAAATATATATTTTCAGTCAGGTTCTAATTTAAAGACACAAAGTATTTGTTACTATTTTTTATTTCAGATAAATAGAAGCTCCTGTCGAGAAACTGATCACTTCAGGAAGCGAAGAGAGAAGTCAACCATGATACTGGTCGCCATTGTGATTATATTCATGGTTTGTCATTCCTATCGCCTGTCCCTCAAGGTCTACGAGGTTGCTAATCCTGACGCACACACCATGGATCACTTTAAATATTGTCATCAACTTGGAAGGTAAGACTTTGTTGATGAAGGGAAAATGTTCCTCTCGTAAAAAAGCCCAAAGATGTAAAATCAGGATCATTTCTCTTGATTTAATTGAATGAATTCATTTATGTTTGTTCAAATGTAAATACAGGGATATTCTTTGGGTGCCGAATTGGTTCGATAGACATGCAGAATTCATGTGATTTAAATAAGCATATAGCATAAAGTTAGTCTATCGAACCTAGGATCTTATAAATAAGGTTGACCTAAAATGACCATCTCCTCTCGGGATATGAAGCTGCCCCCCAACATGAAGAGTTGAGCGCGCCTTAACGAAAACGGCTATCTCGCTCCCTTAATTTTCATTTTAAAATACTTTTATTCAATAAATGTATATATTAATATATATACATATATCCTTGTGGATATAAATGAACATTATAGAGTTAAATGTAGTCAATCGAACCTAGGATTTTATCAATGAGGTAGACCAAAAATGACTATCCCCTCTCGGGATTCGAACATGTGCCCTAAAATGCAGTGTGAACACGCGTTAACTCAAATAGCTTTCACGTATTTCAAATTATTCTATAATTAAATAACTTTGAGTAATATTCCTCAAGAGTTTATGATTTAATCAAATTATTTGAGTGAAACTTCCCCATGGAATTGAAAAGGCAAATACCCCTAAAAGGAATCGTATGTAGAACTGGGTAAGGTTTAACACTAGAACGACCACGCTCCCTTACCCTCCTAGAACAACCATGCGGTCAAAATGACCGTAGCTATAAATTATTGATATTAATTGAAAATAACTTATATTTAAATATAAACATAGGTTTAGTCATAATATTTTCTATTATATTTTAGGTTAAAGTTTTTTTAATGCATACATTTGCTACAATTACTTTCTTATAAATATTTCCTATACATTTACCACAAACAGGTACTTTACATTTGCAACATTCTTCTGTAGTTTTGTTACCTTTACATTTTTTAACTTGACACTGCCTCCTCTTTCTCGAGTTTGTTTGGTGTTCTAAAAATCGCTATACTTTAAGAGAAATAAGCAAATACATTTTTGCACGTACTCTCCCCAAAGATTGATCTTTGATATGAGAATATACAATTACCGCTTGGTAACCACCTGGATAGAAAGAGAAAGAAAAAAGAAAAACGAGAGAAGTGAAGCTAAATACTCTCTCGCTTCTCTTTTTTCTTTCTCTTTCTATCCAGGTAACAGTGGTTACCAAGCGGTAATTGTAAAATGAAAGCTTGGTAAACCAGCTTTAATATTTTGGTATACTAAATCATGTCAATTTGATAAATGAAGAGTTATATTTACATTAAAAACATATCTAGCGTACAAAATGACGCATATAATGGATTATAATGCGTCAGAGACAAAGTAAATTTTGAGAGGATACCTTTATGCAAATCTAACTAGAGGACTCAGAGAGTGCAAACCTCCGCCGATCCCCACCAAATGAATCACTTGGTCTTTTTGTCATTTGCTAATAGATGTCGCTGTGCTGTGCTCTCCTCTTTGAGAGCACAGCACAGCGACATCTATAGGCAGAGTAGGCTAACTTGAAATATTTATTAGTATTTAGCTCATTTTGCATCTTAAAGAAGCACTCAGAGATGCCAAATTAATTACTTGTTCCTCTTGACATTTCCAACAACTCCACAAAGTTTCATCCGAATCCGTTCCGCACTTTTTGAGTTATCCTGCTGACAACAGACAAACAAACAAACCAACACCAGTGAAAACATAACTCCTTCGGCGGAGGGAATAAAAAACACATTTTTTAATATCTATTTCTTATAGGTCAATACAGACTCTGAATCATATGATATAAATCAGATTGTACTGAATTCTGAATGATAGAATACACCAAGGTCATTTTTGGATTTATCATCCAAAGTTTACAAAACTTAAAAATACTATTTACTCTGAAGCGAACAAGTCATCCTTTACTGTCGAATGAAGTTAATTGATACAAAAAAGCTATGAAATATGCTAACATTACACACTCCATTTTTTCTTTGTTTTTACAGAAAACTTTTGTTTTAGTAAAAAACATCAAAAATACGTCTGGTAGTAAATTAGATTTCCTTTCAATTAATAATATTATTGAAGTCTGTAACAAAGGCGTGTTCAACTCTCAACGTTGGGAGGGCGCAGGTTCAAGTTAGGGAAGGTCATTTTTGGTCTACCTCATGATAAGATCCTAGGTTCGATAGACTAATTTCCATGCTAGTATGCTTATTTATATCCCGTCGGAACCAACTAGGCACAAAAAAAAGCTCTCTCCATCAAAATTCTGGATTTAAGAGCGCCAACGTGGCTGACACCATAATTATGTGAAAGCAAGATTGAAGCTCTAGATAAAAACTATCAAAAGCATTTAGGAACGTGAATTTTTAAATAAATTAAATAAATGATACGTCCTTATATATAAGGTAATTCTTCAGGGCAGTAAATGTGAACACAAATGTTCATTTATGTATTTTTGCAACTCCCCAGGATAGTTTACCTCTGTTTTCTGTATATAATTTTAGTGTATTTATTTTTACAATACATAAATTTTTACAGTTTATCGAAAAAAATAACCTTGCATATATTTTTATATGATTAATGATAACACAGGGCAACAAATTAAAAAAAGTAAAAGTTTCTGGGACAGTTCAACTGATTTGAATAGCAAATTGGCCCTGATAACTAAATAAAAAACCATTTTACTTAATCAGGTCATAATTTTTTAAATTTTGATTTTGTTTTCGATTTTTGACTTTTTAGACAAAATCACAACTTTTTTGTTTATTGAGCTAAAAAATGGTGCAAATGTTTTTGGAGATCGTATGGATATATTAGTAGGAATGGATACTAATTTGAGTTGAAAAAGTTCAGAAACGCCAAAAAAATGTAATTTAGCTTTTGTAAAATGACAAAATATTACATATTTTCCAGTATACATATGTATATTTTTAATACTAAAGTAAAACAAATATGATTTTTAAGGTTTTTATTTCTTATTATACAAAAAAACCTTTTCAAATTGAAAATATATGGAATACTAATTACTGGCAGGTATAAAACTTCTCTTCGGAGATCTACTCTTGTGTAGCAAATTAGCATACATAGTCACGAGCTTATCTCCAGCAGTAGTCAGCCATCATGTGGCCTCTTCTCTATATCCCTCATTTCCTGGTGAAACTTCTCACCCTGCTCATCATTAATACCGCCAATATTTCAAGAAATTTCTCCAGGGTACTGAAAAGGAAATGAAGTTTGATACGCATATATGCATTTAGCTGCTTATAGCTCACAAGCATACTGTTTACAAGTTCCACATAATGCTTGACTTGTTGTTTCCAAGAAAATTCTCCACAACCAAGACAAAGGAACTCCAAGCATTTCACACAACCTGGTTCATACTAGAAACAAACATATCATCTTTCATTAGCTTTTTGATCTGAGGACCATCAAAACTCCATCCTTCTTTTTTCAATACTCAGTCCAGGGAAAGCATCACAAATGTATTGTCCAGGACTTGAACCAATTGTTTCATTAATCCATGCTTAATGTGAAGAGGAGGGAAAATGATCTCTCCACCAGAGGCTCAGCAATAACATTTTTCTCTCCAACAGTCACACCAGTCCTCTATGACCACTCCTAGCTCACCCAGTGTTCCTCCCTTGCCCTACTATCCCAGTGACAGAGAAAGCAAGGGAATTTGGCAAACCTACCCTGTTGTCCAAGAAAAAGTTGACTTTTTTTAAATCCACGCAAATGGGCCAGCCATAAATGTGATAATTAATTTTGAGAAGAACAAATTTGACCGCTTCATATGTTTCTTTCAGTTGGTAACATGGACAATTGGAATGGATCCATATTTATTTCCATTATAAAAATCTTATCTAGGAGACCAGGAATAAAGTAAACAAGTCCATTTTTCTAAGAGAAGAAATGAACAAATTATGAATCTCTTATTCTGTACAAGGATATTACTGTACCCCTTTGAAGCAGATTATTCTCACTTAATCTTGAGGTCAAAAGTTCTGCAGGTTTTTTGGGCAAGTTTAAGTCTCTCAAAGGTCATTTAATTCCCCTGGTTGAGCTGTTTTGGCTGTGATGTTGTGCCTTCAAAGTCTATATCATCATGATTATGTGAACTTCACATTGCAACTGCTCAGTCACACTCTCATCGTCTGTAACATCTGGGAGTGACTCAAACATTGGAACTGGAACATCTTCACTGCGGGTCACTGGTCTGATAGCGGAATCCAAGTTTGGATACTTTAAACTCTTTCTGTTTTTTTTTCTATTTATAACAGTAAGGTTTATTGTGCAAAAACAGCAATCATCTGAGTGGGTTTTGGGTTCTCTCCACACCTTACACACAAGCTTATGTTCTTCTTCTTGCCTTTAGACCATTCTCTAAGTTGTGTAATGCAACTAACACACACAATGTGATGGGCCACTCTTTTATCATTCTTTAGGAGACACAGTTTAAAGATTAGATGTAATTTGCTATATAAAAATTGTTGTTAATTATCTTCAATCTATCCTCTCAAAACCTATCTCCGCCTCCACTAACATGAGTATGCCATTTCCAAAACATCCATACTAATTTGTAGCTCTATAAACAAAAGTTTCAAAAATCGCCCAAAATCAGCCAAAATGTTTTTTGGCTTTTTTGAGCCTCTCTGATCTTTTGTCAACTCAAAACAAGTCTCAGTGTTCCACTAATATGGCCATACCTTTTCCAAAAACATATGTACCATTTTGTTGCTCAATAAACAAAAAAGTTGTGATTTTGTCTAAAAAGTCAAAAATCGAATACAAAAATCAAAATTCCAAAAAATCTGACCTGATTGAGCAAAACGGTTTTTTATTTAGTTATCAGGAACCCATAAAGTATTCAAATCAGTTGATACACCCTAAGAAACTTTTTCACTTTTCCCCAGTGTAATCAATATATTATCTTACCTGCATATATTATTTAAAAGAAATAGAAGAATCAATATCGGATAAGTCAAACAGTGAGAAAATACAGGGTAATTGCTTATCTTTTAATATTGGATGATATGTTTAAATTCTCCCTGAAATGGATAAATTCCATATAAAAAGTAGTTCTTATCTCTTTTAAATGATTATTTATTTTTTCGCAAATTATTCTGTACTAACTCACTTCTTTTGACCCCCAGGCATCACGTTCCAGTTGTATCCTACATTCTTCACAACACACACTACGTCTTTGTAGTCCTCAACTCATCTATAAACTTCATCATCTACTGCTGTGTGGGCAAAGAATTCCGAACGCAGATGAAGGCCCTCTTCAAAAATATGAACGTTTGCTTGGCTTTGCAAAAGTGCAATTTCCTTTCATGAATATTTGTATTGGTCATTCGACAGTCGTTATATTAATTTATCCCCATGCCATTTTATTCAAATGCAAGACCATACAATAATAATGGCAATCTACATTTTAGGCCACCGCTTGTTGGTGCCATTCCAGGCTGACTGCATTCAGGCATTAATATTTTTTTCACCACTAACTCCTAATCAAATTAAATATTCAACACTTTTTGGGGCTATTTCTGAAGCTGTCTCTTTTACATTTCCTTCTTATTTCACTCTTCAACGCAGGGAAACGGTACAAAAATATTGGATCCCCTTATAGCTCAAAATCCTCCCAGAAGTCTATATTATAAATAGTTGTCTTAAGAATGTAAAAGAATAACTAAAAATTCAATTGCGTAATTACAGAGGAAAATTCACATAAGAGTACATCTCATTGAACAAATTTCTAAAGTTATATTCCATGAATTACCTACCTGTGACGTCAATTACTCTTTATAGACTCTTGTAGTTGGAGAGATAACTATTTTTATTATTAACTGACATATATTTAGTGGAGAATGAATGATCTAAGAGCATTTTGTAAGTCTTATAGGACCATTTTTGAACGTTAGAAAATGGAGTGGATATAAAGCATCTCTATAGAATCTCAAGTTTTTCATGGAAATTTATATATATATTCCTAGTATAGCCAACATTTACTCAAGAATCCGGTAGTACCCGTCTTTTTGTCTATTCGAGGAAATAAATTTGATAATTAGCATACAGTACTGATACAAATCTTTAAGCAATCTGGATAAAAAGAAGACCTGATATAAGTATATGTAGCTATCAGACTAATGGTTTTGTCTCAAGATGCAAGAATTCTTTCTCTCTGCACTAAGAGTCATTTCTTTCTTTAAATTATAATCAGTCTCAAACCTGAGATGGACTTATTATGCTTTCCTATTTTCATAACGTTTCATGGTATTGCTGAAGTTTTTGTTTTACTCTGTCAGACCCAGAGCTTAGCTTTCATATAAAAAGCTAAAAAAATTAAATTTTTCTTCCTCATTAATAAAGTAATTGGGATATTGTTTTTTCATTCTAACATCAATTTAGATTATAATTTCATATAAAACGCCTATGCTTAGAATTTAAAGTCTTTTTATATTAATAAATGTGGGTCTTAAAGGGTTAAGTTGCAATATAACAGAACTCGATACAATTGCATCAAATCATAGATCTAAACGACATCACTTTAGATAACAACATATATATATATATACAGTCAACTTTGCCTCTGTCGAAATTGCATAAGTCGAAAAGTCGCCTAACTCGAATATAATCAAAAGTCCCATTTTTTCCATTGACATGTGTGTAATAAAAATCGTACAAGTCGATTTTTGTAAGTCGATATTTTGCCTAAGTCGAACAGATATTTTGACAGTAACACATTCATAAACAAGAAAATAACTTCGCATAAGTCGAAGAGGGCCCTCACTTTCCAAAACACAGCCGCATGCACTGCGCCTGCCCTTCACACTGTGTATTACAAGGAAGCAGACACGGATGGTTGAAGTGGAGAAAAATATTGAACACTTAAGAATTTATGTATGTTCCTCCCTCCAAGCGAGGTAAAATTAAAAAAGAAAGAAATTGTGTCCTCGCCCACCTGCTGCCCCGCCGATGATGAATTTGAAAAAATTAAATTATTTTTATATGAAGTAATTTTGGCCTTAAAGGGTTAAAGTTGCTTTATAATAGAGCTTGATGCAATTGCATCAAATCATAGATCTAAAAAACATTATTTTAGATAACAATATATATATATATATATATATATATATATATAAACGAAACAAAGCCGAAGGAATTCTTTAATCGTAGTTTTTTCTTTTTAAATGTTCACCAAGAATAAGTAGACCAAAACCTTGTGAAATTTAAATTGAATTATATGATACAAAAAACATATCAACCTCTTTTTGTCTAATGTTTATAAGGGATACCTAAATAGTTATTATTATTATATCCGATAGAATTGGACAGTTCGATGGAAAACGTTCTGATAAATCACCGCTTTTTTAAGCGATAAATTAAAAACTAATCCTTTAAATTTCTCCATCATTTAATAAAAAATTGATGAGTATTTTTGTCTCAAAGTATTTATATATATATTTGTTCTTTCTCATCATATTTACGACAGAGAAAATCTACCTAATTTTTATTAAAGCCTAATGAAATTGCCCTAGCGTATAAAAAAAGGCTCAATGCTTGTGCAGAGAAGATTGTCACAAGAAAGTACCCCCCCCCCCTATCTTACATGTTTTTTTTTCAATGAAGGGCTATTGTAAGTATTTTATGATTTTACTCCATATAAATGTTCACATGTATGTATATATGTGATGTATACAAATATTTATTCTTAATGTATTTATGTTAAAATTGCCTATTACTATGTCTTGTTAGTTTTATTTATTATTTCCTTTGTTGAGTAACAACATTATTCTTCCCATTATAAATAACTGAGTTCTTTTTTGTGTGCAAATAAATACTAAATGTCAATTACATAAATCTGTTTATTGTAATAATGTATTTATTGGGATATAAACAAATGTATATTTTAGGATGAAAACGATTACTCATGTGGATAACGAAAATAGTTGAATATTCTTTAACGAGTATCAATTTGATATTCTACAATTCCAAGTATTTTTGTTTTGCTTTTCATAAGTAATAGTACTTTAATGTTTTGTTATTGAAGAAACAGATATATATATATAGATAGATAGATAGATATAGATAGATAGATAGATAGATAGATAGATAGATAGATAGATAGATAGATAGATAGATAGATAGATAGATACGCATCAATAGATTTCCCTATTAAAGAAAGTTTGAATATTACTATTTATTTTTGAAAAATACTTTTTTGTAATTTTGAAGAGAATTTTTTGTTAGATAATGAGAATTGGAGCCGCTGGGGTTTAAATCTTATACATGTATTCAAAGGGATAGAAATGAAATATATATGACTATATTGCATTATTTTTATTCAGTTCTGCAGTAAATAGAGCATTCAAATACAGCCTTAAAGGATTATTATAAAATTTTCAACTTGCTATACCTGATTTTGAAGACTTCCTTTCTCACACAGAAGCAATGAAGAAACCTATCAAAAAATTAAGACAAATTAAATTACGTAGAACAAAAAAAAAACCTATTAATATGCTGCCTTCTCTCTGAAGATTCCCTCATCGTGTGGATCCACATGGACGTTCGCAGCAGACTCTATCAAATATTACCCTTTTAAATCTCACTGTTAGAAAAGCTTCTAAAATCCCTTGTTAAAAATTTTAGAAAAGTAAATCATAGCTTTCCCGGTGTTTTAATTTTGTTTGTTTGGCCCTGTTTTTCCTATATGTAATTTTTTTATGATATTTAACATGCTATGATGATTTATATGCCCACATTTTAATTTCGGATTTTCTATATTTATGTTCGCCCATTATGCTAAAATTTTTAAACTATAATGTTTATTCATGTATTTTTTACGTATTAGCATTGTTTTTATGATGGTGAACAGTTAAGTGAATAATAATAAAAAAAAAAAAAAAAAAAAAACCTATTTACTTACCACCTTGAAATTACATGTATTTAAATGAATGAATCAGAGATGGTTGAGTCCAGTAAAGAGGTCTTTCCCATACCTCCAATTGAATGGAAATTATAGCTTATAGTTCAAAAAACTCATTTAAGATTTGAAATCAGAACTATACATTCATTTGAATCAGTTAACAAATTTAATACGACGTAGTATTTCTTTGCACCCGTGTGTTATATTATGTGTTGAAACATATAATAATTTATGTTTTAAAAATGGAACTGTTATTCACTATATATATTTTTTTGAAATTAATCGAAAAAAACTATTGAAAGTTGTTCACTTTCAAAATAACAAAACTATTATTGTATCTACAACATCAAATATAAATATGAAGGATAGTTCAGCTTCCTCCATTTCATACATATAAAATATATATACCTGTAGAGATTATACTCATGTACAGTTAATTAAGTTGAATATATGTAGACAACCCAAATCCTTATATCAGCAACTCATTTGTTTACCTTAATTATAAACATTATATACTTGTTTTGACTATTCACATAGATATTTCATTCATTTCCATATATCTAAATTACTATAAAAGTACTCTTTATAATTTTTAATGTGTTACTAATTTTTTATGTTTTGCTGATGACATTCATTTTTTTTTAAATAATAATAATGTCCTCATATAGAAACTTATTTTAGTTCAATCTACTTCATTATTTCATTCAGGATGAAATAGTTCATTTATACTTGATGGATGTATATATTTCTTTTACTTTCCTCATTCACAAAACTAATCAATTCATTAATGAAGACAGGTGAGGCTCTATACAAAAGAGATATACATATCTCCCCTCATGAGAGTATTTTTGTAATAAATGACTGATAGGATATATAACAATGACAATAAAATGAATACAAACAAAATATACACCGAGAAAAGTTCATAGGTTGTGGAATTATAGAAACTTGATTCGATAGTTGACGTCAGTATTTTAAATTCTTTCGACTTAAAGACCCCCAAAAGGAACTTAGAGTTATTTTTTGATTTCTAATTAATAATAAAGTGAATCATAAGTTGGTTGATAATAGAATATAAATATATATATAAATAAATATTAGTACATTTAATTTTTTTGGGTGTTAATGAAAGCAAAGAAGTTATATAAATAAGCGATAAAGCTTAAAAATATAAAACTAATTTTGATCTTAGGAAATACACTTACCTTAAGCCTCAAGTTTGATGAGGCAAGAAGAAGAAGTTTTTTAGATTTTTAGATTACATGTTGTATATAATTATTTTTATGAAGCTAGGATGATTTGTTAAAGGAAGGGCAAAATGTATTTAAAACATTCAAGTACAATTCTTTCAAACTATAATCGTAAAGTATTTGAAAATGGGCGTGGTTTATGAGCAAGACTGGATAATGTACTTTATTTTGACTGATTTTTATAATTTGATTCATATCAGTACAGCACATTCAGAAATGTTTTGTCATTTTAATTATCGATTCAAAGTATTTTAAAGAACGCCTGTTTATCAATCGGAAACAGCAGTCGATATTATATCGCCACCCCAAAAGCATGATACTTTTAATCATGAGATATGGAGATCCTGCAGATAAAGCAACTGAGTTAAATCGTTTTAAAATCGGAAGGCTCAGTTTTCCATATGAATATGCTATTGGTTAGTGTTGTGTCGGTCCTTATATAGGACCGAGGACTGCAGTCCAGCCCAGTCCGGTTCGGTCCAATCTAGTCTTCTTGTCGGTCCTTAAAAAAGGAAAAATTGTTTCTTTATGACGTCATATATCCACGTCATGTTGTCAAGATTTCTTAATACTATGAAACGGAAAAATAATTTATATGAGAAAGTAACATCTTCAATAAACTGATGACAAATATAACATTTCTTACTTATGTTATTAATAAAGATTAAATATTGATAATATTACAACAATTAATCGTCGATACTTGATTACAATACCTAAAAATTAGCCTATAGCGGTTGAAACGAAAGGGTTGTGAATGAATTATTAAAAAAACATTTAATGAGTAATGTCGACGATTGTGTACTGAAAACCTATATTATGATAAAAATTGACTTTAAATTGTCTAATATGAATAAACCTAAACCATTTTGTTCCCATTGAATTAACGCCAAGTTTTAATAGAATATTTACAAATACTATTAGAAGCTCGAACTTATAAATAAATATTTTTGCGCATTATATGCAAAATTAAGGGACTGAGAAAAGATAATATCAAGAACCAATAGGACCGGTCCTAAACTGGACTAGACCGGACCGAATAAATTGGGACCGACACAACACTACTATTGGTTCCAATCATACGAAGCCGGTGGTTTAAAAAAATTGCACTTTATTGAAAAAATACAGAAGAATACTGAAATGATGGTGAAAAATTTACATTGTAACAGGTAATTTCAAGCATTTGTAAATGAACCTATTCGCAATGCAGTTTAAACATTAACGTTAGTGAAAATGTAGCCGAGTCCCTTTAGTGCTTATAGTCTGGAGCAGAACCCTTGAATTTATTTATTTATTATGATACTAATATATTATTCTAAAGGATTAAGAATCTCCTATCAAATACCTATATATTTATATTTAAAATGTATTGGTTGCTTCAGGAAATTGATATTATTTTCCTATCTTATCAATCTAATAAAAACATATAGAATGTACCAAAAATAGTTTTGATGCAATTTTTTTTGATGATGAAATATATTAGTTTATAATAATATAAATTGAAATGCTGACAACAAAACCTTTAAAAAAGGCAGATATACTTAGTATTAATGGGAATTGTGATATTGTTGATAGGTAGAGAGTACATGTATCATACTTCTATAGTGACATTTATTAATTATTTTCTTCTTTTTTCGAAATTTTACATTGAGTTTAACCGTAACAATTTAACCATTACTCTTGTTTATAAGGAATTAATATACTACCACAACCAATTACTTAAATAGTTTTGAGAGATAGAGCAAGGGGCCCCTTCTTATAAAATTTATTAATCACATTAATTAACTTTTTGTTGTCATTTTTTTACAATATTATATTTTACTTATTAGTTAAAAATTGAATTACTTATTTCAATATTATAAATTTAAGATGTATTAACAGACACGCCACAATATCAAAATATAAATGGAACTTCAGGCCTTTAGTAATATTATAAATCTAAAACTTGATTTATCTTCTTTATCCAATAATATTCAGAGATTATATATATATATATATATATATATTATATATATATATATATATATATATATATATATGATAAGGGAAGTGTTTTATAAGCTATGTGATGTTAAAAATATATCTTACAATATTTATATTTTAAACTTGGGTACCGACAATACCGAGAGGTAAAAAGATACTGAAGGATCATAAATAAAAACGCTCCATCAGAAACGAGTAAAAATAACACTGCTTCTCAATTCATTGATAAGTATCTTAGTCCATAGAAAAAGGAAAAAAATCATAGTACATAAAATATAGAGGAGAGTTGAAATATTTAAAGTTTATTTTTTATTTAACAGAAGGAATTTTGATGTTGCTACTTCTTTTAGAGCAAGCATACCCTCATACATGAAATAGATATACCATGATGGGCTTTAAATCCTCTTGGAAAACAAAAATGTATTTTATTTATGAATAGTTCTTTATATATATTTCATATTTCCTCTTTGAACATAAGTTTATTTAAAGGGTTACATTTACATCATTAAAGGTATTTCCGTTTATTTACATATTCATCAAAGGAAGCAAGCAAACGATAATGTTTTACGAAAATAACGAAACAAATCATATTGATAGATATTTACAAAGAAGTTAAAAAAGCGTGACTTATGGTGGTTATTGAGACTTTGAAGCAGGAAGGAAATAAAACTCTTTTTCTTTCAAGGGAAAATTGAACCTCTTCTCCATATGTAAGTATTATATATATATATATATATATATATATATATATATATATATATATATATATATATATATATGATATTATGTATTCTTGATGTTAATGATGTTTTCTAAAGAAAATCGTGAGACCGATACAAAAAAGATTCAAAATATGAAACAGACACGCTCCATGTTGAAAACTCTTATATACATAAACTTGCGCAGCTTCTTGTCGTCCAAGCCTAGATTTGACATGTTATTCAAATATATATTTATAAATACAAATATGATGGAAGAATCACAGACTTATTTTTGATTTATTTACAGATATTATTACGAAAAGCACCATGTTTCGAAGAAGATATATACAAAATACATTTTTCATCATTGTACATTGAAAATTAGTAGACTTATAATGCACAATGATAAAAAATGTATTTGTATTTATCGATATAAATATTATTAATCGTTTACTGTTGTATGTAACACCGGTGGACCAACTATTCTTTGCTTTTGTATAGGCATATACAATACACAATTCAATATGTTTGTTTATAGTAATACAGTAATAATACTTTTTCAAACTTTATTCAGTTAATATTACATTGTAATTATTGTCTGGAGGTAAGAGAAAGTGCAGTTTTACCAAAATATCCCTCCCTTTCTTGAGAGCATGTCAGCCTCCATGTTTTCCTTTGAGGGACTCCAGAAAAGGAGTTTGAAATTCCTCTTAATTTTTAGATATTTACTAAAATTCTTCCGCTCACACGCATGTATTTGCTTTACTGCCCATTGCCTTAAAAATATATATATCTGTTGGTGATTCATTCAAATTGCCCCTGAAGTATTAGGCAAAAATAGATAAAAATTATGCCTGGCAGCTCTCATTTCTGACCCGTTTATTTGTTTTTCCGAGTCCTTGGAAAACACGCTCTGTGCGATAAATAAGTCTAAATCTTCAAGCGAAGCGTCAGTTTAACTTTCTTTGCATGGATGAAAACCCTTAGCAAATTAAAGAACTGCTAAGCAAGAAAATTTCCATCTGAGAATCAAATTTTCTTCTTTAACTTATTAGTTTAAAAAAATGATACAAGATGTTTACCCAGTTTAGAGCAATAGAAAAGAAGGTATTTTTTTGTTTATTTTTACATGCCCACAACAATAAAATATTTTTTTGTACCTATATTAATTGAAGTGACTAAATTGACATGAAGAGAATTGTCAAAGATATTAAATTAATATATTGAGCCAATTGAATTTCTTTTCGTAGATTACTGTTCGTTTTGGCTATCATTTCTGCCCAAGTATTTTTAGGTATCGTAATTTTTTGAGCTCTTCTATCAAACTTCGGGCAGTTCCAAGGACAGTTTAATACTTTTTATAAATAAAGAGTAAAAGAGCTACCTATAAACGTACTTATAAATTACATATCCGCATATTTACTGGAACAATCATCGAAAAGGCTTTGCAATTATAGCAAAATATAAGTATGTGTGTAATCGGCTATATTTTTCTCCCAGAAACATCCTAGTACTTCGGCTAGTCTGGGATGTCAGAAATTTAAAAATAAGTAATACAATGTGTATATATATATATATATATATATATAGCGGATGTTACCAGGCGTTGCCTGGGATTTCCAACATGACAATAATCTTAGTTTTAGTGATGCCATCGCATGTGATTTTTTATATAAAATCAGTTCCTTAAAAAGTTGTCATTGGATCTCCATTGCCATTATCTCTTTTCTCTGTTCCTAAGAATGGGAATTTAAAAATCGTAAAATAAATTATTTTTGAAGCCATTTCATAGAGAACATAGAGTGCCGTAGATATGTATGGTATTAATGAATATTAGAGTATTAATTTGATCTCCGTTGATGGAGGAAACCAGCTAAAGAAAAAACTTAAGAGGGACTGCAACTTCATATCTTTATCAAGAAAAGTGGAGAATGATTTACATCACTCTCCATCTCTAGGCATTATTAAAATTTGATTAGCGCGATATTGCAATATAAAAAAGTTGTTATTTTCCACAAAACCTAAATATGGGAGGAAAGACAGGAGCCAAAAAACTCATTTTTAAGTAATCATATAGAAAACGAATTTTCCAGCAAACACACAATAAAACAAAAAGACGTCTTATTACCTCATAATCATCCACAGAAAATTTGGGGAAAATCTAACTACGCAATTTTAAAAAATCGGCAAAAATACGTTTTGGCGAAAAAAATAAACATGGCGATGACGAATTTTCCGGGATATTACAAACCCACTAAAACACTGAGCTCTCAAAACTATTCACTGAAAATTTCGTCTAGATCTAACTAACCGTTCGGGAGATACAGGGAAACGAACGGAATTCTTTTTTATTAGTATAGATAACTAAAAGCCAAAGGTTTTTTAAGGGGAAAAACCTTAACTTAAAAATTAAAAAACACTACTGTCTGCTAAAGAGGGGTACATTTTTTCATAGGCAACTTCATATGCTTCCCTCAGGTTGCAAAGAGTAGGGCTGATATTCCAAATAGCTGCTGCAGCACTGGTGACGAATGTACCCACTGACTTAGGGAGAGAAGATCGGATGAGGCCGGCAGTCCTCAGAAGTGTAAGGTTTAAATTTCCTACAATCTGAGTGCTTCTATATCGCAATAATAAAAATACAGTATATATGATACAATTTTAAGACATTTACCACAAATATATTTGCTTCTTGTGGTATTTACTTTGAAAGTACAACAAAACTACGTATCAATATTTCTATGTAAGCACTTTGTTCATTTCCTGGAGCTTAATATCAACCATTATTTTATTATTTTCCCATAAAAACTTAAAAGAATGTAAATTTCTTGAAGTACGAGATATTCATGGAATTCTTAGATTTATACCCAACAGAATTTCCTTTATTTAAAAAACTAATCGATTCCTATTTCAAACAACAACAAAAAAAAATCTTATAAACCATTGGTGACACATTTCAATAATGTATGGCGTCAACCACCTAAAAATAATTTTGCCGTTCATATGTTTAAAGTAATTAATTATTAAGAACAATGTTGATGTTCTTTCTTTTTAATCGATTGATTATAATTGGAAACTGTTGTTGGTCGTTGAATAAAAACAATCTGGAATGAACATCTGACAATCAAAGAAACATATTTATAATGATGCTGAGAAGAAATGGACCAGGAAAATATAGTTACGAAGAAATGGGCCAAAAAAAATGGAGCAAGAAAAAATGACCAAACAGCAAAAAGGGAAATGATGACTATTGAAAAAAATGGCCCTAATACATTGGTGGACAAGTATTTGAGAGGAAAAACTAATACAAATTTAATTAATTATGGCAAAAACAATTTTATTTTTGCAAATATTTATAATGAATCATTGGCTGTTGTTATTAGGCGAGGCAATTATTTACTTGAGCCATTGTTTCCTTGCGTCATCATTTTCCTTTTCTAGATTGGGTCATTTCTTCCTCGTCATATTTTTTCTTGGTCAATTTCTTCTTAGGCCGTATTTCCTCAACAATGTATTCATAATATCATTTATAAAGCATGACTCACAATAACAAATATACATATAAAAAAAATAGCATACAATTCGTTATGATTTCTATAGCAAAGTACGTTTAAAGTATCCGGCAAACGGACCCGTAACATAAACATGGGGGGGGTATTATAGAAACCTAATATTAAGATATCAAAAATGTATTTTAAAAATAACTTAAAACCATCAGCATGAGTACCCTCTTTTTCTTTTTCCTTCTTGAAACTATAAAAGAACCCTAGTAGGAGCTGTTATTTAAAAAATGGTTGGTTCGTCAGCACTTATGTTCATTTATTGGCACAAAATATTATTTAACGAAAATTAGCAAAAAATATCAAAGTCATGAATTGATCATAGCTAAATTGTGTAAAACTATTTTTAAAAAAAATAAGTAATAACAAAATGTTTTCTTCATAACGAAACCTTTGAACGCAATTTGGGGGGGGGGGGGTAAGGGGGGGTCAAACCAAAATCCATTTTTCTAGGATCATTTAGTTTCTTATGACGCAACTTTCGCGGGGGATAACATTTTGATATCTTAATATTAGGTTTCTACAATACCCCTAATGTACATGTCTAATGATCAAATAGCTTCTGTACATGAAATACAAAACTTTATATATATATATCTTTAATTTTTCCCTTTTTCTTTTTTAACCAATATTTTAATTTTGATTTTTCTATAACATTTTCACGGTTTTATGCTAATAGGATTCATTTGAGTTGCATCCTTGAGGATAGGTATGAACATGCATTATATGGCATGAAAAATAATCAATAGAACCTAAGATCTTTTAAATGAGTTCAATCAATATTGACTTTCCATTATCGGAAGGTAAAAATGCATTCTGAACATTGAGAGTTTTCCATTTCCTTTTTTGTTTCTCCTTTTTCGATTTCCTTTTAGTTTATCTCCCTTCTTTCCTATTTATAATACTTTTTATCTATTAAAATATATTATATTTATAGGCATTATATGCAAAGAAGCACGTGAATTTATCAACTGGTGAAGAAGGAGTCAAAAAACATAATAGATATTTTATACAAATCCATGGATAAATACATCGGAATAAAGCACAGAAATGTACTTCGTAGATCCTTTAATTTATGAAATACTATGAGTGTCTCTAATTTCTTTATAGTGAATCAAAGTTTCATATCCTCAAAAAGAAAAGTAAGTATCCAAACTTTTACAATTAGAAAGTTTCTTCTTCCTCATTTCTTCACAAAACTTTTGATGAGACATTTACTTTTGGAGAAGTGTTTCTAAGTTATATAAGTCTTTTGGATATTGATAGGAATGGAAGAGAGGGATAGAAGGAAAGAGAGAGGGAGAGAGAGAGAAGTTTCTCTCACTTTTTCTTTCTCCCTCTCTTTCCTCCTCTTTCTCTCTCTCTCTCCCTCTCTCTTTCCTTCTATCCCTCTCTTTACCCCTCTCTCTTTTTCACTGCCAAAAACAGTCATAGAATCTGTAAGCACCAAGGCTAAGCTCCATATTTCCATTCTTAGATATTAATTATCCCGTATTTGAACCATAAAATACTTTTCTGAGTGGAAATTGAAATCTTCAAATTATACAATATTGTTAAGCCATTGAATCAACAAAACAATTTTCTTGGGCATTCAAATTAATTTAATTTAGATAAGGCATTCAATAATTGGAAAGAAGATCACAATCTTGATTGAATATTTAATTATAAAAACATGGAATAATTTTTATCTCATGACTTTTTTTTTTTTTTTTTTTTCGGTCACGAAGTTTTATTCAGTATTTGTAACAAAGAATACAATGCAATAAAAATTACACTAAAATACAAATAAATATATATAAAATAAATATATATATATATAATAAATAAAACTCTCTTCAACAGTTGCGTAAAAACATAAATGAACGATATAGTTCAAATTTACTGTTAAAAAGTGATGACCTTAATATAAAATGACAATTTATTTGTTCCTTAAAAAGCGACGATATTTTCTTAAGATCCTCTTGGCTGATTTTAAAAAATGAATTGATCTCGATGGTACGAATCGGACGACATTTCCAGCCCATTTCCAATCATCTGATGTTGCGTTCGGAATCTTAATTTGCAGAGCTGAGTAGCGGGCGGCGGCTCCAATGATAATTATTGCCCTTAGGTCCTCGACCTCGATGTAAGAGTTTGTCGTAATTTTTTTTGCAACTAACGATTTTATATTTAAAAGTGCTGTGTCAATAGCTTTTTGGATAGGGGGGTATTATATTTACGTTTATAAACACCAAAAAAATAAAGGCTTTTATAAGATTTGAGGTAATTATTTCATTTTTGCACACATTTATTTGAATAAAACGCTTGACTACCATAAGAACAGGACATTCAGCAAAGGCATGAATGATTGAGTTGAATAAAGCCCACAGTTGTTGCAAGGGTAATAAAATCTAAGTAAACGAGCAGAAATCTGAAACTGAGCTGTAAATTTGGCACTATCAATTATACCACACGTCGACCGAAAAATCCTCTGTTTCCATGATTGAGGACTTTTACTACTTCTTGATAATGTCTAACAAATTAAATTTACTCTTATGGAATCGAATTTAAGCTTTTGTTTCCTCCCTTATAAGTTTTAATCAGTCTTAATTATTTAAGCCATGTAACTTAAAATAAATTAATATAAATAACAAAAAATGTTTTGTGGATTCTTTGGCCCAAAAAAACTATATATTTGAATATAAGAAATTTAAATAACGAATAGTTTTTGGAGGACTAATATATAATTTTGTTCTTTCTGGAATTAGTTTTCACTCTTCTTTTAACTGGAAGCCATTTTATATTTATATTATGTTCAGGGTGTTTTAGAGATAATTACTTACTTGAAAAGTCAATAAAACCAAGAGCATTTCAGTTATTGTTTTATATTTTATTATATTTGGGAGTACTGTACCCAAATTACCTTCGCGCAGTATTCAATATGACATCAGATAAATGTCAAGCATCATTACGCATACACGGATTCAGTCGATTTTTGAAAATAACGTTTTTTGTGTTTATTTTTGTGACGAGGCACACTTACATATAAGCGTCTACATCAAACAGCAAAACATCCATTATCAGTGTGATATAAATCCGCGTGAGCTTCTCCAGATGCCAGTTAATTGTGAACGAATTACTGTCTGGTGTATGTACGATGTCGGTAAATGGAAATAATTTAAACATATATTTTTTAGGTAAAAGAACGTGCAGTTACCGTGAATGGAGCTCGTTACAGGAACATGATCGAAAAATCTTTCCTACCAAGACACTATATTAAAGTATATATTTTGGCTCCTCAATTTCGAATACTGAAATCTCCCAAATTTTGGTTTTTAGTAAAAAAAATATTTTTCTGCTTAGCTAATACCAATATACATAAATATTTTTTTGTACATAATACCCACCCCAAAGTGGTACAGTGGTCATCGTCGAAAAAATAAGTATGCTTAGTAAAGAGAGGGCTCCACAAAAACCATTTATCTAAGCCTTTCACAATATCAAACTTTAAACATAAATGTTTTGATAACCATGTTAATACTTATTGACTCTCTCTCTCTCTCTCTCTCTCTCTCTATATATATATATATATATATATATATATATATATATATATATATATATATATATATATATATATATATATATATATATATATATATATATATATATATATATATATATATATATATATATATATATATATATATATATAGGTTTTGGAGACTTCTTGAACTAGTTTCAAAAATATCATAAAAATGAATAGATAGTTCTGTTACTCGATGTTTTTATATTAGGTCTGGGTGAGTAGAGAGTTACATTATCGATTATTGCTAAAAAATGTCGTCCCTTGTGATATCAAAAAGCAAAATCTTACAACAATCTTGCCCTAATGGAGGAACAAGGCTATCATCCCCAGCCTCTGGATTTCATGGGAAAAATGATAACAATTAACAGCCAAGTTTATTAATCGGAGTTTATTTAGGAGAATAATAAAAATAAATAATAGACTAATATATTAAAAAAATAATTTATCTTAAACTTTTCAGGCAAAAACCAGACAACTTATTAATGCAATCATTATCCGTTTGTAAATACACTGTATTTTTATGACAAGTAGAAGAGCCAAAGTAGATCTATTATACTTTATGTGTATGTATTAGGGATGCAAAAAGTTAATCGACTAACGATTAATAATCGACAAGATCTTAAACGATTAAATTTATAAGTTGCAATTAATCGACAGATCGCGCCCTCTATTTGAAGTTAATGAAACTTCAGCATCTTTACCGGTTTTTACATCCGTTCTGGTATTCAATAATCTCATAAGTTCTTTTTTTAGATACTTCCTCACATTTGGACGTAGAAAAATACAAAGAGACGTCATTGGAATAAGATTTAGTATTGAAAGCATAGATATATATATTTTTTATCTTTATGATTGAAAGTCGACAAATTAGAAAAAACTTCTTTAGAGATATATAACCCAGTGACGTCAAAGAGATTTTTTCCTATAAAAAATAAAGATGCACTTACCCACCCCAAATCCACAAGATAAACTGGTTCCTTAATCGTGGTGCTGTTAACGATTAATCGATTAAAAGTCGGCTAAATGAAACAACTAACGATTAATCTATTAATCAATAACTTGCATCCCTAGTATGTATGTATTTTTATGAGTATTGTCTTCGAACAAACATATGAAAGAATAAAGGAAGAATGTTGGGATTCAAGAAATCTTTATCATAAGACTTAGTCTCCTACATATTAAGGACTACTAATCGGAAAGGCCATAACTCCAATTTGCCGACAATATATATATATATAAAGGATATAAAATGCCTTTGTATGTATATCACTTCTTATACTAAGGTTATTGCAATATCAAAATTGGGAGAGGAATTTCATCAATTTGATATTTTCTTTGTTAAGTATCATATATTAAATTTCTTTTGCAAAGTTTGATAAGCATGTCCGTTAATTTACGCTCACATATACTTTCATTCAATCAATCTTTTTTGTTGTTGTTGTTGTTCTTGATTCCAAGAAGGTTAAGTATTATATTTTAACTTTGTTCCATAAAGTTTGATAAGCTTGTCCATTAATTTACGCTAACATATATCAATATTTTATTGTATTTTATATTTTCATTTCTACTGTTTGAGGTGCCTTTTTCATCCTTCTAGTAGTTTCAATCTCCAACTTCCATCGTAAGTTGGATTGATGCAAGGATAGCTTAATTAATCGATAACTTCTATGTCTAATTTTGATGGACCTTTTAAAGTCGAACATAGGAGGTCACTCAGAGAGTGCAAACCTCCGCCGTCACGGGGTCTTTATGAGCCTTCCGAGGCGGATTTTTCACGACTGGGCGGCGTAGAGGGACGGGGGAGGGTTCCCCTCGACGGAAATTCCGAGAGGAAGACGCTCCCGGCACCCGATTTCACAGCACAGCGACATCTATTGGCAGAGTAGGCTAACTTGAAATATTTATTAGTATTTAGCTCGTTTTGCATCTTAATTGCCTCAGAATGCCATTTAATCACTTGTTCCTTTTGGCATTTCCAACAACTCCACAAAGTTTCATTCAAATCCGTTCCGTACTTTTTGAGTTATCCTGCTGACAAACCAACAAACCAACGCCAGTGAAAACAATACCTCCTTCGGCGGAGGTAATAAATTAGTTGAGATACTTATTTTACTTTCCTCTGTACGACTGAGGAATGGAATTATAAGATGAAATACTAAAGAATATCCAAATTCATAATAATAAATCGTGTACATGATGTATTGATATGAGAACCTATATTATGAGTTATTTGAAGTTCAAATAGAGTAGAATTTTTTTTAAATATGTCCAATCTTTATAATATACTCATAACTTTTTCAATGAGTATTGTTGATAAAATATTCAAGGATTTAAAATAGAAAGGTTCATCGTTTATTTATGTTTTACCTTTACGCCAATTCAAGGATTTAAAATAGAAAGGTTCATCGTTTATTTACGTTTGTTTTATTTTGTCAAGATATTTTATTATAATTGTACTATAGTGTTGGTTTATGTTTGATGTAAAAATTTTAAAATAAAATGCTTAATTATGTTTTTACGCATTAACATCATTTTATATAAATTATTTCTCTTCTTTTGTGCTTGTACATATTTTTATGAACTGTGGAATAAAAAAATATTATGCTGGGAATGAAGATTGATAAAATTAGTAATTTTTTGAAGCTTATTTTTCTTCGTAGATTTTTTAGATTTAATTTAAATTGTCAAAAAAGTCATTTATGTGTCAATGATGAGTCAGCATATCTTTAATATTTGTTAACTTTCATGCACAATGTAACAAAAGTAACTTTTGGAAGTTGATTCTGTTTTTACTTCGGGTATATGAAGCAATAAAGTGAAATATCTGCATATCATTTTTTCGCTTATTTTAAACTTCTTTTTGAATCTTATGATTTCGTCATCTTGAAATTCTATAGCCTATTTAAAAAAGGTTTGAAGTCTGCGAAAAGTTCGTTTTCAGCTCTTTAAAATACAAATCCTTTGTCGCCATTATTGCTTGAATTTTTTGATTTATTTTATACCTTAGTTGGTCATGTATAATCAACTAAGCTATCCTTAATTTTTTAGATATATTTGGTGTCTTTGTTCAATAATTACCTCCGCCGAAGGAGGTATTGTTTTCACTGGCGTTGGTTTGTTTGTCAGCAGGATAACTCAAAAAGTACGGAACGGATTCGGATGAAACTTTGTGGAGTTCTTGGAAAGGCCAAAGGAACAAGTTTTTAAATTTTTGCATCTCTGAGTGCATAATTTAGATGCAAAATGAGCTAAATACTAATAAATATTTCAAGTTAGCCTACTCTGCCAATAGATGTCGCTGTGCTATGAAATCGGGTGCCGAGAGCGTCTTCCTCTCGGAATTTCCGTCGAAGGGAACCCTCCCCCGTCCCTCTACGCCTTCCCAGTCGTGAAAATCCGCCTCGGAAGGCTCATAAGGACCCGTGACGGCGGAGGTTTGCACTCTCTGAGTGAATATATGCCTCTAGTTGTTTTTTTAAAATTCATAATTAGCTTCAACTCTTTAAAAGGATAATTTAATGGATTATAAACATTTTAAGGCGAATGAATTCTAGTGAAAATATTTATTTTAGGTATTGATATTTTTATAGCCGTATTCATCTATTTTCATCATTTTTCCAATACTAAAGATGCGAGGGCCTCGTTAAAGAGGAGGAATAGAAAATTGCCTCCTTTTTACTGATTTTATTTAGCAGAAAAAAATATACTTTTTTATTCGTTTGAGTGGAATCTTTCATACAAATAAAAATATTAAAGAATGTCTTTATTTTTTGATAGATTATATATATATATAATCTGATTTTAGAAAGAATGTATAAAAGTTTGTTTTTTAAGCTGTGCTTCGTCATAACGACGAAGGTGTTTACATATATTTCTTTACTTTAAAGAAAACAATTGAATGGGTAATGGGTTTTTAAGTGAGAATAATAATTTGACATACTTACCATTCTAAGAAATGCATAGTCCTGACATAAATATTTACATGAACATTTATTTTCATAAGTAGTATCATATTTACAAATAATAAACATTATATTTTCTATTAAATTGTCAATATCAGCATGAAAATTGTACAAGATATCAATACTACTAAAAAATGATTCTGGTCGTTTGTTCGTTTCCCTGTATCTCCTGAATGATTCGTTAGATCTTGACAAAATTTTCAGAGAATAGTTTTGAGAGCTCAGGGAGTGTTTTAATGGGGGCTTAAGCTCAGGAAATTTCCTTATCACTATGCTAATTTTTTTCGCAAAAATGTTTTTTTCAATGTTTTTTTTATTGCCACGTTGGATTTTGACTAAATTATTTGTGGATAATTTTGAGGTGGAAAGACGTAATTTTGTTTTTAGGGTGTTTACCAGAAAAATCGTTTTCCGTATGATTACTAAAAATAAGTTCTTTCTGCGCCTGTCTTTCCCCAATTTAAGTTTGCGGAAAATAACAACTTTTTAATTCTGCAATATTGCGCTAATCAAATTTTAATAATGCCTAAAGATGATCAACTTTCCTTAATGAAGATATGAAGTCTCGTAAGTTTTTTTTTGGAAGAGACCAATCAAATACTCTGATATTCAGCGCTACCATACATATCTTCGGTACTAAATATTTTCTATGAAATGACTTAAAAATAACTTCTTTTAATGATGTTTAAATACCCAGCCTCAAAAAATAGAAAATGGTAGAAGTGATAATGAAAACGCGATAACTACTTTCAATATGACAAAACATACGATGGCATCACTGGAATTGTTCGTATGATTTTTTTTCTATTATGAAGAATATTTACAAGTTGCTGCAAATCATCAAGAAACTTTTATAGTTGAGTGGTTTTTTTTTTTCTCTTGAGAGTTATTTTTAGTGATGTGACAATCTTCTTATGTACAATTAACGCTTCAGATAGAAGTAATCAAATAACGTACTATGAAGTAATTATTGAATATATTCCTAATCACCGTCCTATTGAACACTTAAAGTAAAAATACCAAGTTATTATTACTTGGGATTTAGACTTTAAATGGTCAAAGGAGAAAAAAATTATTTCCTTTCTTTTTTTCTCCCTCTAATTGTTCAGTCTTTTATACATCCGGTTATTATATAGTTTATATAGTATTTATATAAATAATTTTAATATGAAAAGTCAGAAACGATGACATCACTAGAATTATTTTAAAGACTATTTTCAAGCTGTAAAATCCCCGGACAGCGTCGGGTAACATTCGCTAGTATATCTTAACAGTATACATACTTTGTTATAAACTCGCTAAGGGCAATAATATCTAGGACAAATATTAGCAAAAAAAACTCGGACAAATGCATATCTTGGCCCAAAGAGACGGTCGCTATAACAGACTCTCTTTCTTATCACGTCATTTTCAATAGTCGATCCACTACTATAAGGCGTTAAAATAAGGGAGCTCGATAGCCGTGCGTTTTAAGGCGTGTTCAACTCTCAGTGTTGGGGGCGCAGGTTTGAATCCCGAGAGGGGATGGTCATTTTTGGTCTACCTCATTGATAAGATCCTAGGTTCGATTGACTAATTTTAACGCTATAATACTTATTTATATCCTATCGGATACAATTCTATCGAGCCATATAGGCAAAAAAATGAGCTTCCGCTTATACAATTATCTTTATTGACTTTGTATGCATTCAAGTTATATACGCTTTAAATAAGCCTGGTTCCTTTCATATCAAAGAACCCTTTATTAAGTGTGACAGAAACGATTAGAAATGCGAGCTTAATGCTATTTTTTTAAGAAGAGATAATTGATTTTTTGTTGTTGTTGCCTAATGGAGTCAAGAGAATTGCAGCTTCCGACGGGATATAATAAACATACTAGCAATATAATTATCTATCGAGCATATGATCTACTCAATTAGATTGACCAATAACGATCATCTCCTCTTGGGAGTATTCGAACCTGCTCCTCCAACATTAAGAGCTGAACACATGGCTATCGCACTCCTTTGATTGATAATTAAAAATCTAATTTAAAAAATAGCACGTTCGCGTAAGGCGCAAGTTCGACTCCCTAGGGGGAGAGGTCAAAATAAATCAACCTTATCAAAAAGATTTTAGGTTGCCTATGACCTCAAGATACCTAACCTTTTCGACAATTCGTGGCGTCGGAAGAAATTATGTACTTTCCATCGGATGCGCTAAGTCATCGAAAATTTATAAAGATTTAAAGATTTTAATGTGTTGCCATCTATGTTATATAATTTTACTGTGATATAATGAATTGTATTATTATCAATGATTTTAATTTGATGTCATTTGTAATATATAATATCATTGAGGTGTTTAATCATCATTAATTTAATTAGAACGTTCTCTGTTGAGGTAAACAAATTAAACTAAAATGTTTATTTGTGTATTTTGTACGTATTACCTCAATTTTAAAAAACATATTATATATTTTTTGTATGTGTTTTTAAAGAACTGTGAAAAAAAAAAGATTCTAGGTTTGAATAACTAATTTTTCTTGGTCCTTTATTTGACAGCCATGAAGGCACTAAAAACAAAAACAATCAATAAAACAGTTATGCAATACCAGAACAAATAAATAAAAAGAATTTACCAACAACCAATAAACAAACCTTAAAATATTATTTTTAAACATTTGAGTTTAAAATAAAAATGCGTAAAATTCCATAAATATTTTTTCTTTTTTCTTATAATCTAAGAGCGAACACAATGTAAATTGTTTTTGTTATTTACGCGTTGACTTTAAGGTGTTCGGTCCGTCATATATTGAAAAAATCTTCTCTTGTAATTTTATTTGCCATCAATTTAATACATTATTCATATCCGTAGGGATACATAATTTCAATGAACCAAATAGGCAAAATGAAAATGTAAATATGAACTACAATGTTTGTTTATATATTTCGCAACTGCCCTGAATAGTTTTACTCTGTTTCTGTATATAATTTTAGTGTATTTTATTTTACACTGTATTAAATTTTGCAGTCAACCGAATAAAATGTTTTAACCGAAAAAAAAAAGTGAAAGCATATATGTACTACATTCATGAGGAAGTAAAATGCTATACTTGTTGATTATCCACCATCTTCCATAATATTCTGTAGCAAATCAGAGAGATATATATTCTTTAAACTGATTAGATTTTAGAAAGCAGGTCATGTATAAATATATTCTATGAAGAATCACTGTTTTTATTTTAACAATTGTATTTCCCATTAAAAATATGATTTTTAATAACTCCAGTACTAAATTCGCCCAGCATAATTCAAATTATATAACATTTATAATTAGCTAAAGTAATATACATGTCATTGACTAACTGAAATCCCAAAAGCCTTATCGTATATCCCTTTTTTTAAATATATAATTAATAGCTCTACAGCAATAATATATTCCCTACGTAATAAAACAGAATGATGTTGTATAAACTCGAAGTAATATACGATGAACAAACGACAAAGTTTTTAAATATATTTTATATGTTTATATATAATTAGATGACTATAAATGTATTACTATATGGTTTTTGAAGAATAGAAAGGAGATAATACAATATAAATTAATAAATTGCTTGAATGAAGAAAAAATATTTATTGATGCCCCTATTCTTATTAAAAGCAGAAGCATCTTGATGTGTAATGTTATGAGAAAATTGCACTATTTTTTAACATAATGATACTATATAACAACATTGAGACTAGAGAGATATGAGAAGTACTATATAGTGTTGTGTCATTTATAAATTATTTTGTGAAATAGTCCTGGTTCTTGCATTCTTTTAGATATTTGTTTCTATATAAATATTTTACTATTTCAGAGAGGAAATGAGGGAGTTTAATTCTCCAAAGAATTTATTTCGTTGAAATTATAAATATACCAAAATGATTATCAAATATAAAGTTATTAAATATATATATATATATATATATATATATATATATATATAGATATATATATATATATATTTATATATATATATATTAGGGGGTATTATAGAAACCTAATATTAAGATATCAAAATGTCACCCCCTGCGAAAAGCTGTGTCATAAGAAACTAAATGATCCTAGAAGAATGGATTTTGGTTTGGAAATTGCGTTCAAAGATTTCGTTATAATGCAAAACTTTTTGATGTTACTTATTTTGAAAAAAATTAGTTTTATCAAATTTAGCTATGATCAATTTATGAGGGGGGGTGAAACCGAAATCAATTTTTCTAGGATAATTTATTTTCTTTTGCAGGGGTGACATTTTGATATCTTAATATTAGGTTTCTATATTACCTCTTAATATATATATATATATATATATATATATTATAATATATATATATATATATATATAGATATATATATATATATATATATATATAATATATATATATATATATATATATAATATATATATATATATATATATATATATATATATATATATTATATAGATTATATATATATATATATATATATATATATATTCATCGTTATGACAAAGACAGATCTATAAAAATCCTATGACTCTTCAAAAACATATATTGTTGAAGCAATGTTCTTTCGTTATATTTTTCACTTTTCAAGGATGAAATCGTTCAGCTAAGTTTAAAATGTATTATTTTCATTCAATTAATGCCACGGAAAGTGTCATGCCCGATTATTAAGCAAGGCTATCTTGAGAAAAGCTTAATACAATTCCAAAAAAAATTATATTTCATTTTTATATTTGATGCATTGAAGCACTGTAGGAGTAACATTAATATAAAAGGTTAAATTTAATACATTTCCAAAACTTTTATAAGGGGGGCAACAAACTTATAATACCTTAATTGTCCATGACGAAAAAGCACATAAGAACAAAGTGGAACACATTTAATCGATCAACAATGTACTAAAATGTGTCAAACCAATTGATCTACATATCATTTCAAGAAGTGAGATTGATTTTAGATCTGATTATACATATATTATAAATATCAAAAGGGCACAGAATAGAAAACAACTAGCATGGAGTTTGTATAAAAAATTTTATTCTCTGTAATAAAATACATATAAGTAAACTTATATACATATTAGGTAAAAAGTTATAAATACAAATAAACATTAGAATTTAAAAATCCTGCCTAAAAAACAATCAACCAAATTCAAATCCTATATTTCAATAACAGATATTATAACTTAGAAAATCAATTAAAATACTAATATAATACAAAAATCGAAATTAAGATATTTTAAACTTTTTCGAGAAATAATTTTTTATTATTCGCCGAAAGAGGGAACTTTGTTTGTCTAAAACACTGAAAATTATAAAGTGTTTGAACTTTGCCAGTTTTTAAAGAAAAACTTTTCATTATGAAGATATAAAAAAAACTTGCCATTTCTATCTTTATTTTGAGCATGAATTATTTTTTTAGAAATTAATTGTCGATGCCATAAATCACACTTGAAAAACAAAATATAAGTCATATTTTGCCTGTAATGGAAACTTTATTGAAGTAGAAGTGATTTTCCCCCATAAATTTAAGTCAAAAAATTGTTCGTTTACCCTTTATAGCCGTTTTGAAATAAATCAAGACTGTTCATTTTTTTATATATTTCCCTATAATGAGGGGATATTGAAAATGTACAATAAATGGTGAGACAAATTCTTAGTTAGAATGAGTTATCGATCATATTTAATAATTGTTTGGTATAATCATTTAAATCTAAAACTATTTTTTAGCATTACAATATTGAAGAACCAAAATTTTGTAAAAAAAGAACTACAATTTAAAAAATAATTAAAACAATAATACTTAAAAAGTTTGTGTTTCTTAATGTGAGAGGCCTGGATAAAAGTGGAGGCAGTTATGTGAGAGGAATTGAATTGGCGAAGAAAACTGGGCCCCAGTCACCCAAGGCAAAGTCGAAGGTGTGGATTGCCAATTGCATCACAAACAACAGAGTTGTGAGGAACGACGCTTTTGAGGAAATAATAATATCATCTAAAGCACGTTATTCTACCATGGCACTCAAAATACCTTCCCTTTTAGATGAATTCTGGACAAGTGCCGCCAGCATTGTAAAGTTTTACCCATCAACATCATGTAACTACAGTAAGTTATTCAAAAAAATATGAAATTTTAAAAATATCATTCACATGTTATCTGTTCTTAATAGTGTTTTATAATCAATAATGTCTTCGCTTAGAGTTTATCATATACTATAATGTTTATTTTATATTTAAACATGTATATATGCCCGTTTATATTGTCCTCTCTGAGCAAATAAAGGAAAAATACTTAAAAGACACATTAACAAAACGACGAGGAATAATATTGAGAGGGACATAATTGACAAATAATTTGTATACGCTTTCTCCCAGTGCCATCGAAATAGGTCAAAACATTAAGTAAAATGTACAGAAATGCCTCCCAGCCGGGATCCGACAGAACGTGCTGTGTATAAAGCACACTAGACTCCTATAATCACTTTTTAGATCATAAAATGGTTTTACCGAGATATCAAAAAAAGACGAGCCATTCCAATTGGATGGTAGCGTGGTACGAAGTTCTGAAACGTCTTGTCTTCATCTCCACCAGAGGAGCAACCCTTCCACAATTAACAATAAGAATACTCAAAATATGCAAATTGATCCACTGATGGCACTGATGAATATGAACAACAAATTTGTAGCCGAATCTTATTTATTTGTTAATAGATTGTCTAATTTCAATTTCTAATTCCTTGAATCCTCATTTATCGGTTCTCTCAAATCGAGAGGATCTATAAAAACAAACTTCATTCTAACCGATAAAAATATTAAATATTTCATTCAGAAAGTCTTCTATATTTTCTTTTTCTTTTAGTCAGTATCTCCTATGAGGAATATATATCCTGAAAAGTTTCAAAGAGTTAAATTATAATAATCTTCAAAGTCAATTAGTCTACAATTACTGGAGACAACTAAATATCGAATGTTTTTCTGTAAATAATTTAATATATATTTTTAATGGTATGTTGAAAGATTTCAATAAAAATATCCAATAGTGTCTGATAAGAATACTTTCATGTGTAGACATAATTCGTTCAACAATTATTGAGTAAACAGAAACGTGTGTAGATAGAAGCATAAACCAGATATACCTTTGCAGATGGGTTGTAACACAGTATTCGATGTCTTGAACATGTTCTGATTAGTTAAAACTTCTACAACCAATGTGCAATGACTAATCTGACACTAGGGATTATTTTCTTACCGACATGACATGGAAAAGAAAAAAACCAAACTTAAACGTAGAAACCAAGAGACATGTTGCATCTTTCTGAAATTATAGCATCAAATTAATCATGAATTTCGTACGTAATTATTTATTTATTTGTTCAAATTCATACAAAAAATATATATTTCTGTTAATGTATATTAGTGTTACTTTTTCAACTGTGCCTCTTTGTTGACGAAATTGAGGCTGATGTTTTTACTCTGATTATGCTAAATATGAATTATAAATATGAAATCAAGAAAGTCAAAGTTGAGGCCTCCAAATGTTTAATATTTTTTGCATCTAATTTAAACAAATTGATCTTCTTTCTAAAATTATACCACATAAGCATCCTACTGTGAAAAACAACAAAAGTTTTTAATTAAAAAGCCTAATATTTATTTATTGGGGACAGCTTTATTCTTAATTAAGAATTTTCATTAATTGGCTAAAAGAATCACTTTTTGCACCAGAAATAACATACTCTAAATATTACAAATTTATCCAAGAGGCAAAAATATATGATTTTCCGAAACATTTTTTAAATTTATATGATACTCATATAAAAAACTTCTTCAGTTATTACATCCGCTTTTTTGAGGGCTTATATATATTAAGACTTGTTGATTTATCGTTATTTGTTGTCGTTCGCAAACGATGAACGACAAACGACAAAGTTTTTGACAAACAACAAGGAAAAATCTTTATCGTTCGTCGTTCGTTTTGGCGCAAAAAAAAGACAAAGATTTTTCATTTTTATGGCAAAATTTTCCTTCCTAAAAAACTTCATCACGATTCCTTTAAAAAAGACGTCTATTAGGAGGCTCTCCAGGGAGATAGAAGTGCCGAAAAAACAATGAGAGAGCTCTTGAAGGAGGACTTTGGTCTGAAAAGCTTGGCCAAGACGAGGGTGCAGATGTTAACCTCTCTTCAACATGAAAAGAGGGTGGATAGATGCTAAAAATCAAGAATTTTATAAAGAATGATCTTAAGGGACGAATTTTTGTCTTCAGTGATGAGAAGACATTTTCTGTGGACAATACACCAACAGGCGAAATGACAGGTACATCAGCACCTCCACAAAGAGTGCTGGCCCTGAGATCAGATTCGTGCCAAGGTCCAAGCACCACCAAAGGTGATGATGCTAGGCTTCGTGGGCTCAGATGGTAAGGCCTTTCCTCCAATTTGGTTTGATGGATCTGTCATGCCACCACGTATCAGAGGTTCTTGTAAAGCATGTCTTCTTTTTAATTATCAACATATATTCATGGAAGAAAAAATTAAATCAAAACGTCGCAACTTATGATATGACATTTTAAGTCAGTAACCTGTATATTACTAATTTAATCATCAAAACGCTTATATTTTCCGTGAAGTAATCCAATATAATTTTATGGAAAACTTTTAAATCAAGAATTTTATACTTAATTATAGGCTGAAAAGAAGGAAGGATTTAAATCGGATATTTTTTTATAGCCCAAACAGATACGTCCAAGAGATAGTTTTTATAATCGGACTATTTTCTTATTGATTGATAGAACTCTTTTACCCTTAGAGCCGAATTTTTAAATCGTTTGACGAATTTCTCTCTCAATATAGTTTTCAGATTTTCTATTATTGCCATCCATCTATTCTTATTCCTTGTTTGTTTGTTTAGCTTCTATATCATCCCCACCTCACCGGAACACAATCCGGTATCAGTCGGTAACAAACCCTCTTGGAGCTAAACCGTTTACTATTTAGTATAATGTTAAATGTACAAAAGTAGTTAAATGCTTTTTAAGAGGAATTCTTCCAGAATACGTTTTTCTCATCAATCCCGTGGACTATTTCCCTCATTCCAGGTATTGTTCGAGGGCAGTCATAAGCAAGATGATGATAGGGGGTTGCTTCTCTCTTCTTCGCAAAGACGACAAACGGGACTCTCAGTTTTGCCCATTTTATAAAGATTTCAATTTAAACATTCTTACCCCCGATTGTCATATGTATTTATTTACATTCTTTTCATTTTTATTGTCATCTTTTTCATTTTAAATTGTTATCTGCTTTTATTGAGATGTCATAATAATAGAAAATAATGATGAATTCAATATACAACAATAAAAATTGATGAATAGATTAACTACTGGATTTAGTTCTTCCAGCCAAATAAAAGCTCTTTTTATATACATTATTTGCTTGGTATTTCTACGTCAAAAACTTATGCGGGCTTGATAAGTACACAAATTCTTTTTTTTTCATGTAGATTAACTTTCCTTATTTTGTTTGAAAGCATTCTTGACGCTTTCCCGTCAAGGAAAAAAAAAACTTATAAAGAGCAACAAAGGAACTAAGCACAAAACGAATGAGGCTTAAAATAGTTTATGATATAAAACATAATACAATATTTAGGGGAAGGAATTATGTGCATAAGCTCAATAAACTTATAGTATAGACTTATTCCTCGCTATGTCGCCTTCAAAACACAAAATACAACAACAAAATATCCAAGATAATGCCTAAGCAATACATATTTCAAATTCAAACCACACAAACGCTAGACACACTAAATTCTACAAATAAATTAACTTATTTTGAATGTTTCGTAAGATTTAATTATACTTTTAAACATTGTACTTTTTGCCCTAATTGGTTTGATAGAATTGCATCCGACAGGAAATAAATAAGCATTATAGCCTTAAAATTAATCAACCTAGGATATTATGAATGAAGTAGAGCAAACTGAATAAGTCACCTGGCCCTTCTGGATTCACGTTTGAATTTTACAAAAATATGAAGATCTTCTCTCCCCAATATTGTTAATTTTTTACGAAAAAGTGATGGCAGTGGGATATTTTCCTAGTTTCGCTTCTGAGGGACGCATGGTACTTATACCAAAAAGAACAAGGATACAGGATACCTGGACAATTATCGGCCCTTAACGATGCAGAATTGCATTTATAAGATATTCTGATATATTCTTGCAAATAGGATAAGAAAAATATCAGCCCGTACCTACATCCTTGTCAATACGGCTTCCAAAAAGATAAAATAATAGATATTGTGCCTTTTACAGTACAAACAATTACTGAAACCTACAATAACTCATCTATAGTTGCGATGATTTTGCTAAGGCGTTCGATTCATTATCTCATCAATATAATTCAGACTTTATTTCGGAAGGGGTTCGGGGACTTGTAATAAGGATGGTCGGCGTCATTCTCGCTGGCTCCAAAACAACCATCAATTATGGGAACAGTAGCAGCCTCCTTTTCCGTAAAAGAGGAGTTAAGCAGGTGATCCTGTGGCATCTATACTTTTCAACATAGGAATCGATAAACTCCTTCAGGAAATTCAATCGGATCGCCAAATTGTTGGTGTGCCAACGACACCGTCCCATTCAAAGTGTCTCTGCTATGCAGACGACCTCACGTTAGTCTTGAATGGAAGCCTTATAGAAACAATAAAGTATGTACAAAGAACAATGCTCTTACTAAAAAGATTTTCACTGACCTCCGGCTTAAAAATCAATGAAGCAAAAACCGAGTTTATCAGCAAATACAATGGACTAATTGCAAAAGGTTGGCCGAGCTTCCGAGAATCTGAAAGCATAAGACTACTAGGATCATGGATTGGGAGAAATGCTCAACAGAAGAATACTGAGCAAATAGTCAAAAAGGTAACTCGCTCGTGTCAATTCTTTGGGAGCTTGAATCTGTGCATGTGGGACAAAATCGTTGCCTGGAACACATACATAATTCCGACTGTGATTCACCTGTTTCGGATAACCCCTTACGATAGGGAAGCCTGCAAAGAAATATCCGAACTGAAAAACTCACTACTTGAGTTGAAGAAAAAAAAAACACATTTCTTATAACAGACTACATACCAATCTTAACAGTCTGTAATTTGTGAGTCTCGAATGGGGAAAGTTCAAAACTTTTATTGGATAAGGAAAATATGCTTGTCACGGGAACCCTGGGTCCTAATTTTGGAGAAATTTCTAAAAGAAAAGGATTTTTTTCCCAACGAGTATCCATGTGCAAGTTTTAAAAAGGTCCTTAAATGTCTTTCCCTTTACTCACCTAGGATGAAAAAAATATGCGAGGCATCCAAAGAAGTTGCAGCAAGTATGAACTTTCCTTGGATGGGAAATTCCTGTAACCCAGCGTATTTGTCTCCCTGATATACACACAGTATCTGGTGACATAGCAGCTGATCTGTGTTGGTCACCCTCACTTATCGACAAGATGGCGGATAACAGATTTAAAACGATCCTCGGCAAACATAAAATCATCCAGAGACCCTTAATACCATTCAAGATGAAAGTATCAACTGCTTCTACGGCTGACATAAGAAAAAGCTTTACAACAGATGCAATGAGCCCATTAAAAATTACTTAAATAGAAGAAGTATCCAAAGAGAGGCACAAGATAGTGTCAAAGCGGTTAAAAACACGTATCTTTCCGCTCCGGAAAAATGGTTGAAATACCGTCTCCTTTCGGGAACTCTGGAGGTGAGAGACAAGTTCTTCCAAGGGCAGAGGAGTATGTGTCGCTTTTGCAAGGAAGGCCCCGAAACGACAGATCACATTTTTTGGAGTTGCACTTCGCTCCGAGAGATCCTTAACTCTGTCTCAGAAACTCTCCAGGAGAAATTCGGAGTAGAGATCGGAAGGGAAGACTTTTTAGCCTCCTACCGCGGAGAGAAGAATCCAAAGTCAACGCCATCATCACAAAGTACAACAAATTATATATGCGAAGAGATCGTCGGAGGACCCTGACGTAGCAACGATTTTACCTATTTTTAAGTTATATACTAAAGTTTTACAATCCTTTTAATTATTTTACTAGTATTCTGTATTGTATTGATATCTTTAAAAAATATATATATCTGATTTGTTGACATTCGCTAAAAAATGTAATTTGTCGTTCATCCTTCTCAAAAAGATTGACAGACGTCTTTTTTTAAAGGATCGTGATGAAGTTTTTTAGGAAGGAAAATTTGCCATAAAAATGAAAAATCTTTTGTCTTTTTTTTGCGCCAAAAACGAACGACGAACGATAAAGATTTTTCCTTGTTGTTTGTCAAAAACTTTGTCGTTTGTCGTTCATCGTTTGCGAACGACAACAAATTAACGATAAATCAACAAGTCTTAAATATATATAAGCCCTCAAAAAAGCGGATGTAATAACTGAAGAAGTTTTTATATGAGTATCATATAAATTTTAAAAAATGTTTCGGAAAATCATATATTATTTGTCTCTTGGATAAATTTGTATATATTTAGAGTATATTATTTTCTGGTGCAAAAAGTGATTCTTTTAGCCAATTAATGAAAATTCTTATTAAGAATAAGCTGTCCCCAATAAATAAATATTAGGCTTTTTAATTAAAACTTTTGTTGTTTTTCACAGTAGGATGCTTATGTGGTATATATTTTAGAAAGAAGATCAATTTGTTTATAATTAGATGCAAAAAATATTAAACATTTGGAGGCCTCAACTTTGACTTTCTTGATTTTCATATTTATAATTCATATTTTAGCATAATCGAGTAAAAACATCAGCCTCAATTTCGTCAACAAAGAGGCACAGTTGAAAAAGTAACACAATATACATTAACAGAAATATATATTTTTTTGTATGAATTTGAACAAATAAATAAATAATTACGTACGAAATTCATGATTAATTTGATGCTATAATTTCAGAAAGATGCAACATGTCTCTTGGTTTCTACGTTTAAGTTTGGTTTTTTTCTTTTTCCATGTCATGTCGGTAAGAAAATAATCCCTAGTTGTCAATTAGTCATTGCACATTGGTTGTAGAAGTTTTAACTAATCAGAACATGTTCAAGACATCGAATACTGTGTTACAACCCATCTGCAAAGGTATATCTGGTTTATGCTTCTATCTACACACGTTTCTGTTTACTCATAATTGTTGAACGAATTATGTCTACACATGAAAGTTTCTTATCAGACACTATTGGATATTTTTATTGAAATCTTTCAACATACCATTAAAAATATATATTAAATTATTTTACAGAAAACATTCGATATTTAGTTGTCTCCAGTAATTGTAGACTAATTGACTTTGAAGATTATTATAATTTAACTCTTTGAAACTTTTCAGGATATATATTTCCTCATAGGAGATACTGACTAAAAGAAAAAGAAAATATTAGAAGACTTTCTGAATGAAATATTTAATATTTTTATCGGTTAGAATGAAGTTTGTTCTTTATAGATCCTCTCGATTTGAGAGAACGATAAATGAGGATTCAAGGAATTAGAAAATTGAAATTAGACAATCTATTAACAAATAAATAAGATTCGGCTACAAAATTTGTTGTTCATATTCATCAGTGCCATCAGTGGATCAATTTTGCATATTTTGAGTATTCTTATTGTTAATTGTGGAAGGGTTGCTCCTCTGGTGGAGATGAAGACAAGACGTTTCAGAACTTCGTACCACGCTACCATCCAATTGGAATGGCTCGTCTTTTTTTGATATCTCGGTAAAACCATTTTATGATCTAAAAAGTGATTATAAGAGTCTAGTGTGCTTTATACACAGCACGTTCTGTCGGATCCCGGCTGGGAGGCATTTCTGTACATTTTACTTAATGTTTTGACCTATTTCGATGGCACTGGGAGAAAGCGTATACAAATTATTTGTCAATTATGTCCCTCTCAATATTATTCCTCGTCGTTTTGTTAAAGTGTCTTTTTAAGTATTTTTCCTTTATTTGCTCAGAGAGGACATTTATAAACGGGCATATATACATGTTTAAATATAAAATAAACATTATAGTATATGATAAAACTCTAAGCGAAGACATTATTGATTATAAAACACTATTAAGAACAGATAACATGTGAATGATATTTTTAAAATTTCATATTTTTTTTTGAATAACTTACTGTAGTTACATGATGTTGATGGGTAAAACTTTACAATGCTGGCGGCACTTGTCCAGGATTCATCTAACACATAAAATTAAATTGTATATATATATATATATATATATATATATATTATATATATATATATTATATATATATATATATATATATATATCTATATATATATATATATATATATATATATATATATATAATATATATATAATATATTATATATATATATATATCAGGAAACGACCGGGACACTTTTTTTTGCTGGGACCCTGGCTGGAAATTAAATTTTTCAAGCCGGGCCGGGACCAAATCTTACTGGGACTTTAATATATTATTTCCTTCATCGTTCTGAAAGTGACGACGTTTTTTTAGGAAATATTTAATACTAAAAATGTCGAACGAACAAAATTTTAAAGTCCCAGCCTGGTGATTTTTAGACACCAGGCCGAGCCAATAAAAAAAAACTGGGACCCGGGTCGGGTACTTGGTCGTTTCCTATTTATATATATACATCCTTTAAAATTAATATCATCCTTACCATTCATAACATTAGTGGAAAGAGCTGTAAAACTAGTTTACGGAGGCATCTGCAAAAGTTGATGGATATAATCAACGTCATAGATATACATACATATATTAGCAACCATGGAGTAATATAAAAACCTTACATTTAAAACAAAGAAAGAATATACAGTTTAATTTTATGTGTTAAATTTACTGTATAAAAATTAAGATGTGAAAAGTAAACGTATTTAAAAACTAGAGGCATGTATACACTCAGAGAGTGCAAACCTCCGCCGATCCCCACCAATGAATCACTTAACGGAATTACAATCCAATCATATATGTCTACATAAGTAGGTGTGTTTGGTGAATATGAGTGAGGAGAGAGCCATCCTAAAAAACATCCATTGACGTCATACTAGTTATTCGTCAATTCAAAAATACGTCACTGGATGTTTAAACTTCTTTCTTTTCTCCATCATCTTCTTAATATTAGTGTTATATTTTATTTAATATTAATATTAAGAGGAAGACAGGAAGAGAAAGAAGTTTAAGCGCCCAGTGACGTAGTCCTTAGCTGATAACGAACAATATTACGTCAATGAATATTTTTTAGCGTTTTTTCTTTCCTACTCCCTGAATAGAGACCCATTTTATTATTATATTTTTAGTATTTAGCTCATTTTGCTTCTTAAATAAGCACTCAGAGATGCCAAAATTTAATCACTTGTTCCTTTTGGCATTTCAAAACTCTCCACAAAGTTTCATCCGAATCCGTTCCGTACTTTTTGAGTTGTCCTGCTGACAAACCAAACCATCAAACTAACAAACCAACAAACCAACGCCAGTGAAAACAATACCTCCTTCGGCGGAGTAATAACTTAAAAACATCTACATGACTACCCTCTTTTTCTTTTTCCTTCTTGAAGCTATAAAGAACCCTAGTAGGAGCTGTTATTTAAAAAACGGTTGGTGCTCAGCACCTATATTCATTTATTGGCACTAAATATTATTTGACAAAAATAGAAAAAATAACAAAGTCATAATTGACCATAGCTAATTTAGTAAAACTAATTTTTTTCAAAATAAGTACCAACAATTTTTTTTTGAATTATAACGAAATCTTTGAACGCAATTTCCAAACCAAATACATTTTTCAGGATCATTTAGTTTCTTATGACACAGCTTTTGCAGGGGGTGACATTTTGATATCTTATATTAAGTTTCTATAATACCCCCTAATAGAATACATATAATATTTATAACTTTATATTTAGTCATTTTTGGTATATTTGTAATTTCAACGAAATATATTCTATTGAGAATTAAGCTCCCTCATTTTCTTTCTGAAATAGTAAAATATTTATATAGAAACAAATATCTAAAAGAATGACTATTTCACAAAATAATTTATAAATGCCACAACATTATATAGTACTTCTCATATCTCTATTAGTCTCTATGTTGTTATGGGTATCAGCTATGTTTAAAAAAATAGTGCAATTTTCTCACTACATTACACCACCAAGATGATTCTGCTTTTTAATAATGAATAGGGGCATAAAATGAATATGTTTTCGTCATTCAAGCAATTTATTAATTTATAATGTATTATCTCCTTTCTATTCTACAAAAACGATAAAGTGTATACATTTTATAGTCATCTATATTATATACAACATATAAAATATATATTAAAAACTTTGTCATTTGTTCATCATATATTACTTCGAGTTTATACAACATCATTCGTGTTATACGTAGGGAATATATTATTGCTGTAGATCTATTAAATATATATAATAAAAAAAATGAGACATACAATAAGAGGCTTTTGGGATCTCAGTTAGTCCAATGACATGTATATTACTTTAGATAATTAAAATGATATATAATATGATTATGTTGGGCGAATTTAGTACTGCAGTTATTAAAAATCATATTTTTAATGGGAAATACAATTGTTTATAAAAATAAAAACAGCGATTCTTCATAAAATATATTATACAGTTATTACATCCGTCTTTTTGAGGGCATATATATATTTAAGACTTGTTGATTTATCGTTCGTTTGTTGTCGTTTGCGAACGATGAACGACAAACGACAAAGGTTTTACGAACCATAAGGAAAAATCTTTATCGTTCGTCGTTCGTTTTTGGCGCAAAAAAGACACAGATTTTTTATTTGCATGGCAAAAATTTTCTTCCTAAAAAAAAGTCATCACAATTGCTTTCTAAAAAGACGTCGTCAATCTTTTTGAAAATGATGAACTACAAACGACAATAGGGATTCAAACCTACGCTCCCAACATTGAGAGTTGAACACACCTGAACGCACACGGCTATTGCACCCCTTATATTTGATATTTTTTAATGTTAAAAATCATTGTGATAAATAACGTAGAAGAAACATTTTTGTGACCCAAAAATGGTTTTAGATAAAAATATTTGTGAGTCAAACAAATGAATTCCAATTTTTGAGTGTCATTTTTTGAAGATCCTTGATGATATTTCTCATTCGCTGCGCTTCAGTATCAGACAATATAAATCTGTCAGCCATGATTGCAACCTTTGGATAGTTCCTCTTATTTCGTTCTTATCTTTTGAAACCCTGAATGCCAACGTCATGGATATATTATCAACCATGGAGTCAATAAAAAACTTCCTACATTAAAAACAAGAAAGAATATACAATTTAATTTTATGTGCCAAATTTACTGCATGAAATTAAGATGTGGAAAATAAACATATGTAAAAAAACTTAAAAACATCAACATGAATACCCTTTAATCTTTTCCTTCTTAAAACTATAAAAGAACAATAGTAGGAGCTGTATTTAATAAATAATTGGTGCGTCAGCACTTATGTTAATTAATTGGCACTAAATATTATTTGACGAAAATTTGCAAGAAATACAAAACTAATTAATTGATCACATCTAAATTTGTTAAACTAATTTTTTCAAATAATAACAATACAGTTTTGCTTCATAACGAAACTTTTGAACGCAATTTGAGGGGGGATAAGGGGGGTCAAAATCCATTTTTCTACGATCATTAGTTCTTATGACGCAACTTTTTGCGGGGGGTGGTAGTTTGATATCTCAATATTAGGTTTCTATAATAGCCCTAATATATATATATATATATATATATATATATATATATATATATATATATATATATATATAATATATATATATATATATATATATATATATATATATATGTTGCTGAAGAGATGGAGATCCATAGAGATCACGATCGTATTCTCACCTAGGAGGGACTACGATCGTTATCTATACTAGAAGAATAAACAACTCTGTAGTGTTATCTCATGTAGGAGGGATGACGACTTAAGTATGAAGATGGTCGACGATGTTATTTTTTTATCATGTCTGATTTCTTCTCAGAAGAGTATCAAATTATCATCATATAGGTCGGTGATATAGATACAATATTAGTAAAACATTGGATCGCATTGTTTGAATACAATTGAAATCATTTTCACCAAAATATAGAATAGAATCGCAAATGAAAAAAATAGTTTGTACAACCTCTCCAAATTTAAGTCGTCATCTCTCCTAGAATAGATAAGGTTCGTATTCTTTACCAGGAGAGTCAACGATTCTACTAGATCCATCTCTGCTGCGATATATATATATATATACATTCTGTCAAGAAAGTACCGGGAATTGTCGATTAAAACAACATTTTTACATTTAATCATCAAAATTTATTGGGTCGCCTTCAAAATAGGCTCCATTTGCTCCAATACATCTATGCCAACGGCACTTCCAATCATCGAAACATTTTTTATAGGCGCTTTCCGGGATGGACTTTAGCTCTCGCGCCGAATTTTGTTTTATGGCTTCAATCGACTCAAAACGGGTGCCACGAAGGGGCAATTTTAGTTTTGGAAGAGGAAAAAGTCGCAGGGAGCCAAATCCGGCGAATACGGTGGTTGCTGAAGCACGTTCGTTGAGTTTTTGGCGAGGAAGTGAGTCACAATCGTAGCTCGGTGAGAAGGCGCGTTATCGTCATGCAAAATCCATGAGTTGTTCGCCCACAAATTTGGTCGCTTCTTACGGATACGCTCACGCAAACGTTTCAAAACGCCTAGGTA
>CP045902.1:6111846-6119346 GCA_013387185.1 Caligus rogercresseyi
TTTCCTATATTTCAATATATTATTAAATTATATAGTCATGTTATTGACATATTTTGATTTAAATAATTAAAATATAGGTAAATGTGAATTTGTATTTTTTTCTCTAAATGCTTATTTTTTTTTAATTTATCAAAATAGTATCTGTATTATATAAAATACTTTGACAGCCAATTATCAATAACCAGAACCATATTCCAGTATAGCTTAATAAACCAAAAAAAATAAACCCCTAAAAAGGTATTATATTCTTTTGCAACTCTTTACATTATTATTTGTTTCTAAATTTAGAACATATTCCCTAATGAAGAGCTATATAAAAATTCAGGCTTGTTGATCGGAGTTTTTTCTGATCGGCGATCAATAGCGATATAGCGATATTTGATCGCTGATCGGAGTATCGCAAAAGGTCCTGATCTTTATATCTTTTGATCGTAAGAAAATCACTAAAAAATAGCGATCCGATCAATTTTTATAAAATAACTAAAAAAGAAAAAAAAATTGTAATATGGATTTTTGATACAACCCCTACAGTTCTTAAAACTTAACTAGCTGTCACATTGACCAAATCCATTCCACCAACTATTATTTGTTTAGAAAACACAAAATACAGACTAATACTAATGGAAAAAGCCAGTGTGTGCTGTCCTGATATATTTTTGTCCTAAAATATACAGACAGGCGACTATGTAGAAGTCATTGTTTTGGTGCTCATAGGCTATGGGAAACATTTATTCTGGCATCTCCTGTCTTAAAATATGCAGACATATGTCAATTGTGGAGCCAGAGTGTTGGAGCTCATAGGCTATGAGAAACATTCATTCTGATATTTTTGTCCTAAATATACAGACAGGCGCCTATGGAGAAGTCGTTATTTTGGAGCTCATAGGCTATGGAAACATTCATTCCATTGCATATAGATGAATACTTATAAAGGTTTGACTGTATAAACATTGAAATTTTTACTTAATTTTTTTGTTGATCGCAATTAAATTGATCGGATCGCTGATCGGAAAAATCCTTGATCGTTATATCGCTATATCGCAAAGAATTTCTGATCGCTATTGTTGATCGGATCGCTATTTTTTTCCTGATCGCTCACAAGCCTGTAAAAATTCAAAATAGAATTAAATCATTGAAGATGTCAGTATGAATTATGAGAGGAAGTAACTCAAATGAAAATGAAGACTACAATTTGAGTCTTGCTAAGTAACAAGATTCATCTTGATAGAAATAAATAAGAAAGCTACATAAGGGGCACGCTAAGACAATGAAGGATAGGGAATAAAAATATCATAATTCGTTTGTTTTTTAGTATGAATGCTTTGTTTTATGAAAAATGCATTGAATTGGGAAAATGAAAGGTAATGTATTAATATAAACTTTCATATATATATATACTCTTTCATATATATATATACTCTTTCATATATATATATATATATATATACATATATATATATATAGATATATATAATATATATATATATATATATATATATAGATATAGATATATATATATTATATATATACTCTTTCATATATAAATAAATATACAGTGGTGGGCACCGCTCACTTTTTTGCTGTTCCGCTCACCGCTCATCCGCTCACTTTGGGCAACTGATCCGCTCCCGCTCATTCGCTCATTTTTTAGTACTGCTGTCCCGCTCACTTCATTCCGCTCTTCCACTCAGGTTGTCGGAATAGGTCCGCTCACTAATTTTTAGGTCCGATCACCAATTTTTTACTATAAAGTCCGCTGCAAGCTTATAATAGCCTAAAATAAGTATTTCTTGTAAATAATACCTCATAAATATTAATATTATTTAGTTATTAAAACTTATTATAACTAATTATTAATATTTATAAATAATTAATTTTAAGAAACACCTATTTCAGGCTATTTATCTAAGTAATATCTTCAAATAAGTAATAACTACTAAATATTAATAAATAAAACCAGAATGGTTTAATAGTTAGGTAATAACCGTTTAATGAAATTATAAAATATTACATATTGACAAACATCTTTAAAAAAAAAGAAAACAGTCACAAAAAAACACTACTTCTCCTCCTCCTCCTGATTTTGAGGGACATGATGTGCTGCTGTATGATGTCCATGTTCCCCTTCATGAAAATCAAGTTCTCAAAGTTTTCGGCCGTGAGGCACGACCTCTTGGCCCTCAGCAGTCAGAGGCCATACTGAACAGCCGCTCCACCGCAGCAGAGCTGGGGAGCGGCGTGTTGTACTTGAGAAAGCTCCATCCAGGCCTCCCTGTGGTTCTGGGGGAACATGTCCCTTGACACCTCCATGGAGGCCTTGATGGGCCTCCTGTTCCAGGCCTGGATGTCATTCGGGATCTTCTCGCTTTAACATTAACATTAACTTTTTATGTTACTTGTCACACTGCTCACGCATTATTCAGATGAATTAAGAATAAGATTAATTTTATAAAATTTAAAAATTGTACTTAATAAATGAATAGCTCAATTAAATTAATCAATTTACTAACCTGTAGCTTCACTCTCCGCTCAGAGGTCGGGTTCGGGTCACAAACTTATCCATGACTCGTGATTCGTAAAAAAAACGAAAAAGTAAAGTATACTGACTCAGAGTGACCGTCAGACAATGAGCACACACGAACACAAACGTATACACAGAGAGAATAAGAGTGCCAGAGAGAGACAAAACTTGTACGCCGAGTAAGTACTAGCTGGTACTAAGTAGGGTCCCATATAGCCATTTAATGACATCATCAACATATGTGTTATGACGTCATTTTTTCAGATGGATTTCTAATCATACTACATGTAATAATTATTTAATAATTATAACAAAGATAATTTTATCTCTTTTATATTTAGAGAAGAAAGAGAAAAGTTATATTTTAATAATGTAACTTTTCTCTCCCTTCTCTGAATATAAAATGAAATTCTATATGGGACCATGAACGCAACCTCTTTGTTATGACGGGGGTACACATTTTATATATTAAGAAAGGACTGATTGTCACTTATTCTCTCTGCGTATGCACAATAACTGCACGACGTGAACTGAGTGCTACGCGTGGCAACACTGCTGCCACGTGTCTAGACAATAATAAACAATTTATGGCGTACCTTTTTAGTCCATGCCACGTTAGCGGCATTACATTTAGAGCAAAAAGCGAGAAAAAGTAGTCTTTTTTCTATGAGTAATCCTTTTTAATAACGGAAACTTTTTTTGTGAGCGAATGACCTTGCTTTTAGAGGGTCCGATCACCACATTCCGCTCACTTCTCGCAAAGATTATCCGCTCTTTGCATTCCGCTCACCAATTGCTCCTCCGCTCAGAGTGGAAGAGCGGACGAGCGGAATAATGAGCGGAAGTGCCTACCACTGTAAATATATATATATGTATATATCAGAAACGACCAGGTACCCGGCCTGGGACTTAAATATTTTCTTTCGTTTTTCATTCATAAATTGACGACGTTTTTTTTAGAAAGTAATTTTCGAAATATTTTAAAAAAAATGTCATCACTTTTTCTGAGATTTTTTTTTTAATTCTTTAAAAAACCGGTCTCGCTTTATTTTGGAATTTTTATCCTAAAAAAAAACGTCACTTCAAAATGTCGAAGGAATGAAAATATATATAAAGTCCCGGCCCTGGTCCCTGCGAAAAAAAGTGTCCCCGGTCGTTTTGTGGTTTAATATAGGTATATTATATATGTTTGTATATATGTGTATATATATTTGTATATATATATAATTATATATATATATACATATATATATATATATATATATATATATATATATATATATATATATATATATATAATATATATATATATATATATATATATATATATTATATATATATATATATATATTATATAAAGTATTATATATATATATTAATGTATTATATATATTTTAGAAAGAAAGAAAGAAATACTAATCTTGAATCCTTTGTTATGCATACATTGGATTAAAAGTTTTTAATTTGCTTAGATTAAAAAATGAATGGCGAAAACTCCACACAACACCCTTGTTATCTCGACAGTTAAACCATATGTAATAAAGGGTTCATGTATTTCAAAGCTCCTAGTAAAAATAGTTCCGCTTACTAATAATCAAGACATGATATGTGTGCGGCAAATATCAATGAACTTTTGAAAATATCCTCCATACATATGATTAGGTAATAGCAAATATTTTAATATGAAAAAGTTCAATAAAATGCTATTTACCAAGAATTGAACAATCGATGAATCAATTGTAATTTAAAGATTAATTCACAGATTGTCCAAATTATCAAAAATTGATGACGTCAAAAGCTTTTATCTCCAAATTGTTTGTTTTCTTTGAATAACATAAAAAGAGACTTTGTATTATATTTTTTTACAATTGAATATATGACTTTGATGAAAAAAATCTGTCTCAAGGGGAAAATAATACATAAAGAACTTTCATTGGCTTCTTTTGTTATGATAATAAAAAAGAAACTGCAATTTATGAATGGGAAAAGTAGGGAAATATTTTATCATTTTATATCTACTTAAGGATTTGGTATTGTTAAAAGTGTGTGTGAGTGTGTGTAATCCTTTATTTGATTTAAATAATCAGCTATTTGCTGGTCCGTTTTAGCTATAATAATAATATTAAAAAATCATTCCTGTGTATAAACACATACACATATATATAAGCATTAAAAACACGTATAAAATTAAAAATACTAAAATAAATAAATCCCCCTAAATTGGGGTACTGCGGCCAATGGTCCTGGCTACGTCCCTTGCCGCAGCTAGTGTCCTGGCCGACCTCAGGGACTCAAAATGTTCCACACAGACACTGCGTGGGACGCAAATGTGTCTGTGCCGCCCTTAATGGACACGTCACCGAAGTCGTAGACCTCGTCGGTCTCTTTGGGGTATGTCGAATCAAGCTAGTAAATAATATTTTGTTATGTTTTTTCCATAAGAATTATAACTTCAGTCATGATAAGGTAATTTTTTAACATTTTTCATTAGCAAATAGTTTTATGAGTAATAACCAACCAATAAATAATTTGAAACATTTAATATTTATCAAGTTTTTTTCTTCTATGCATGAAGAAAAGGTACAACATGCATTTTAATATTGTGAAAATAGTTCTTTATGTGATTTGACAACAATAAATGGCATTAACTTAGCTAGTAGCCCGTACGGGCCTCAATGAAAGATAAGATATAATATACTAAGATAATGGATTATCGGAGGCATGAATCTAAAGGATTCAATCCTTTTTTTATTAGTTTTGGTACTTTTATTGTCTGAATCATCGCATGATCTACTAAGTGATATAACAATGTGACAGAATTGAGCATATACGCCCTTTATACACTTCATATTATTTTTAAGACTTTACCAGACTTATTTTCTATTCACCACTGAACAATCAAAATAATAATACTACTAAATTACAATTAATCCTTTAAATAAGTTTGCCGGTTGCTTTCATTATTTATATTTCTCCCATAAAGCAAACGTATTGCAAGGAAGTCAAAACTGTTTTTAAAATGACGATGCAACTTTGGGAAGAAAGAAACGGGAGTTGCAGTTTTTATATTGATAACTTTTAAGTTCAGTTCGATTTTTTTTGTTGAATATTAATTAATTTTGAATGAGAGTTGATTGCAAATACCTAAAGTGTGTCTGATTAAGGAGTAAAATTATACTCCTTATAGATTATGAGAGGATCGCAAGCGCTCTGAAGTTCTTTTTAATATATTTTTTTGCAGTTCGTGATATACATGGTTATCTGGATGAGTTTCTTGAACATTTTGGAGTTCTCAGTGACAAACAACTAGAAAGATTTTAATCAAGACATGAAGATTATAGAAGAACGTTGTCGATGACGATGAAAAATATAATATTATTGGAACATCTAAAGATAGAGCACCCACAAACAAAAATGTTGCTTAAAAAATATTTGTTTCATTAAATCATGAAGCTTATAATAAAAATATTTTTTCTATAGAACATATGTATAATGTAAAATATATTTTATAAAGGATTATAAATATATTTATATATATTACATCATTAAAATATCACAACATACGTTTGCCTCACTTAACCTATAACGTTTTATTCCCAAAAACAATTCCTATAGTTTTTTTATTATAAATTAATCAATAAGAACCATTAGGAGCATTAAGTCGACAAGCTTAGCTCAAGAAATTAAAAAATCCGGACTCTAGAGCTTAACTAATGAGGATAACGGATGCGGATATAGTTGTTCTTATTTCATAAGATTTTTTGTTTAATCAAGCGAGTCTTGAAGTATCCATCCCTTTTGTATTCAGAGACCCAAAATCTCCCTTTTCATACATGAAGTCCATAGTTTTCGACTCCGAGACTGATATGGTGGGTTGATCCGGAGATTATTATATCATGGACATTGATTTCCAAATCATGAGCCTTTACAGATGAGACTCGAAGGGCGAGGAGGACACTTTCATTTGTTTGTTGAGGAAGAGCAATCCCAAAGAGACTACCTCTTCTAGATTGACGAGTCCAAGAGACGCGTAGAAAGAGAGTTCATGAATGGAGTCTCCGTAGTCATCCGAGACCCGGAGGAAGGTAGATATGTGAAGATAAATGGGTAGGAGAAGGTCTTGAGGAATCTCCTCCTTTCCTGATCCAGGTGCCCAAAGATTCCATTTCCATGTGTAAATTTACTATTTTTCGATCCCGAGACCTTCAGGATGGGAATAAGTTAATTATCTTCCTTCTGGTGTCTTTCTCTATCTGTGTGACTTTACCTGTGTGACTCTCTCTCTGTGTCTCTCTCTCTCTTTTATTCCATCTCTCTCCCTCTTTCACTTTCCCCCTCTCCCATTCGGTCTAAAAATATAAAAATATACCATGAGTCCCTAAATATGGAAGAGGTGTACGAAAGTAGAACTAAGCCAAATAAATATTAATTCACTGTAATAGTTAATATTATATTGCGACCTTTTTTATAAGTATATAGATTGTCGTTAAAAAAATGTTCATTGAAAACTATTTTGTCGATATGCTCTTTGTCGCTATGATGCCAATTCCTCCATTTTTTAATTCAATATAAAAGAAGCAAATTTAACAAAGTAAAACTGTGCCCAACTTTCAAATTTAAAGGGCTCAGGTTGGACTCCGAAAGCGGAAGGAAAGTATCTTATAAACTAGTATTACAAGATCCTAAGTTCATGGAATCATTTGAATGTTAGAATACTCATTCATGTCCACACAAATATATTTTTCATGGATTTTAAACATGAAAAAATATATGCACAATTTATCATTATATACTCAACTATTTCGTTCGTTTTGTATAATTATGAGTTGTATACATCTTCCTAACACTATGCAAAACGAATAAATGTTAGAAATCTTTTTCCTCTATCTTTATATAGGTAAATACATATATATATATATATATATATATATATATATATATAATATATATATATATATCTATATAATATATATATATAT
>CP045902.1:6121846-6229247 GCA_013387185.1 Caligus rogercresseyi
CAAAATAAGGGGGCGTACAATGAATAATATATTGCGTTGAAATGAAGAAGATGTATTTTCCACATACAGGAAAATGTATTTTCAAAGAATTAATAGTATATTAATCATATATGATTTATATTGCCTACGCAAATATATTTTAAAATATAATTTGGATCCTGTCCGAATTTTTATTAAATTTTGCTTATAGATTAAAATGTATTGAAGGATGTCTTCGGCAAAGGGGAGAGATAGCAAAACCTCTCATTCCTTCAAGACAGTAATTTATTTAAAAAATTATATTAAAATGCAAATAAATAAGCATCAAAAAGCTTTCCTTTGAAACGACACAGCCTTTGATCCTTACATAAAAAAGGAATACATGTTTAAAATAGGGAAAAGTATTCAAAGAATATATATATTAGACAATTAACGATATTGAATCAGATTACTAAGAGTTAATATGGTTTTAATATTCCTTATATTTAATGTAATATATACAAAAGAAGAAATGCTATTCAAGAAAATATTGATTTTGCCCTTAAAATTGGTAATGGCTTATATATATATACATATATATCAGACTTGTTGATCTATCGTTCATTTGTTGTCGTTCGCGAACGATGAACGACGAACTATAAGGAAAATTCCTTATCATCGTCGTTCGTTTTTGGTAGAGTTTTTATTGACTCTATGTTTGATAATATATATCCATGACATTGGCATTCAGCGTTTCAAAAGATCAGAACGAAATAAGAGAAACTATCCAAAGGTTGCAATCATGGCTGACAGATTTAGATTGTCTGATAATGAAGCGCAGCGAATGAGGAAATATCATCAAGGATCCTCAAAAATGACACTCAAAAATTGGAACTGATTGTTTGACTCACAAATAGACCAAATAAAGTGGTTTGAAGCTTGAAAATCAATGGAAAAATAATAAAAAGACGAAAAATATTTTCTCAACTTATAAAGAGGAGCAGTGCTACAGTGTCTCCAATTCGGACATACAAAGATCAAATGCCAATCCTCTAGCAAAGTTAGCTATATGGATTTCGAAAAGAACTTTAGAGAAGGGCTTCGTCTTCCAGTAAGGATCTCTGGTGAGGAAGAGAAGAAAGCAACAGAGGAAGTTGCCCGTCAGGAAGAAGAAGAGGAAATAGAATCTGAGAAAAAGAGTGAAGAACACTCCTTGGGAAGTTTTTCATCCACCCAACCTACCACAACTACCAATAAGACAGTTAAACCTATTTCTAATTCAGTATGCGAAGGATCTTCAAATGAAGCATCATCAATTCCTAAAGGACAAAAAACACCTTCATTGAGGGATGACTGGACGAAGGTTATGTCCAAAGGTAGTGCAATCCCAACAAAGAAAACAACATCTGTTTTAGAGCCTAAGAAGAGTAAAAGGTTCCTTAGTAGCCCAGAGACAGAGAACAGCAAAAGAACAAGAGACTGACTTGAACGAGCTAGAGTCTACTTCCACTCCACAAGATTAAATAACTAAAAATTGTAAATACTTTTTGCAACTTCTCATCTCCTGTACTCTAATGATCATGATCGCACTAATCCTGTTTACCCTCTTCACAAACTCAAAAAAAGGCTGTAACCAGCTAAAATACAACAATTTTTCCTTTAAAATGAATACTTTCATCAACCCGATGCTCAGTCCTACGATTCAAGCAAGACTGCAGGCCACATACTACCCAGAAAAACTTACCCCCTATTAAATGGTATTGGAGGAATCAAATAACGACACAAATACACAATTAAAAAATGGTTTAAGCTATAGTTGTATAAAGTGTACTCAAATAAATATGGGAAAACGATTGACATGCCTGACAGAGCTTAGTCGGAGGTCCCTCGGCAGTGAAAGCTGCCTCTTTCTTGTCACTGAGCCCCCTCTGAAAAGAGGTGGAACTGGTCTGGCTAACGTCCGAGGATTGTCTGGCTTCGTTTGTGATAAACCTAAGCCGAGGGCGGCAATTTTTGTGTCGTCTGATATTATAATATCTCAAATCCCAAAGTTCTCCTCGGAGGACCTCGTGGTTTGTTCAATAAAAACCATAAACAATAAGAACTTAGTTGTGGCGAGTTATTATTCTGACATTACCAAAGAGGACTCTTGTGCTTTGATTGCACCCCTAGTTGAATATTGTAATTCAAATCATAAACCTCTTCTCATCTGCGGTGACTTTAATGCCAGAAGTACCCTGTGGAGAGACAAATTAACAAACCCACGCGGTGAGAAACTGGAAGAATTCATGGCCAACTTTAATCTCAGTCTTCAGAATGTGGGATGTATCCCTACATTCGTCGGTGGAATGGGAGAATCAATCATTGATCTGACTCTCACAAATCCATGGAGTCAGTCCCTTGTTTCATCATGGAAAACGATTGACGACTTCTCAGGTTCAGATCACAGATTTTGTGTATTTCATGTCAATGCAGCAAGATACCTCACAGATGACATTAATTACCGGAGCGTCAATTGGGTTTCCTTCAGAGATCATTTATCATCATCACAACCAAGTAGACAGTTTCGTTATCTATGTGATAATGACATTGACATAGAAGCCAATAACATAGCAACAGAGCTACTGGGGGCATTAAAAAGCTCTTGCAATGTTAGATCTGGAATATTAAGGAAGGCAAATCCCTGGTGGAATGATGATCTCCGGATGCAAAGACGCAGGGTTAAATACCTCGAGCGGAAGGGTAGATCATGCCTCTACAAAGCCGAGAAACAATATATAAGAAAATGATTATTAAAGCGAAAAGGGAGGCCTTCAGAGAGTGGGTGACATCTTTAGAAGGACCAAAGGACATCTCCCGACTTATGAAATCACGAGCTAATCACACAAATGTTCGTGTAGGTATCATGGACAACAAAGATAACGAAAAGGACAGTCTGAAACTTCTACTTGATGAGCACTTCCCTGAATCCATTGAAAATGATCCAGCTGGCAGTGCACAGCAATCAAGCTTTCAAATCACAGAGCCGCTGGAAGATTACTTCAGTGCTGAATCCGTCAAAAGTGCAATAAAAAGTCTGAAATCAAACAAAAAGCCTGGTCCTGATCAAATACCTGCCCAAGCATATAAACATGTACCTGACTGCATTGTGAGCCGCTTAGTTACACTTTACAATGCTGTTTTTAGTACAGGATACACTCCTAAAATTTGGAGGGAGTCAAAGTAATATTTATCCCTAAGCAGGGTAAAACCAACTATAGTGAACCAAGGGCCTTCAGGCCAATTACTCTCACAAACGTGTCTCTGAAAATACTCGAACGAATGGTTCAATGGAAAATCTTCGAAAAATGTGATTGGTATCTGGACAACCAGTATGCGTTTACCAAAGGGAAGTCTATAGACACTGCAATAAGTAGGCTTGTGGACTGCTGTGAAAGTAGTTACTATTCAAAAGAAGAGGCCCTTGTTGTATTTCTTGACATTGAGGGTGCCTTTGATAGGGTAACCTTCGATCACATAATGGACGCCATGACCAAATTTAGGACTGACCATAGAATAATTATGTGGTATAAAAATCTACTACGAAACAGAATTGTAACTGCAAGACTTGGCAGTGAAGAACTGTCCGTGATACCCACGAGAGGCTGCCCTCAGGGAAGTATCCTTTCCCCGCTGGCTTGGAATCTTGCCTTCCAGGAAGCAGTAGATCTTATTGGTAAACCTATACATAAAGTGGCCTACGCGGATGATCTTGCTCTTTGTGTGAGAGGCATAGACCGAGCAACTTTATTTAGTATAATGCAAGAAGCTCTTGACAAACTACTGCAATGGGCTGAAAATAGGAATACCACTTTCTGCAGCAATAAGACCAAGTTAATGTTGTTTTCTAGGAAGAAAAACGGGACGCACAAGTCTCTCTATTTGGGCGACTCCATAATTGAAAGAGTGAGAACCTTCAAATACCTGGGACTAGTTTTAGATGACAAACTGAGATGGAATGACCACATTAAATATGTTACTTCTAAAGCCAAAAGAAGTCTCTTCGCCCTGAAAAGATTTGTGGGAGCGGACTGGGGCCTAAGTCCTGTAAAATCCAAATGGATCTACGAAACTTATGTGAGAGCACTGGTGAGCTATGGAGCGGTAGTCTTTGCACCTAGACTTCAAGTAAATCAGTCGATGAGGACGGCTCTTCGTAAATTACAGAGACTGGGTCTCATGTCGATCACAGGGGCAATGCGTTCGACCCCAACAAGTACCTTGGAGGTGCTATGTGGTTTGTTACCACTTCATCTCTATATAATGGAGCGCGCCTGCATAGCTAGACTCCACACAAAAGAAGACAACAAACAATCGTGGTCCGACCCTTCCGCTAAGGGACATGTTCGATGGTTGGACAACTATATACGAACAAAAATATTCCAACATTTAGCAAGAGTTCAACGTTGTGGTCAAATGAACGGGGATACAGAGTGGCACGGGAGTGGAGCTTAAAGGACTTCGATTTAATTGGCTATACGGATGGCTCAAAAATTAACGGTCAAACCGGCGCGGGATGGGTCATAACGAAGGGTGACTTGGCCATAGAGCAAAGCTCCCTCAGGCTTGATGACACCAACAGTGTATTCCAAGCCGAAATAGAGGCGATTCGGAATTTAGTTAGTGGGCTGCCATTAGATAAAACGAAGGATAAGAATATTCTTGTCCTTTCGGATAGTCTCTCGGCCATCAACAGTCTAGACACACAGCCGGGGATCTTCTAACGGCGGAAGTGTTGAACTGCAAGCAGGCCCTGGATTGTAGCAATTGCGATATTACCATTGGGTGGGTGAGAGGTCATAATGACACCACCGGAAATGAATATGCAGATGTTCTAGCTAAAGCAGGTGCCCATACGGGCATTGCAGTTTCAGTGCCCACGTCAATTGGTCAAGCCAAGGGTGCTCTAAGGGAGGCATCCATGTCCATGTGGAAGGCCAATTGGCTGAAGATGAGTTCCTGCAGGCAGACAAAACATTTCATTTCCGAGCCCTATCTTGGGAAGAAAATGTACCATTATAGGAGGGCTTCTATGACCCGAATTGTCTCCATGGCCAGTGGCCACATTAACTTAAATGGACATCTTCACCGAATGGGAAGGTCGAAAACTCCAACGTGCCGTCTCTGCGAGGAGGAAGATGAAACTCCAATTCATCTAATCTACGATTGTCCACGGACACGGATTGGAATGGACGAACTTATATTGGAAACCAGAGAGAGAAGAAGACGCTGGAGGAATTTCTTTTAAATAGTTACAATTATTTGTCCAAATTTAATTTGTTTAAAAATAAAATTAGTAGTTCCTAGACAGTTCACGACCGGCTGATACCGGATTAAGTTCCGGTGTGGTGGGGCTGATCTAGGAGCTAAACAAACAAACAAACAAACATCTAGTCATGGTTTAAGGTAAATTATTATTTTAAAACTTCATTCTCATTTCTATAAAAATATGTTTTAAACCCGACCATGAATACATTGATCAAATATCGCACCAAAAAGTGGCGGAAAATTAAGCGAAAGAATTACTTTCAGTAATCGAAGAACATAAAAGCCTGTTACTTGGTCGCTGTTGTGTGTGACAATGCAAAAACAATATGGTCAGGAGTAATAAAAAGATTTATCTCTTGAATGACCACTTCGGTAGATATTTGTCTTCTACACATGAATGAGTACCTTTTAGAGAAGTTTAAACATTTAGATGGCACACAAAAAGGATCTCGGGACTAATGAAGGTCATATTGTTTTATAGTTGAAGGAAAAGTACAATACTTAATCACCGATTAGTGGATTATTTAAGCTCAGATCAAATATATTTTTACGAAATACATTAGCTATAAAAATATTCGAATTCAGCTTTTGCTAAAGGTCTCCAGGATCATTACTAAAGCCGGCACAATTAAATTAAAATATAGGATCCTATATTTCACCAAAAAAAAAACTCCATGGAGTCTCACAAAAATGAAGGCTTAAAGCATTACCAATTCGCCGTAACTTTAGTACAAGAGATTCATATATATCTATATATATATATATTATATATATATAGATAATATTAAATATAAAATAGATATATATATATATAATAATATATATAATATATATATATAATATATATCTATATATATATATATAATATATAATAAGGGGGGTATTAAAGAACCTAATATTAAGATATCAAAATTTCACCCCCCGCGAAAGTTGGGCCATTAGAAACTAAATGATCGTAGAAAAATAGATTTTGGTTTGACCCCCCCCCCCTTACCCCCCAAATTGCGTTCAAAGGTTTCGTTATGAAGCAAAACTTTTTGTTATTACTTTTTTTATATTGTTACTAAATTTAGCTATGATCCGTTATGACTTTGTTATTGCTTGCACATTTTCGTCAAATAATATTTAGTGTCAATAAATGAACATAAGTGCTGACGCACCAATTTTTTTACATAACAGCTCCTACTAGGGTCCTTTTATAGTTTCAAGAAGGAAAAAGAATAAGAGGGTACTCCATGTTGATGTTTTTAAGGTATTTTTAAATACGTTTACTTTTATATCTTAATTTTATCTATTTATTTATATATATATATCAGCCTAAGTAATAAATATAGTATAAATACTACACCATTCAATAATTAGTCATTCAATAAGGCGTATAGTTTATTGTATAAAATAGTTGAATCAGTGTTATAACGTTGTTCCACCAAAAAAATGGGTTTTTGGTGGTTTTGTTTGGACAGTTGTTGGTAAGTTGCATGATTTAACCAAAGAATGGCTAAAAAATTGAACTATTACATAAATCTAAGTAATTATATTTTCATATGTTCCAAGACGACAATTCAAAACTCGTTGAATTTATTACACATTAAAATCAACATTTAAAAGCTGATTTTATGCTTAAACATTTTTATGTCAGAAAACTTTCTAACATTGTTTTATTATAGTTTAAAATTACGGTTCAAAGATAAATTAACCTTAAATAAAATTCTACTTGTTCACGGATAAAAATTGGTATACCTATGCTTTTTATCATAGACTTTATAGCAACTATATATTTGAATGAGCTTGATGGATCAAAAATGACAGCTTTATACAGCTTCAAACTCAAAATGACTACATAAAACAGCTGCTAAAAAACATTAGACAAATAATGTTTAGCTGTCATAGTAAAAAGGCACCAGCTGAAGTAATAAACATTCGTAAATAAATTACTTCAGCATTAAATACAAGTTTTTATATTAAATAACAGTTAAGAGTCAAAATAATAATAAAAATATTTAACTTTCTTTTAAAAAGGTTAGTTTCTGGAAGAACGAAGTAACACTGGTTTAATTTTTTTTACAAAATTACCTAACTATTGATCGCTTTTTCGAAGACTAATAATATTTTATATCTTAATAACGTCTGAAATTGTTTCAGATAGACATCATATTTTTTTTTCCTTTATGGTTCGATAGAATTGCAGCATCCGACAGGATATAAACATTATAGCATTAAAATTAGTCCATCGAACTTAGGATCTTATCAATGAGGTACACCAAAAATGACCATCCCCTCTCGGGATTCGAACTCTCGGGCAACATTGAGAGTTGAACACGCCAATTTAATTCATTTTCGTTGTATACTAAAATCACAAAACCTTCAGACACAAATTACTAAATTAAACAATTACAACAAAACATTTTTTAATGTGTTTATTATTTAAAAAAATTCAATTTAATTACAAGTTTTGAATAAAATATAGTTAAATTCAAAAGAACAAAAACATATTTTTAAATAGTGGTAAAAATGACTTTTTAGATTTTTCACTTTTTAAGCTTTTTAACACTAAATATAGGCTGCAAAAACCTACAAATATGCTCCAAAGGAATTATTACATAAGTAATGGACACATTAGGTACAAAGAGTTTAATAAAATGAAAGTTGAATGTCAAAAAAACTCAAATATAATAATTTGGTTTTTGAATTGTTCAAAAAAAACAACTTTTTAGGCTATAAACGGCTATTCAACTCTGTTTTGACACTTTTTAAACATGAAATATATATGTTTTAAAAGTTTGTTCTAAAGCCCATCAATCTAAACAAATAACTCCTTGCATTCACATTTTGTTTTGAAACTTTTGAAATTTCTGGAAGGGGCTTGAAATGTCAGGATGAGAAGTAATTGCTCGTTTTATTGACTGCTGTTGTGCAAAATTAACCGCAACCTAGCAACAGTAAGTAAAATTCATCAAAAAGCCGTATTAATATAGTTTACTACTGTGTCAAAATATTAAAATAGTGTTCAAAGCAGTTAAAATTGTTTTGGATCCTTTTGAACAAAATTACGCATATTTACTTATATTTCAATTAAAATATTGCTTTAACGTTGCAATTACTCATTAAAAACTCCTTTTTGACGAATTTAAACATCATTACGTATTTTGATGGGGTTTCATAGATTGTCCTGTTACATAAATAAAAGTCGAAATGTTTTAATTAATAGTTTTTAGATTTCAGCTATCTCCTCAAATTGTTTAAGATGAAATTAATAATTTAATTACTGGCCGTTGTGTATTTCAAACACGCAACATATCAAAAACAAGACTCCTTAAAGCAAAAAAAAAAAAAAAACACCCAAAAAAAAAGGTACTCTTGAGGTGATTCTTGACTTTGCAGGTGATCTTGAAAACTTAAGATGTTTCTCTGCAGACTATGCAATGGAAATACTGGGAATTCCAGTGATTATCAGATTATAGTATTAAGATCTTCTGTGTAGAAGAACAGTTGAAGCCGAGTTATGAGGAGAAAAGTTCATAATCAATCCAGCGTGTGGCTCCACCTAAAAAGAGATGTGTTATCCCCAGTTGTCTGGAACACCCTATTTAATAAGGTGCAACCAGAACTGATTATCCTGCTGACGACATAAGCCATAGAGATATAAAGACATAGTGGGCCTATTGTATTCTTCAGAGAAAAACGTCATTGAGCTCAATATAAATAAATCTTTCGAACTCTGTGATCAGCTTAAGATGACGTAGTACAAATTACTTGTTTATATTGGTCACAGGCGACAGCTGAAGGATGTTTCTCTGCTATTGAAAGGAATAACCTCTCTATATATGTATATCTATATGCATTTTAATCCTCCTAAAACACTCCATCAACTATTTAATGCAATGCAAGAGGCAATCACACGGAGGCTGAATGGGGAAGAAGAAATAGCCTTACTTTTAATCAAATCAAATGCCATAGTCTATTCGCTAAGGAATACAAACTCAGATGTAAATAGTCCCATATTTAATAATAGAAAGGCAAAGTAATCCAATTTTCACCACGAATGAAAAATCAAGGATTAGTTTTGAGCAAGGACTAACCTAGACAGAACATCTTAAAGAAGAAAATGATATATCAACAAGAATAGGAGTCTAAATTCAGTTTGATAAAAAACACTTCTATCAATGACACAAACACATCACTCCGCACCGACAGCAGAGAAGGAAGCAGTACTGGTTATAACTCCTCCAGTCTAAGTGCAAACAACCAAAATCGGTATCCCCAGGGGCAGTCTTGTATGCAGAGGTTGGGTGGACTTTATATTTATAACGTCCATATTGCTACGTAATTGTTGTTAATATTCGTAGTAATAAGTTATGTGACTTAATTCATTCTCATTGTTGCGTTTAAGATTTTTTAGATATCTATAATGAAGACTGTAGTGATATGTATAATGAAGTAATTAATAATTAAACTATCTTTTATAATTAATTATCTATAATTAATTAATTGATATCAGAATAGAGAGATTTACCACCTTTGTATGTCATTGAGTGGGAGATGAAGGAACCGTTGAAGCTTAGTGTTCAAAATAAATATAAGCTATATTTAAAATACTATTAATGCTAACCACAAGTAAAAAAAGTAATATTAGAAAATGATTTTCAGAAGTCATATCCAATTTTCCCTTAATAAAATCTCATCAAAATGTTATATGGACGTTATAACTATAAAATTCACCCAACCTCTGCGTACAAGACGGCCCTGGGAGTACCTAAAAATCAAGATGGAGAACAAGAGACTTCATAATGAACACATGGGACGATATCGTGGCCTTCAAAAATATATTGAATATAGATTCTCTAGCGACAAAGTATTAGAGGAAGCCATCACAAATCATGAAAATGACTTCATTAAGGGACAATTCATTTGGGTGGACAACCTTGAAGACAGGATTAAATAATATTTGCAACATTAACTAGACGATTTAAATGAAAATTAATTCTCAAACACTTGGATTTACGATATTTGTTTTTTTTTCAATGGTCAGAAAATAACTTTTTAGTTTCTTAAAACAAGATTAAACACTGGTTTGATTTTTTAAGACAGTAAAATAATTAGACCTTTTATAGTGATTAATTACACTATGTAACTAGATTTACCCCCAGGCTAAAATACCGAATTTGAGACTCATTTTTTACGTAGATTCCAAAAATCCCACTTAAAATATCGTCCAATAAAAAGTTTCCCAAGTGATGAAAATCATGATTTTCAAAAAAGGTCATGAAGGGCAAATCTTTTTTGAACGATATTTTAATTGGCATTTTTGGAATCTACTTAAAAAATGGGACTCAAATTCGGAATTTCAGCTTGGGGACAAACAAAGACCTTAATTTTGTTACATAGTGTTATTTTTATGTCTGCAGAACTTTGCAAATTATTTAAGATGAAAGTAAAAAAATCATTTCTTAAGCAATATATGTCATATCTAAAAGTGTTATATCAGTCTGAAACAACAATTTTACACAGGTTTATTTTTTACATAGTAAACTAATGATGTCTTATCGATGATAAATTACTTTTAATGTCTGAATAACTTCTGATATAGTTTAAGCTGGAGGTAATAAACGGCATTATAACATCCATGATTAATGTTATACTTCCACAAATCATTGTCTCCATTTGTAGGGATTCAAGAAAAATACATTAATTTTTGGCATGATGATATACACTTATAAATGATGTCCCAACTCCTTCTCCTCGTGTCCCTTTTTGGCTCTACCCACAGTTCAAGAATCGATAACACTATGTAACAAGATTTTGTCCCCAGACTGATTTTCCTAATTTGAGTCCCATTTTTTACGTAGAGTCCAAAAATGCCACTTAAAATATTATCGGAAAAAGTTTTGGCCTTTATGGCCTTTTGTGAAAATCAGGATTTTCATCATTTCAAATGGTGCAGTAATGGTGCGGTAAATTTGTTCATTTATGTTTTTGTTTTAACGTAACTGTCTTTAGATTTTATATTTATATATTTGTTTTCTATGTTATTGTGTATTTCACTATATTTTTTTAGAATAATAAATATATATTTTAACCCAAAACAAAAAAAAATGGTACAGGCCCAGTTATCTTCGCCCAGAGTAAGAATAACCACAAATGTCAGGAGTATTTATTTTTTAGTATGTCAGTGCATTTCAAATCAGTTTTTATTATTTCAATATCTCTAATAATAATAATCGAAGAAATAAGCTTTGTATTTAAAAAAGTTGATCCTTTCTTAGTGTTCTATTTAAGCGGCTATATATTTTCGATTCAATATAATTAATAGTAATATATTTTTCGTATATGTCAATGCATTCATAACAGTTCTATAATTCCGATATCGGGGATGAAAGTAAGATAATATTATTTTAGTATGACCATGTATTGATCATATAAAATAAATATATAGATATTTTCGTTGAGGTTGCGTTAAAAAAACATTGTGATTTGTTACGAAGAAAAAAACATGTTTGCCTTTTTATTTGCAAGTTCCTGAAGTAATTTGATAACAATGTTTGAATACCATTTTCCAAATCACAGTAACTCTCCAATTATTCATATTTTTAATAAACTTGTTACTAATTATTACATTTAAATAAAAAGGCAAACATATTTTTCTTCGTAACAAATCACAGTAATAGTTAACGCAACCTCAACGAAAATACTTAAATGTATTTATTTTTTATGATCAATACTTCGTCAAAGTACAATGTTCTTTTCTTTACTTTCATCCCAGATATCGAATTATAAAAACTGTTCTGAAATGCATTGACATTTGCAAAAAAAATATTAGATATGGATTATAGTCAATAAATTTGAAACAAAAAAATATAGCCTCTTAAAATGGAATATTAAAATGATCAACTTTTAGAAAACCCAACCTTTTTTTTTCGATTAGTATTAAAAGATATTGAAATTATAAAAACTGATTGGACATGCACTGACATACTAGAAAAATAAATACTCCTAACATTTGTGTTATTCTTACTTTGCACAAGATAACTGGGCGTGAACCATTAGAACTGATGAAAATTATGGTTGTCAAAAAAGGTCATAAAGGCCAAACCTTTTTTGGACGATATTTCAAGTGGTCTTTTTGGAATTTACGTAAAAAAAATGGGACTCAAATTATGAATTTCAGCCTGCGGGCAAACAAAGACCTTAATTTGTTACATAGTGATTATAATCAGACAGGGATTTGATCAATTTGATTTATTTGAAGGGGCACTGAGCTCGATCAAGGATCCTTGAAAGCTCAACGAAGTAAATACTGTTTTCCAAGCTGAGGTGGAAGCTATTACGAGCCTTTCCAATCATCTAGGTACGTGGGGGTAAGTTAGGCGGGAATTTTTTTAAATCCTTTCTGACTGCCTATCAGCCATCAACAGTTTCGAGATTAAGCAGGGTGACCTTTGGTTTGTAGATATTATCGGCTGTAAAAAATACCTTTAACAGCTCAGAATGTACTATTACCATTGGATGGATAAGAGGACACAACGACAACACTGGAAGCGAATTCGCGGACGCCAAAAACAGTGCCAGGAGGGGCACACCTGTTCTATACCCGTGTTTCATGTCAAACCGACATGCCCTTCGACAGGCCTCTTTGAGGTGATGGAGAACCAAGTGGCGGGAGATGAGCTCTTGTCGGCAATCGAAATTGTTTATCCCAAATCTTTATATTAGAAATGAAATCCCCAAATTCAAAAGAGCTCAAATTTCTGTCATTGTTGCCATGATAAGTGGGCACATCGTCCTCTACAGGCATCTATTCAAACTTGGAATATCCCAACTTGTAGAGTTTGTAATGAGGAAGACTAACTCCATCTCATCTTTGAATGCCCGGCAACCATGGAAAAAATTATGATTCTCCAAGCAAAGATTAAAGAAAAAAAGTTATCCTGGAGGAGTTTATTTTGTAGAATTTATAAATGTTGGTGTGCTTTAAAACCAGGAAATGATCGGGCACCCGGCCCAGGTCCCGGCTGTTTTTTGAAAAATAATAGGAAAAATTATTTTCTAAAAAAATGTAGTCACTTTCAGAAAGACGAGGGAACGAAAATATATTAAAGTCCCGGCCCGGTTGTGGCCGAGCTCGAAAATTTTAAGTCACGGCCCGGGTCCCGGCGAAAAAAAGTGTACCGGTCGTTTCCTGTTTAAAACATATGTTTGATAATAAAAATCGGGGCTCCTAAATAGGTTCACTACCACCTGATACCAGATTAAGCTCCGATGAGGTGATATCCGGCTAATAATACATTTGCAACCTAATTCACAAGCAAATTCTTCTGATATAAAATGAAGAATGTAGACATATCCGTTTCTTATTCGCTTCTTCACACTATCTACTATCCACAAACTCGAGTAAGATATCTTACTAATAAAAATTCTGTGCTTAATCAACATCTTACAATAAAATAGAATGAAAGCTTATCAAATGTTTTATCAAGCTTTTCTTTAAATTTATCCGTTGTTTCGGTCAAGACTTTTTATTTATTATCATCAACAAACAGTGTAAACCAAATACACATAAGACAATACGATAATAAATAAAAACATAAAACTAGGCAGTTGCGTAAAAATAATACATAAAAGAACATTATAGCTCATAATGGAATGTTTCTTCTCTAATTGAAGAAAATAGCTACAATGCACTGTATTTTATTATATTTATAAATATTTCAGCCTAAAATTAGATCTCTAAATAAAAGTGGCAAAAATCAAATGTTGAAAGATAAAAACTTATAATCAAAAACAAGAAAGAATTTTTTATAAATTATATATATATATGCAAAATACAAAAAAAACCTACAAAAGCACTTGAGAGTTAATTTACTACTCAGACCAAAGATAATTCAGGAAATTTTAAAATGAACTGAAAATAGTATATAATATTTTTTTGTAAATTTAAAAATTTCATTATTTAAAAAAATAGCATTATTTTTCTTATTTCTTAGGATCCTTCCATCACTGATGAAACAATTATAGTATGTCCTCCCAATCCTATGGAGGAAAAGGATCTTATGACGATTCAACCATTAATTCATTATTAGCTCGGGTAAACAAATTAAAAAGCGCCAAATTTTCTCATACATTCTTGATAGAAGATCATTCGCCTAAAACGTTTTTGATTAAGAACTGTATGCATCTCAATATTGAGTCTACTTATCCAAAGAATATAAATATGCTTAGTATAAATATGACTTTTTTGAATGTTGTAAATTTTAATTAAAAAGTTTATTAAAACCATCAAATAAACTACCTTTGGTCCATAAACAATTTTCAGATACAATTAGTCAAAATCTTTATTTTATAATACTGTGGTGTCCAGAAGAAATGGACCAGGAAAATACGGCCTAGGAAGAAATGGACTAGGAAAAAATGGACCAAGGTAGAAAAGGATGACTCATGGAATGTATGTTATTTAAAACAATACATATTATTTACAGTTGTTTCAGTGATTTTGAACTAATGTTAACAACAAAAAGTGAGCATTTATCTACAACTGAAAAAATAAATTAATTTATGTCATTTTTACTCAGTTTATATGAGAAATTGCATTTAAAGAATACTTAGGTATATTCAATTCCAATACTTGCCTACCTATGTATTCGGTCCATTTCTTCCATGAGTCATTATTTTCCTTTTCTACCTTGGTCCATTTTTTCTAAACCATATTTTCCTAGGCCATTTCTTCCTAATATCAATAACTGTGTGTATGTGTGGTTAGTCGAAAATATTTTAGGTAACGTTCTGTAGCTTTATGCAAAATATTAAATAATAAAGAAAATAAAATAAATTATTGTTATTCTTTACTAAATATATCAGTTAAAGGAGATGTTTAAATTTAAATGTATAAAGTATTGAAGAAAATGTCATTATAAAAACCCTTTTTTCAATCTGATTGAATGCTTTCAAGGATATAACGATAAGGGAATGACGAACTACCGTATACAATGAGTTTATTTTTTATTTATTTCACAGTACATAGAATATATACAATAAACAAAGTATAAGGTATATAATAAGATGCTAATGCGTAAAAAAATACATTATTAAACATTATAGTTTAAATTTTTAGCACCCGAGCTGAACAATCTTACAAATATATATCAATTAAAAGGACATCAAATCGAAATGACAAAAGTAAACGAAAAAACACGGAAAATTATAAAAAGTCTATTTGTAGTTTCTAAATTTCTTTAAAAGCTTATTTATGGCGTCATTATAAAACAGGGACCGAGAAGGGAAGTATCGGATTATACAATGAGTTCTTTTTCAAACTTTTTTTGTTGTGAGAATTGAAAGTATTTATTTATTTAATCACTTTTTAATAACAAATTAAAACTTTTATTGATGTATAATACAAACAATACTTTATTATTAAATTATACGATGTTTCAAACTTTTTTGAGATAATCGAGTAACTTTTATAATCCCTTTATATACATAAATTAAACTTAAATAAATGGTTCACACACAAAAAGATGCTTATTAAGCATAACAAAAATAATAATATAAATTATATACCTTTCAATTAATTTGTCGTTTCATATTCTTCAAATTATTGAAATTATGTACACGACATTTTGGAAGGATAGTGATACCGTCCCAGGTTTCCGTAGGAAGTATTTTGTTATCCGTCTTGAATGTGTTGCTTGCACTTTGTAACTTTTGTAAGGGTTCTTAGGGAGTAGAAGGAAGCAAAGGCATGGATGAGAGTGTTGAATAATTTTCTACAATCCTTGCATTGAGCGTTGAACAACATACAACAACTCGAAATTTGCAACTACGCCGTGAATTTCTTTAGATCCTTAATTTTTGATAGAGGACATTATTATTTATTCCCATGAACGTGGAACGTTGACCTTATATTTGTTGTTTTGAAAACACTTATTCAAACGTTATGAAGGGGGGGAGGGGGTCATCTATCTTGCGCTATCAATATATTTTTCTGCTACATAATAAATCCGATTGTTTCAAATATAATTATGGCTTGTTTTTTAATATTCTTAAGTTTTTGTATATAAAATATTGTTGAAACTGAAAAAAGAACAATAATTTAATAATATTTGGTCGAGTACAACCTTCTATGAAGGGAATTCACGACGGGAGGCTGCAAGTGGCCTCTAATTGTATTGTATTTAGTTCTCATTGTAAAGACTGTGGCAAATTATATAATAATACCAGCTGTGGTCCTCTTTGGACTTTCCAAACGGAAGAATAATCGATCAAACATCTCCAAGGCTATCGATTTTGCAGTTTTAAATGCTAAGGCAAGAATTGCGAGCAAATTAACTTCGACTGAGCTTTTGAGTCCCCGGGATCTCCGTGGAATTATCTTGGCAGCCGCCGCCAGATATGGAGCTCTCACTCTCAAAATCCCCTCCGCAACCGACAACTCGTGGGTTCTCGCTTCGAGGGAAATCAAGTATTCCCAAACAAGTCTCTCAGCCATTTTAAGATAATTAAGAAGTTATTAAAATTTTATTAGCTATATACTCTTTATGTCTATTTTAGTCCCTTTTTCCATAGTTCTTTAAAAAATATATAATATGTATTTAAAATTGAGGTAAATACATAAAAATACACAAATATACGTTTTAGTTTAAAAAAATTACCTCAACATGGAACGTTCTAAATAAAATTACTGATAATTAAACTACAATGATTTTATATAATACAAATGGCATCAAATTTAAATCACTGATAATAATATATAATTCAGATGGCAACTAATTAATATCTGAAAATCTTTTTAAGATTATTCTAATAAATTTTCGATGACTTAGCGCAACCGATGGGAAGTATTAAATTCTTTCGACGCCCTGGTCCACGAATTGTCGAAAAGGGTAGGTATCTTGAGGTCTAAGGCAGCGTACCTTGCCGCAGCCGATAATAGAATTGTCTTCAATTCACAGGGATGAAGAGGTTCATTGGTTGTAATCCGTTAAGCGATGAGGGCCTTTGCGTTGAGGATTCCAAAATTGATCGCCTTTGTAGTCGAAGAACGGCAACCACTGTTTAAACTAAAGAGCACAACAGCTTTAGAGTACTTGTCGGTTGATTTTCCTTCTAATCCTCTTATGTTTAGTTCCACAAAGCGTTTTAAAATGCTTACTACTCTACAATCCGCAAAAACATGTAAAATGTTATTATATAGGATTCCGCAATCCTTACAAGACCTGTAAAATTTAATCAGATCCGCTGAGACCTGAAGTTGGCTTCTTTCCATGAGCAATTTTTGCCAATGACCTTAGGATATTTTTTGTCCATCTTTCAGGGAGATCGTTGAGGTCAAAAAACTTTTGACAAGTTCTGTCAGCCATGTCTGAATCTGATTGAACATTCATTTTTAGATGCCATGATGTAAGCAAGGTATGTTCCTTGAAGACCTCAATAATGGGAATTTGAAACGACCAACATCAAATTGGCTCCCGGGTTTGATGTCATGACGCTTGAAGATGCCATTCTTAATTGCAGATTCCTCAAGGTCATGCGGGTTGCCAAGACCATTAAATAAATATTCTCTTTTGTCGTTTCTTCTTATTTCGTCCAGTGTTGAGTTGTCTTTGCATTTCGGGATATAGTGCCAAATTATTCTTTGGGCGGAACCCCAAACCGGAGATAATTTTGACGTTATTCGATTTGTCAGATCCGAGCCCATGAAAAACCATTTAAATACCTTGCAGCAGGCCACCGTTCTTCTCCATTCTATTAGGGGCTTTTTCGTGATGTCAACTAATACCTTTATATATTTTTTTGAAATAATTTTAACCAATTACACAAGGCCTCCACCGATTTGCCTTTTATTCCTCTTTACCGCTGGAAGGTATCTGTTATGTATGAATAACGGAAGCCGTACCTGAACACAGAAAGGGAATAGTTAGTATCCCAACTCGTCACCAACCAAGGATAAGGAACACTGCATGGAGATAAATATGGAGGACTATACAGGGCTGTGCAGGTAAATTGGAATAAGTTCACAGCCATCCAGATTAATAAGGAGGAGATCTGCATGGGTGAAATTAGCTGTGAGAGGTTGTGTGAATACTTGTTGTGAAATTTAAGATCGAAAACAAAAACAATTGTTTGCCCTCACGATGGAACAGGAGAAGAGGTCTGCCGTTATTGAGCTGCCACCGCGCAGGCCGCTCGGCCCAGGAGATTATCAGCCTCCTGAAGCACCCCTCTAGCACTGTTTATACCATCATCAACAGGTACAAGGCCACGGGGATGTCCAGCAGGTCCAAACACAGCCCAGAAGTGACAGGAAGAGGAACCCAGGTTCTTGGCTGGCCTGAGGAAGTCCATCAATGCCTTCCCAACCAAGTCCATGTCTGCCCTGGCCAAGGACCGCTCTGTGCATCGCAGCACCATATTCAGGGCCATAAACATGACCTGGGATATAAGAGCTACGTCATGAAGGTCAGGCACCTACTGACAGACAAGATGAAGGACACCAGGGAGGCCAGGTGCAGGAAAATTATGAGCTCTCTGAAGAACACTGGTGGGCACCTGAGGTTCTTCTTGATGAGAAGATTTTCACTTTGGACAAAAAGAGGAACAGGCAGAATGACAGGTGGATCTGTAGGGAGGCTTCTGAGGTCCCTATGGTCTTCAGGACAAAGAACCCGGCTGCAGTGATGGTCATGGGTGTCATCAGCAGTGAGGGCCACGTCATGCCGCCACACTTCTTTGAGCCCAAGCAAAAGGTCAACCAGGAGGTGTACTTGGAGTTCCTCAGTAACGTGGTCAAGCCTTGGATAGACACTGTGGCCTCTGGGAGGAAGTACACCTTTCAGCAGGACTCTGCCCCCGCCCACAAGGCCAAGACTGTGCAGGCATGGCTCAAGGAAAACGTGCCTCACTTCTGGGATCCTCAGACCTGGCCCTCCAACTCCCCAGATCTCAACCCTTGTGACTACTACTGTAGGGGAAGTTGGAGGGAGAGGCCTGTGCGACCCACCACAACTCTGTGGAGGCCCTTAAGTCGTCCATCACGTCTGTGGCCATGTCCTTGGAGGCTGCGGAGGTGTCCAGGTCAGTGAGGGCATTCAGGTCCCGTGTGGAGACTGTGGTGGAAGCTGGAGGAGGACACATTGAATAAAAGTTGACCATAATTGTCTAATGTGTATTTTTTGTTTAATAAATATTTCTCTAGAACTTCTCCTTATTGATCTGGAGGCCATAAACTTGTTCCAAATTACCTGCTCGGGGCTGTATATTCTTAGGAAGGGGTCCAGAAGCACACTCTGAACACATATACATAAAGAGAATAATAAAATATCAGTACATCAGTACTTCGTATAAAAGAGGATATAAAAACAAGGAAGAACATTCCCTACATCTAAACCAGATGATATTAAAATACACTACATCAGCCCCCAATCAGCGAGGCCGTCGAGGACGGAGCTGATTCACATGTCTTTTGAGGGCGAAGTTGGTTGAGGTGTCTTTTGAAAATGACGTCTTCGCATTTCACTTTCAACACGGTAGTTCCCACGGATTCCACGAGAGTTCCAGGGATCCACTTTGGTCTACCTCGTCCGTAGCATCGTACCCAAACGTTTGTAGATGTAGAATACTTTTTGTTGCTGCACAGGGTGATCTCTTGCAGACGGGCAACAAACCATCCAGACGGGTTCGTAGCGGACGAGCAAATAAAAGCTCTGCAGGCGTTTTTCCGGACTCGCCTGGCGTCACTCTATATCCGAATAGAAGTTCTTCCATGGACAGGGATGGTTTTTTTCGTAGAAGATTCTTGACTATTCTCACCGCTCTTTCAGCCAAACCGTTTGACTGCGGGTGATATGGAGGTGAAAGTACAAGTTCTATCCCCATTCAGACAGCTTTGTCTTAAATCCTTCACTTGCGAATGAGGCCCATTATCCACACGGATTGTTTTGGGAAGCCAAATCGAGAGAACCACCCGAAAAGTTGTCGAAGCGTAGCCATAGTTGAAGTATCTCTCATGACTTCTGCCTCAATCCATTTCGATCCAGCATCGACTAAGATCAGTACCTGCTTGCCATTCCACGTCATGTAGTCAACATGCAGTCCCTCCCACTCCGATACAGGGGTAGACGCCACGAACTCCGCTGGAGGCATTGGACTATTGGCTTGGCATGTAACACACGTGTTGACCAATACCTTCCGATATGTTTGGCCACCATATACGCTCTCGGGCCACCGCTTTCATCATAGAAATTTTCTCTTAATGCTTGAGGGACCACCAGACGAACGCCCCAAAACATAAGACCGCTCATCAGGGACAATTCACTCCTTCTCCGGACAAAAGCATTTTCTTTCACCTCAGACCAATAACCGGTTTCTGCTGCCGACATGGCTATTGACAACTCGGGGTCTTCCGCGACCGCTTGGCGGAGCTCAGTCTCCGACGTTTCCATTGTATTGATTGATTGGACCATCATGATCTCCGTGGTGTCTTGCCCACGCCACGGTCCATCCACAGGTAAACGCGACAATGCGTCGGCTGGGAGATTATTCGATCCTTTGATGTGTTCAACCGAATAATCAAAAGCCGAGAGCAACATGGCATAGCGTGAAAGTCTCGCTGACACAGCTCCAGGCAAATCTTTCTTGGGGTTGAAGACGTATTCCAGTGGTTTGTGATCCGTTCGAATCTTGAAGTGACAACTCATCAAATACCGTTCAAACTTCTTCACGCCGAATATGATCCCTGTCGCCTCCTTGTCAATCTGGGAATAATTGATTTCTGCCGCTGTCAACTTTCTTGATGCGAATGCCACCAGACGATCCACTTCATCAACCTGTTGCGAGAGGACAGCCCCCAATCCCACAGGTGAAGCATCGGTCGATAGCACAATCGGCCGAGAAGGATCATACTGAGTGAGAACAGGAGCATTAGCTACAGCATTTTAATACTTTTAAAGCTTACCTCTTGTTTCTCTGACCATGAAAAGTCGCAATCCTTCTTTGTGAGTTCATGGAGTGGGGTGCCTCTATGGAGAGATTGGGGTTGAAGTTTCCATAGTATTGGACCATTCCCAAAAACGACTTGACTTCGGAACCTAAAGTAGTGTCGGAAAATCAGAACAGGGCAAATCAATTCCGTATCCACGGACCGGCCTTCTTTGGAGATCCTGAATCCCAAGTAGGTGAGTTTTTGCGCGGCAATTTCGTCACCTTAAGTTTCGCACCCACATCTTGAATTCGACGAAGGACTTCTTCTAACGTTCTGCGGTGTTCCTCCTCACTCTCGATATTAAAATACACTACAGTATCTTCGGTGAAAGAGAGATCGAAGCCACTTTTCTTCCTCTTGGGCAACCCTTCCGCAAGAAAAGGAGAAGATGAAGCTCTATATATGATTGCAGGTATCACTCTGGTATTATAGAGGTCGATCCTCTTCTGGAGATTGAAGGCTCTCCAATTGGTTACTAAATGGGAGACATTAGAATTGATGTTAGACCAATTTGCTTCATCAACTCCATTCCTGCACCAAACAATTCCTAGGATCTCGACTTTCTCTTTAATTTGACATGAGCGAAGAATTAGCCCCTCTGTAGGGTTCCAAAGCCCCAGCGGAAGTAATGATGTTTTTTCTCTATTCACCGTCAAGCCTGAGATTTTCTTAAGCTTGGAAAAGTAGTCTAAAATTATTTCAACCCTTTGGCGATTTGCCGTTCTGAATTGGCCTGTAATGTGATAGTGATATCATCTGCATATAAATCTACAAGGCCAGGTGACTTTGGCCTGCAATATTTATTCCGAAACCACGGAACTTTTTTAATAAATTTGTGATAAATTCTTCAATGGCTGCAACAAACATTAGGGGAGCTGAAGGACAACCGTGTCTACAACTTTTTTAAAAGATGATCGGCCTGCTCTCACATCCATCAATGGAAATTGTAGATGTTCCGTTGAAAAGTAAAGCGCGAATCAGATTGAAGTATTCCTTGGGAAGAAGTTTCCTGATAGGCTTGAGAATTTGATGGTAGGAAACGGAATCAAAAGCTTTGCAGAAATCAATCGCAATGATTGCCCCAAATTTTTTGTTTTCATTAATAGTGTCGATTGAAGCTTGGATATTGCGTGAGATATCGTGAATTTTGCGACCTATTAGAAAACCTTTTGGTGGGGACCAATTTTTTTCAAAAGGAGAGGACTTCATTTTTTTGACGGAGGACTCCGGAAAAAATTATATATGGCATATTCAAAACTGTGATTGGACGCTAGTGGCTGAAGTTTGAGCCGTCATGACGCGTCACCTTTCTTAGGAATAAGGGCAATGCGCCCATTCGTGAGAGAACTGGGCATCCTTCCTTTTTTCTCCATATCAGAGCCCACTTTCACTCAAATAAGGTATAATTTGGTCAGGCAACAGAGAATATATTCCTCCCGGAATACCGTCAGGCCTACAAGCCTTGTCCCTTTTAAGTTTTTTCCTTATAAAGTTTAAAATGCATCCATGGGAAGAAATATTATTAGAACGATGTTTTATAATTTTTTTTGGTCTTGGAAGGAACCTTTCTTCATCACTCACAATCGATTAAAACTCAGAGCGAAAGTATTCTTATATATTTTTTTTGTCTGTAAGCGTTTTTCCTTTGTGTACTATCTTCTTGATAGTGACGGCCGAAAGTTTCCCCTCTCTTGTGATATTTTTAATTCTTGTAATGGTGTCATTCTCCCGCATCACTTTTGCCTGCATTTCTGCTTCAGCCATATCGGAGATCCGAAAGGAGTTAGTTATGTCCGTCGTAAATGAGCGTACAAATAAGGAGTCTTTGTTAAGTGTATCGTCTATGAGCCATGGGTGTCTCTCTTTTTCCATTTTTATCCACTAAGAATTTATGAGTGGTAACTGACACAATACGATTAAATAAAGCAGCGCACTGATAGGATGAGTGACTATCATTGTAACCTTTTGTTAAGTTACTTGAGAGCTTGTTCTTAAATTTGTCATCAGTAAGAATCAATTTTGGAACTTTGAAGTTTGTTACGCGTGGACAACACTTCATCTGAAGCTCAATTAATTTATGGTCAGAAGAGGGTTCAGGACAATAAAGAGCGCTTGTAATTCGAGAGGCAAAAGAAGGCGATGCTAGGGGCAAGGTCCAAACGAGATTTTTTGTTCCTCTAGACCAGGAGAAGCATCCAGGAGTTAATTTGTTCATAACATCCACAAGACTGAGTTGTAAACTAACTTTATCCAGAATATGTCTATTAGGAAAAAGATCGTGGGGTTTATCAAAATCAACATTCAAATCTCCCAACAAAAGCAGTGGAACGGATTTATCGAAGTGAGTGTTTATCATTGCTTGAAAAAAGGAAGTAGGCCTCTCGTTAGGGCCATACACATTGATAATATAAAACAAGACCCCGTAGTTGATATTCGAATCTTGTGCCAGTCACTGGCATAGGAAAACTCTTTGACACAAGATATTATTTTTACCGTTTTGTAACGTTATTCTTCTATTACCAGAGCCGGTGAAAAAGTGATGAAATTTACTTGGAAGACATAGAGGGCATTTCGGGTGACATGTGGAACATATAACGTCTTTAACATCTTGGAGACAGATAATGTCAGTGTTTAAAGATTGGAGATGCTGCATGAAGGTTTTCTTCTATTTCCTCCACCTCTCGTATTCAGAGACATAATCTATATATTAATTCACCAATCTCTGTCCGTCTGTATGTCCGCACGCTATCTCCTCCCACATTTATGGTCGGATTTGAACTTTGAAGGTACCTATGGAATCCTTGGGTCAAGACGGACCTAACAAACTATTTGCAAGTGATGGGACCAGAAATGAAGAAAAAAATTCAGACCTTGTCTGATTTGAACCAACTACTTTTCAAGGTAAAGAGAGGAAAAAAGGAAAAGAAAAGGAGGAGGAGGAGTTAGAGAAATAGAAAAAGAAAAAAGCATATCCTGTAACTTAAAACATATCCTTTGTACAAAGTCAAACTTTTCATGAGGAATGTTTGTACAAAACAGAAAATTATTTTCTCTCTCCTCTCTTATATTCTTTAAGGTCTTTTTCACTCACAAACTAGCTCCAAAACTTACCCATACCCGAAGGGTGAACATATGAGCGCCGTAGGCGGCCAAATATACGAGTTTTCTTAATTCCTAGGTTAGAATTTATTCTGTCGGCAAATGAAAAGGGAAAAATTCAGGTATTTTGGTTTGCATCGTCCTGGGAGCGAATGAATTTATGATTTTACTTGTTTAGGAGGGTTATCCTTGTCCGAAGAATTGTTTGAATCCGGCTTGTCTCTTTTACTTGACGGTTGGGACCGAGTTCGATGATCCAATATTAGTTGTGGTTCTAAGCGTTGCTTATTAATCCGCCCTAAATCCAAGTTTTCATCAACTATGTTAATTCCTGACTCAGAGACCTGCCTCAAGCCAAAATTTGGAATGAAGAAGAAGTTTCAATAGAAGCTCCCAAAGCAATGTTCCCTGATGGAACATTGTCCTTTATAAGAGGAGGGGGTCACAAACCAAATCGCTAGGTCCATCAGTAGTTTCACCATCCTCAAGGAGAACAACCTCTTTTGGTTCTTTTTCTCTATTGACATGAGACTCAATCGCTGTTTTTTGGCTCCTCCACTTGTTGTTAAAGTCGAGAATTTGTCTCTTTACTACTTGTACCAGACTCCTTCAGACTAACTTAATCCTCCAGAGATCTTACATTTTTATTGAGCATCCTATTAAAACCCAAATCTTTTTCCAAGTCTTGATTCAGAAGTTGTTCTAACAAGAGAACTTGACGAAGCACGTTTGTCCAAGTTTTCCTCAATGCCAACTCATAATCAACGAGTTTTATTCTTTTCTCAAGGCAAATTGCTTCAGATGGCCAAAGCAAAGCACTTCTGGCATTGCATACGAACCCCCATTGAATTTCACTTTAACCAAGTTACCTTGAAAGGGGAGGATTTGCGGAATAGACGATGGGTCAGCCAAAATCTCTACAATGTAAACACTATCAATTAGGAATAACTCCCTCCTTTACGTAAGTAGTTAAACTTTGACATAAAAAGGAGGAAGTTCCACTTCCAGGTACTATAGTATTCCTTGACTTATGTAACTGAAACTTAGTATTATTTTCAAGGCTCCCCAACGGTGGACTCGGAGATGCCCTACTAATATAAGCTATGCTGTGAATGGCTGTGGATGATTTTAATACTAACTTGACATAGAAAGATAAAAAAACTGAAAACATGGAGACAACTCTCTGGCCTTCTCTTTTATTATAGTATTAAACCTCACAAACCTCTCCATTTTTCATAACAAAGCTGTTATTATTATTATTGGTTACATCAAACAGCTTGAGTTATTTAATTCTAGAGGAGGAATCTTGATACGGAGTTTCCCCTGTGTCCGGAGTCACTTATTTGACAAGATTCCTAGAGAAGAGGAACTCCATCGTTTCTTGTCGGGACTGACTTGTTCTTATGGTAAGTAGTTCATGCCTCCCTAGTCACGAAAGGCTCTCTAGGCTTCCTCTCAAAGCTTATTAATTCTTTTAGCATTTTTCTGGCCGATTTGACGACGAAAGTGAAGAAGGAAGACAGTAAGACCGCCCCTCATAATTCATCTAGAAGATAAAAGAAACAACGCATCAAAATGTATTGAATTTTTTTGTAATAAATGTAAAAATAATAAAATAATTAGTAAAAAATATGTTATTAAAAAGGGAGAGGTTTGTGAGGTTAATACTATAATAAAAGAGAGGCCAGAGAGATGTCTCTATGTTTTCAGTTTTTTTCTCTTTCTATGTCAAGTCGGTATTAAAATCATCCACAGCCATGTGAATGGTATGATTTTATCTAACACTTAATGAACCACTTTATATTTATATTATAATCTTAGCGATGGAGGAAAATTACTCACAAATATGTATGGTAAAATAGTAATTTCGATAAACAGTGTTGCCTGGTTCGAATTGTATGCATTGAGCCGGAACACCATTAGGACGCTAAACCCATGATATAAAAAACAGTAAACAAGTTTACACCATTATAATGCAGAATACCGGCAAGAACTTTTAACCACTCTATGAGTCAATAATAATATATGTAATTTAGTTTGAAATTTAATTTGAAATTTAATTACAGTTCTTTTATTTTAATATTCAACACTTCCTATTGAAGTCACAAATGTTAAAGAAATCCAAGACTTTCATGGATTTAAAAGCTTATCTTAGACATACTTTTTAGGGTATATGATGTATTTCTACAATCTATTATTATTCTATTCCTTAAGGCACAGTTACTTAGAGAGATTACAGATAAAACTTTTCAAATATATAATTTAGTAGTAGACGAGAAAAAACGGTTAATTTTATACACATTTTGAGAAATTTCTAAACATTTTAAGATGAACATCATTCGTAGCTCCTCTTGTTGAATAAGAGTTTGAATATTAGAAAAATGAGTATTATGCAAACACTTATGGATTACATTTTTCACCACCTAAGTAGCAGTCGGTTTTAAACATATTTGAGCTGTTAATTAGTTCCTTAAGATCCTACAATAATCATGTTGAGTTCAAGAAATTAAAAAATTGCACATTTTTTTATCACATATATTTCATTTATCCCTATTTAAATCATAACAGAGAGAAAACTAAAAAAAACGAACATAGTACATAAAATACTAAGGCGAATATATACTAAATAAGATAAAGCTTTCAAACAACCATACATAAAACAGATTTAAAAAAAAAACAGAGATACAAAAAGTATTAAACGGACAGTGACCTTTTAAAAAAATAGCTTCAAAAACATTCTAAAAAATTAAATTCATATAAAGCAACGGTGACAATGGAATTGGATAATTTTATTTTGTAAAATAAGCGTAAGCTATCAGGGTTTGAAATTTGGCAATGACTTTAGAGGCGGTCTTGAAAATTTTCGACTGGGGATGAAAACCGTAAGGCTTCTCATCCCGCGTTGATCGTCTCCCCAAAAGTTCCTCAAAGGTTTTGTCCACTCCTTCCATAGCCTGTTGATTTCTGTGCAGTCTCTGAAGACATGAGGTATTGTTTTGCCTTCTTCCTCTCCGCACATTAACACAAAGAGTATATATAGACCAGAGAGAAGAAGAGAGTGCCAAACTAAGGATAAAATGTGTCTCTCGTGTAACCAATGAGGTTGCGTGTCTATGGTGGGCAAATCAAAAATATCAAACTCTTCTATCTTTTAAAATATTTTTGTATTAGTTCAACTAAGCTAATAAGTTTTATTATAACTTATTGATCAATATAGTGAATAGATGTGTGGCTGTGGATTGCAGGAATTCTACTCATAATGAAAATGGAGTGTCATTCCATAGATTACCTTCTGATTCACATTCAAGGCAGAAATGGATACGTGCTCTGCGAAGAAAGAACTGGAAGTCTGAGGATAACGTCGATTATCGAGTTTGTTCAGAACATTTTTTGCCATCAGACATTATTCCTGGAGATAGGAGGTATTTGAAAAGAGGAGCTATTCCAAGCGTTTTTCCTATCTTTCCTCGTTATTACCAATCAGCGCCCAAAAAGGAGAGGAGGGAATGGATAAGGCAAATTAATGAGCCCACTGCATGTATGCACATAAATTGAACGATTGACAATGTAAATTTGTATAAAAATTTATTTAGTTATAAAAAGAAAATAATCAGTAGACAGTAAGGGTGAGACTAATGATTCTAAAAAGCTCCAATAAACCTTAAAATAAAATATAGTTTTCTATGAACTTGCAGTATTTTTCGAATTTGAATGACCAATATAGATATACATATGATATAAATATTTCGTTTGAAGTTATGTAAGTCTCTTCCATAGTAAACGAATGCATTCAATTGTAATTTGGGGTGTGTGAAAGTATTTTAAGAATTATATTCTATCAATCAGCTCCTTCTCATTGGTATCATTAGATATTGTTATCCAAAATTGTCAAAGTACAAATTTATCTGCAGGACCAAGCCGGATTGAAGACGAGGTGGAGGAAGAGAAGGGGGATGAGGACGATGCAAAGCAATTTTTTTATGAACATGGGTATGCGTACCCAGATGATAAAGACCTTATCCGTAAAAAGTGCGAGGAGCTTAAATCAAGGGTTTCAATGTAAATTTGAATAAAAATTTATTTAGTTATAAAAAGAAAATAATCAGTAGACAGTAAGGGTGAGACTAATGATTCTAAAAAGCTCCAATAAACCTTAAAATAAAATATAGTATTCTGCACCAGAGCAATATGAGACTAGCAAGCAGACGCAGAGATCATTAAAGAGGAACCATAAGCTTATGGACACCATCAATGGACTAAGAGAAGAAGGCTTGATAAATATGGAAGCCGCTGGTGCCCTTGAAAAAATCGTTTACTTATTTTAATGAAAAACTATTATGAAGATGAAAAAAAGGGATTACTTCATCCCTCTGGATCACTTTTTGAGCTCCTTTATCATACCGAAGAAGTTCTACGATCCAAAACTATTTCTTTTTATGATAAAAAGCTATAGAAAAGTTAACTTACATTTGCTCCTTAAGTTAAAAAGTAATATTTTTAGTTCTGTAAATATTGAACATTGCTCCAACACTGCAATTGGAACAGAAAATCACTTCAATTCTTTAATTCATCTTGTATTGAAAAAATACTTGTCATTGCGACTAAAAAAACTCCTAAAAGATGATCACAATAGGAGGGAAATTTTCGCTGGAAACTTTATCCATCGTCAAAGAATTTTTCGTGCCCTCTAGGTCCAATTTGAAATAAGTGTTTTTTTATACAAGATCTCTTATGTATATGTTAATTTCTTATATTTTGTTACTAAATCTTATTTAAATGTATAATGTTTCAATATCAAACTTATTTAATTAATCTAGTATCAAACATTGCTATTTAATTTATTGTAAACGATAATAATGATAATATAACTATGTATAAAGATTTCATTCCTTTTTATTCAATGGAACTTTTTACCCCACCATTCTACGCAAACTCCAAACTACCTGTAAAAGACAATATTTTTTAATAAAAACTCTTCCTTTGGCACTCTCTCTTCTCTCTGATATAGACCCAGCTACAAGATTTTGTGGCGAATGGTGATGGTGGCGCCGTCATGCGGTCGAGGATTACTATTACAATAGAGCTTTTGTTTATTTCTTGATACTTATTATTTATCATTTCATCATATATATATATTATATATATATATATATATATATATATATATATATATATATATATATATATATCTATATATATATTATATATATATATATATATATATATATATATATATATATATATATATATTAAACAAAGATTCATTCCACGCTTAGTATTACCGATATCCAATTTATTCAAGGAATTTTTTAATTTTTTTAACTCACGAATTTTTTTTATATAAGATGTATATTAATTAATACGGAATAAATTAGGCATTTACATCTCCCAACCTCCAGGGATCATGAACTAATTCTTAGTTGTTTTTATTTATTTATCTTTCTGTAAATAGGAGCGCCCTCAAGTGGTCGTTGTTTAACATAATTAACCAATAGCGCTTGCCTGAAGCTAGACCTCTATATATATATCAAGGAATACTAGAAACTAACTGGAAAGGAAAGGGAAATTGTAGCTTCCAAGTTAAGGCCATGATACGTTGATTAACATAGCAATAAATTAAGTTTTATATGTATTTTTATTTTCACTTTGATAATTTATAATTCAACGATCAAACAAGTAGGTATTATATTTTAAAAACATGAATAGCGAGTGTGATATATATTTTAATACTTTTTATTTATCTCAATAGTTTCCACAATAGTAAATATAATATTATTTACAAACGATACATAGTTTAACAGTTACAAACAAGTAATTCAATATTGTATGTTTTTATTGTGAAATAGACTGTAACAAAAAAAAATTCTTTTCAAATTAAATTTCATATCTGACGATCTTTGTTTCTCTGAAACGACACAGCCTCATTAAACTTCTAGTTTCGGAGGTGCCATGAGTTTCAAATCAGAGGATCTTGAGGAGGTTTTAGCGGGGCTGGCGTTGCGTTTGAGGGCGTTCCGGTTCGGCTTGAGGTCGAGCCAGACTTTTTTCATCCACGGAAAGATAACATTCTGCCACAGCGACCCCGATAGTATTTGCCTCTTCCGCCCCTATTACAATATGAAGAATTAATTATAAACATTTAGGTGATATTAAATTTAACATCATAGCGTAACTCTATCCTGCTTTATCACTACCTTAACATCATTTAATTAAAAACAGATGATGCAATATGCATTTCATTATAAAAAACAAAGTCAATAACAGAATAAAAGCTACGTGTAGCTACGATACTATTAAAATTGGACAACAATACACTCAATATATTTAATGTTTAGTTAATACTTATTTACTTATTATTGGCTTGATATTGTGATAAAGTAAAAATCTATATCATAAAATGAAAAAGTTATGATTAATATTATATATATATCTTTAAAATCATTCATATTTTAAATTGCTTTAAGATAAAAAAGGTACTTTTATTTTTGATGAATAGTTAAAAACTCTTACTTTGACTTGGACATCCATCCACCAATAGACTCGATGCTCGAGCTAAAATACGGAAATACAGAGCCTTCTTCGCTATTTAGAAATGCAGCGTATTCCTTATCCTCCAAATAACTCAACCGTTGGTCCAAAAAGCTCTGGCAAATTGGGATAAGTTCCTCCTCGTAGCTCTTGTATTAAAGCTCCTTCATATGAACAATGTCCATTATTTCACCCTTGGAGCAAGGCAGCTAATAGCCATTTCACGGTAGCAGTCCACGGGAAGGGCAGCATAGCAGTTTTGGATGGATTCTCTGGTTAGACCTCATAGGCCAATTCTGTCTGTTGAAGGAAGAGAGAAACCATTTTGGAGACTTCATTTTTAGATGATGTAGAATGTCCGTTCGGATGCAGGGCGTCGCGGTGGCCGTTAGTGCCATAAAATAGACTCGGGGAAAATCACTTCGTAACCTATGGAGAAGCTAGTAGTACGAGTGAAAGTCGTGTCCCTACTGAGACACACAGTTGGCCTCATCAATAACGAATCGCTTGAGGGGATCCCGCGAATAAAGGCTTCGAGAGACTCCATTGAGCTTCTGAGAGGCAGATACCTTCTCGGGAGTCACCAGAGGAATATGATTTGGGGCGTGAGGAGGCGGAGCTTTTTGTATATTTTCCGCTGCCGGCCATAGTCGTCCCCGATGAGATGATCTGCAGGGATTCCCAGACCGTCGAGCTTTGTGAATTTATCAGATATGAGGGATGCTAGGAGGGATAGGACTACAGTGACTCCACCCTGGACCGCGGTTGGTAACTGATAGCAGACTCTTTCCGCCCCTGTGGGCATGAGGACAGAGGTGACATTGTTCAAGAGGGCCGCATTAATGGCTGACAGATGATTGAGGCGAAAGCTGTGGATATCAAAGTGACTCTTGAGCTTCCCAAAGAGATCGTTGGAGAAAGAGTAGTCCCTCTTTGGCATATTATTATATCCCTGTTTACAACAGAAGCAGATAACTTGTAAACCACTTTGAAACACAGAATATAAAGAACTTGAAATAACACTACACAACCACGTTTTTTGAAATAAATATTACAATTGAACTAATAATAATGGCCCTTACTTGAGCATAAAGGGAGTGCCGTTAATGACGTCATCCTTCCAGTTAGCTTCTAGTATTCCTTGATCGTAACAGGACTAGCACCCCCAGACAATCACCCCCGACAATCACATTTTTTTTGTGTTCTTCCTCCCCACACATCACACACCTTGTTTCCTCACCTAAATAATACAGTCCAAAATAGATCCTGTATTTGAGGTAAGCCTGTTTGGATGTTGGGATCGGATCAAATATGGACGTCATGACGCATTTTTTATTCTCTTCGAACACAAGCATTGAAACCTTTAGTTTATGTGTGAGGTCAAACGGTTCTTAACTCATCCTTTAAAATATAATTTGGGGCATTTAAGACTTCTGCTAATGGAGGAATGCTCTTCTGGGGCTTTAAAGTCCGCCTAAGAGACTTCTGAAGGAGACATATTCCTGGTGGACAATGTTTTCAAGCACAAGGACGTCATTTAAAAAATTGTACATTTCATTATGACATATTTTTCCTCGCTCAAAGCACGATAGTCCCCTGGAGCTATTTATTCCAAGATATATCATACACACAATACATACTTTTATTTTGTACATATATCTGAGACGATTACTGACTTAAAATTCAGAAAATATATAAGGCAGAAACCGAGACACAACACTGAGGCAGAAAAAGATATGAATTTTTATATACGTTATCCACCGTTTCCCTAGAATATAACCCTTCATGATATGTATATTTTTAAGAAATATATAATTAATGGTACACCTTAATTATTATTAGAAGTGCTAACTGGATGAAAAGTAAGCTCATAAAATACGACATATTTTCCCCCTTCCTAATAATAAAATATATTTTTGATTTATTATGAATTGAAATGAGAACCATAATTAATATTAATGACGTTATTTCGGTATAATATATATTTATTCATTTTTTCGTATATAAAGTAGTAGCAAAAAATGGATCAAACTAATGAGTAGTATATAAGGAGAATGGAGGATAGGCAATGAGGAGGAGGTAAGCTTTTTTTACAAATATCAGTTATATAAAAAACAAAAAGTTAATCGTAATAGTTATTATATTAAATCACAGTGAGATGAACATAAAAAAAGAATATGATGGCTCAGGCATCATAGGCATTGCTTCCCCCCTCCTCGAAATATTATTTTTCAAGATCCGTTAAGAGAGATTCTAGTAATAGTAATCATAGAAATAAGATTTTTTTATATTAATAAAAAAATGAGAACTTGGCAGCGTCAAGACGAAGGAAGCAGTGGCGGCGAAATCATAGATGTAATGGAAATAAATAATAATAATAGGTATAACACTCAAACAAATGTTCCATTGTCGGATGCGTTGGACTTGAGATTGCTGACGGATGCGAGAAGATTGTTTGGAGGCTCCTTATAGGAGGAAGGCTTTTTATATTTTCTTTTAATGGAGCCATACTGGCCAATGAAGGATCCATCTTCATTGAAGGGAAACTCTGCAAGATAATAATAAAAGCCCGGAATAAGATGTGGGAAGTAAAATCACGCAACTTAGAGCATACATACAGGCGCGGCTTACTGGATTTGGTGAAGAGTTTAACTATCACTAGGCTTTGATACACAACTTAACGAAACAAAATAATAGTTAAAGAATGAAGCGGGATGCAAGGGGTTCATCATCATCATCATCATCAAAAGGGCAACATAATCAATAATAATAATTATTATACTAGAGTGGCAAAGTTAGAGGACTGCTCGGACTGTCGCTCTCTACGATATTTCCCGATGAAGGATCCATCTTCCGCCATTCCAGCTACAAATAAACAAAAAATGTTATGCAAACGAAATAAAAATAATTAATAAGCAAGAAACAAAAATTCATATTAGTATATATATGATCGATGAATGAGTAATTATTCATATTATTAATTGATTTATATAACCATATCAAAAGCTAATTTATTATACTAATAACTTAAAACATATATATATATATACATATACATACATACCAATTAAGTATTAAATCGATCAATATATTTATTTTGGACTATATCATAAATTTCAAAGTGCAAGCATATATATTATATTTTGAGCTAATTCACTTCAATTTGAAAAAAGTAGGATGCCGGGAGCCAAGTTTTGAGAGCATATTAATTTTATAACTTTTTATAACATCCTAATTCATACATACAGTTAGGCTAAAAACTATTACTTTATATCTACATTGTTTTTAGTAAATGTATTAACCCTTTTATTGTAAAATAAAAGCATATAAAGAAAAAAAACCGTTGTTATTACGATACTTATTGGTATCCTTAATAATGGATTTACCAGTTTGAGGAACATAATTCGTATTTTATTATATACATAAAAAAACTTTTCAATTTACACTTCATTCATCGATCAGTAATTCGAGCATACAAATAAATAAGAAATGCAATACAGAAAGAAGATACAAAAATGAGGAAGTAGAAGAAACATACTTTATACATATCTACTTTACAACATATTTAAAAGATGATACATGATGAAAATTGAATTTATTGCTATATATATGTTACAATAAATACTATCCTACATATGTATGCTACTAATAAGGAAAATAATACTATTAAGTGTCAGCTACCTATGGTTGTTGTTCCTTGTAATTTTGAGCATTTATCCAATTAGTTTTCGAAGCTGTAGTATCTATTTTGTGATACTTCATACACACTCTTGAGTAATGATGTCTTTACTCCTTATGTCAGGTTTATAAACATAATAATAATGGGCAATGCTTGTCCTTCATTTTTTATCATTTACTTAACCAAAAAGCATACAAAAAGAGCTTAGAGACTATTCAAATATTGACTACCAAAAAGCCTCCTTTGGACTATTGGTCAATATACCCACCATATGATGTATTTTGCTGGGTAAAAGTGGAATAAGGGAAATAATATTTATGGACAAAAGATGTTTGTCCTTATTATAGAAAATACAGAGTACATATTAAGTATATAGCTTTAAATGGTCATATAAAGAAGGACTATGTTGTTGATATTTGTATTTTATGCACATAAGCATTGTTGTTATACACTTCTATAAAGGAAAAGTCAGAGTAAAAAGATGAGTTCTATAATGAACAAATTATATAATTGCAGTTATAAGTTATAGAATTAACTGAATGAAAAGAGACTTCTCCTCCCAATAAAAAAATATTTTCACCAACGGAATCATATTTGCGAGTGTTCTGAGAAGAACAAATTGTACATTTAAGAAAGATAATAAAACATATAAAATTGTACACTTGAGCAGTCTTCAGGATGGAGTAAATTTGGTTCCGAGTGAACACATTGACAATTGTATGAGTTATTACTATTTCTTCCGTTTTATATAAAAAAGCAACGATATAAAGTTAGATAAAGAGTCCAAATGAAATAGAATAAGCAGTTAAAGAGAAAAGATATTGAAATTCATAGATAAAAGAAGAAAAAGAGTGTTAAAGAATGCTTCTCCGAGTGGGACTGGCTATTTACAAGAATCCATCAACAAATGTTCAACAAATTTAAACTTAGTGTTTGTTGAATCAGAATTCTGATGTTAAACGAACTTGCCCATTTGTCCTAAGACATTATTTCATTAATGGTTGAAATATGCATTTTAAAGATATTAAGGAAAGTTTATTTATGCCCAACTTGTGATGTTTACAAACATTATCATAGGTAAATATAAAAACTCCACAGTCCACATTAATAGAAAAATATAAATTTTAAAAATTGTTTGACGAAAAACTTTTTTGTCAATACTTAATTATAGATTTGCTTTATCTGTTATTACTCAATTAAAAAACTACGGGCTCTTCTTTTTACCAAGGGCAACCTTGAGCAGTCAAGGAATATCAAAGTGGATGCAGCAAAGATAGAGTGAAACAAAAGGACACAAACAGGGAAGATTGGAAGGCTAGACTAACCTGTATTCTCACCATCAGCATAGTCTGCAATGCTATCATTGTCCGACTCCATGGGTGGCTTGAACTCCCGCGAAGGACGATTACTCCGATCGTCCAACCTATTTTTATACACACATTTATAAGCAAATTTGTACAAAAATGAAAGAGAATGAATAAACAGAGCTGGGCGGTTTTAAAAGCAAACTTTCGAATCGGTCTTTAAAAAAGCGATTTTACACAGCCATTTTTAAATTCAAATATTATCTAGAGAGCATTATTTAATTACATTTTAAAATATTACACCACCTCTCTGTTGAACTTTATTGTGTCACGATGGAATTGTGGCAATGCAGATTAAAATTAACATTTTAGCATTATATTTGGCTAATGGAAACACAATAATTTTGTACGTTTGATGGAATTATAATGCCTATAAAGGTACGAATAAGTATTTTGTTACTATAGATGCCCAGATTTTCTTATGCGTCAATATGGATCGACAGTATGCCGTCAGTTTATACCTTCATTGAGCATATTAAATAATTAATTATTTTTTTGGGACGTCGAAACATCGATATATTCGCCCTCAACGTCACCCAAAAGCGAATGGGTAAATTTAAAATTTTACCTTCTTTTAGATAGTATTTTAAAGCCTTCACCTATGCTAACCTTATCAGATACCGTTGTGGCTTTTATCTCTACACTTTGCTTATTTAAAGCCCCAGATTTGTCCTTTTATGCACTAAAATTTTGTTCATAATACAAATTGCCACTAATTAAATTATAGGTAATTGTTTACTATCAATGATGCATTAAAAATATTAATTATTATTGTAGAATGCCAAACCCAATGCGGTTTGGAGGTTCACTGTTTGAACCATAACCAATCGATGGATTGCTGCCCAGCCCCGTCAATAATTATGGATTTACGGTTGTGTGTATTCCGGGAACCCTCCGGCATCGTCATAGTCTTTTCTCCCATGAGCCGCCTCATGTTCTGAGACCGCATATTTCCCCCCACGATTCCTCTTGATGATGGCCACAATGATGCATAGGAAAATAAGGAAAATGATGGCTAGTAACATCCCAATGAACCATCCGGAGTGTGCCAGGTAGGGTTGGGAGTCTGCAGCACCTGCCACAGGAGGGAGGCGTAGGTGTACACGGGGAGAGGGTCGCTGGGCGTTTCGTGAACACCGTCCACGGCAACGACGCGGAAGTCGTAGGTGTGACCAGGCTCGAGGCCACGGATCACGATGGAGTCCTCGTTCAGCTCCTCGTTAGAGGCTAAATACGTTGTGTCCATACTTTTTCTGGAAAGGAGAAGTAGATAAAGGTTAGGGCGACAAGTAATATTGTTAAGACTGTAAAATGGCATTCAAATTAAATTAAAACTGATTTTCATGGTGATATCTTTTTAAACTTGTTAAAATTATTGAGGTAAAATCATATGATTAAAAAGTTGATGGTCCATTATTAAGAACATTCACATAAAAAATATTATATTTACTCTTAAATTATGAACAAATTTTAAAACGTACATAAATCATACCTTTTATTCATTGTACCGCTTTATTGTGTTTAATAATATTTAGAAGAAAAAACGTAAAAATGTTACCGCAACAGCTAAAAATCTCGAGTCGACTTTTTTAATCCTTTGTATTTGATAAAGTTTTTCAAATAATTAAATATAACACTGAATCATAAGTATTTGATTCAAATAAAAGTAATAAACTTTGGGGGAAGGGGCATTGTTACATTGTCAATTCATTAATTGACTAATAAGTATGCTCAAACGGCACCACTATTTTGGGTTGTTGTAAAAGGAATGTCTTACTTATACTGAACATAGAAATGAGATCCAGGGTTTCCTCCACTCTAGGTTTCCAGGTAACCTTAACCCGGACTGTCCATTCTCTGGATTCATGAGAGAGTACGTGAACCTGGGCCTAGAAGGCGGTGTGAGTGCCTGGAGATTAGTATTACACTCTGTGTAAAAGCGCATTCCCTGCCCAACACGAGTCTCAGCCCGAATGATGACGCGGTACTTTTGATGGGGCTTAAGTCCGGCCAGCTTAGCCTTGTCCGCTTGGGGATTCCGAATCCTTGGGATCCGCTCCACCTCAGGTCCGAAATGCGTTTGTTCACTTCCTTATAATAGATCCTGTATCCTCGTAGTATTCCGTTCACTTCTCAGGCTTATTCCAGGCGAGGAGTAGAGCTGAGGATCCCATGGGATAGCACTCCAACATGTCTACGGGACCGGGAAGGCCTTCCCCAGTCTTGACCTCGATGATGTTTGAGGCGGTCCGTTGTAGGCGCCGTTAAAGGCCAAAACACGGGCGTAATTCAGAGAAAAGGGCTTGAAAGACTGAACAAATGCCTCTGTCGTATCCTTTCCAAGTGGAATCTCACGGAATTTTTCTTCACCAGAGAGTTTGTCCATGTTTGGATTTTGTATCCCTTGAAGTCTCCATTGATAGAGTCCAGACTCACGGGGTCCCAGGAGACGTATGCAGAGCGAGGGCCCACGACATCTTGTAGAGAGAAGTTTCTTGGAGCCTCCGAGGGCTGATTCTCTCCAGACCATCCGATCACTTCTGGGGGAGAGTCCTTCGCTTCGCCCTTTCGATTGTGGGCCACTACTCTGATCTTGTAGCGAGTATAAGTGGGTTGGTTATCTATCACAAGTTCTTTGATCTTCCAATCCGCTATGTCCTCAATGATCCAAGTCGCATCAGGCTCGTCTCGCTTCCAGTAGACTCGGTATTGAAACTTAGGAGCATTGTGCTCAATTTGAGGCATAGGCTGAAAAAATAAAAATAAAATATTAAAAACTGTTGTTCGTCCTAGTGAAAGGTGATCTTTGTATAATCCTATTTTTGTTTCAGTAGTTAAAATGTGGAAGTTATGTTATCGGCATATGGTTTCAAATTCAAAAAATCATGTAATTATATTTTTTTTAATAAACCAAAAGTAATAATTAATGAAAATGGTATATTTTAAATAAATACTTTTATATATTAAGATGGAAGCACTTTTGAGTTCATCAATTCAATGATTCAAAAAAGGAAATATTTTTAGGTATTTACATGATGTTTTAAATAGAACATGTAAATCCTACAAACATATCAAAGGGAGTCTTTGAATTGGCTATTTAAAACTACTTTCTATTTCCTGAATTGATTGATGAACTTACTGTCCAGTAGATGACGAGGTTATTGGGTGATGTTCCTCTTCCTTCGACGTTATCAGGATTTTTGAATGGAATGTTTTCAGGGGTGAGGCATGTTTCAGAGTGTCCGGAGGGAAATGAGTCTCCAACTTGATTACGAGCAATGACTTTGAATGTATAATTAGTCCAGGGGGACATATCCACAGCGTAGGAGGTATCACTGGCTGGAACGACGTCCGTCGCGACTTCCCATGTATCTGGGGTGAAAGAGGTGTTGTAGAGGATCTTGTAGTTGAGAATGGGTGCTCTGTTGTCTCCCATGGGGTTCCACGTGACTGTGGCGTGCTCTGCGTCGCACTTGACCCAGAGGAGGGAAGGAGGGTTAGGCACGTCCTGAACAATCAAGGAAGCGCTGGCCTCAGCAGAGTCCGTGAGGATTTGGCGAGGCACGTATATTGGCCAGAGTCCAACTCGGTGGTCTTAGTGATAGTGAGAGACTTGTCCGAGGACTGAATGAACCTGGGTTCGATGTCAAAGTCAATCAATTTGCCGTTTTGAGCCAGTGAATGTCTAGTTCCAGCTCAAAGTCATATACGGCGTTGCATCGGAAAGTGGCGGAGTCTCCTGCCTCGACCTCGTAGTCCTTGGGACCTGTAGTGATCCGTGTGTGCTCCTTTACAACTAATTTTCCACTTGCACTCGCGCTTCCAAATTTGTTTGTGGCCTCGCATGTATAATTACCCGTATCAAAGAATTTGACGTCCCTATAAAAAATGAATGTAAAATTTCATAAAAATGTATACTTACAAAAAAGACGATTTTAAAATACAGAATTAAAAAGAGCAAAATTATGGACAATTTTGCTTGTAATTTTTAGCTTTTAAACTAAATGCAAATTTGGTTGCTTTATATTTGTTTTACAACACCAAATCGACTAATAAGTTAGTTTGACTGTTCATTGAACTTATAAAGCCCATCAATAATAAACAATGACGCTGTATGAAACCAATAATAATTGACTTTAGTGTTTTAAGAAATGTCATTAGAATAATACTTGAACAATTTTTTAGGCTATATATAATTTAGCTTACTATTTTCTAATAGTGTCGAAAGTAAAATCGAAGTAATAATAATAATGCATAAAATTATACGTTTGAAAATATCGAAACTGCACTTGCATTGATAAAATAATTGACTTAAGATGGAGTCACCAAAGGATTTCATCCAAGTCAACTTACTCAATGAGAAGATCTCCAGTGTCTTGAACATTGTATCTCCCTCCCGTAAGTTCTTCGTTATTGCGGAACCATTTAACAATGGGCTTTGGGGCTCCAAATGTCTCACACTTCAGCGTCATGGTAGACCCATCCACGGTGAGTGCCTCTTCCTCAGGAGGAACCGTGATTTCTGGAGGAAGATCCAGGACATTCACGTAGACATCTTTGTATACATATCCATTCACATTAGAGGCGTTACAGCCGTAGTTTCCCGTATCTGTCTTTGCAACACTTTTAATCGTTATACGATTAGGTGAAATGAGGCGATTGGGTTGATGGGGCGCTTTCTCAATCTTGAGTCCGTTGAATATCCATTGTATGGATGGTGTGGGATATCCGTCGGCCTCACAGAGGAACTCCACGGTTTCTCCCTCGGTCGTGATGGCAATCTCGGGCTCAACGATGAATCGAGGCCGGGCATGAACCTCAATGGAGATACTGTAGGACTTGGCGATTCCTACGCCATTGGAGGCCTCGCAGGTGTATTCTCCAGGCATCCTCAAAGTCTACGTGTTTGATGACGAGGTCTTTCCGTAGTTATCCAGCGTGGTTCGGCCGGGTGGGAGGGGTCCGCCCTGCTTCCGCCAGCGTATCTCCGGGAGAGGCGTGCCACCAAATATACACCAAAGCTTCATTTCTTTGCCTCGGAGTGCAATTTCGGAGCGTTTGTTTGCGTATTGGAAGACGGGTTCCCGTTTGTTTTGAAGTCCAGCGTTGGATCCAGACTGGATCACCTGGAGATGCACCTTGTTGCCAACTTTGTACTCATTTCTGAAGTAGGAAGACGCGGAACAGGCATACAGAAAGTCCTCAGAGCTGTCATGCTTGGTCACGTTAGAAAACCAGAGTGTACCCTCCGGATCGACGGTGATCCGAGAGGAATTAAGAGTCTTGTGCCAGTTTTGGCTCTGTAAATTAAGAAAAATTAAATGTGAGGATTTAGAGTCAATTATTCCGTCATCATGAAATTAGTTGATAAAATCAAACATAAAATATTAAAACAATATATAGCAATGCTTAGAAACGCTTCATACGCTTCAAACGCTTATTAGTATACCAATTGTTTTCAAACCTATATCACAACAAAACCTATTCTTCCAATAATGTTGTTTAATGTAGTTTCAACTACGATAACCAATCAGCGTTATATTTTTTAGCCCGTGGGTTAAGCATTGACAAAAAATGCCTTTCAAAACCCTATTTCTTTGGGGAAGAAAAAAAATCTTGCAATTATCAATTTTATTATGCTTTCAGATATAGTACTGCTAAAGCATTTAATATGCAGTCCGTGTTTTAATTATAGGGATGATATTTATCATGTTTAATGAAAGATAAACAATTTTCTCTCTCTGTCTGTCTCTCTCTGCTTACCATTTTGAACCTATTTCTTTGGGGAAGAAAAAATCTTGCAATTATCAATTTTATTGTTCTTTCAGATATATTCCTGCTAAAGCATTTAATATGCAGTGTTTTAATGATAGGGATAATATTTATCATCTTTTTAGTGAAAGATAAACAATTTGCTCTCTCTGTGTGTCTCTCTCTGCTTACCATTTTGAACTTATTTCTTTGGGGAAGAAAAAAATCTTGCAATTATCAATTTTATTGTGCTTTCAGATATAGTCCATTTAATATGCTGCCAGTGTTTCAATGATAGGCATAATATTTATTGTCAAAGATAAACTTTGCTCTCTCTGTCTGTCTCTCTCTGCTTACCATTTTGAACTTATTTCTTTGGGAAGAAAAAAATCTTGCAATTATCAATTTTATTGTGCTTTAAGATATAGTCCATTTAATATGCTGCCAGTGTTTCAATGATAGGCATAATATTTATCGTCTTTTTGTGAAAGATAAACAATGTCTCTCTCTCTCTCTGCGTACCATTTTGAGCCAGTATACGGAGGGTTTAGGCCATCCTGTGGGGGAGATACAGGGTATGCCAAAGGGCTCGCCCTCTTCAACAGTCTTGGTTTTAGGAGGTTCATCACTAAAATTGTTCAGCTCAGACTTTCGAACGTAGACGGAATTGGAAGTGGCAGTGCCCCACTCATTCGTGGCAAAGCATTGGTATTGACCTATAAAAAAAGATGGGAAATATAATGAGAATACTGATGCTGAAGGACATGACGGAGATTAGTAGAAAAAAAACAATCAAAAGAGGTGCAGTCCCATAACACCATGCTTTTTTAATAGTAAAAATATAAAATAAATATATAATAGTGATCCTAACATGAGCAATTTGTGGCATCCAATCGATGTCAAAGCTATAATATCACTTTCAAAAAGCGTTCCATTGCCCTCATTTCACGTCTTATTTCACGCCAAACATATATAAATCCAGCAATTGTTATGGGCAACTTTATTATTTATAGCGTATTTAAATTACTTATAAGGCACATTGAAGTGCATTATAAGCGGCTTCAATAATTATTTTCTAATTACTCAATCTATTATAATAGATTGAGTAATTAGAAAAAACAATGGCTTAGTATCAAAATATGAAAGTAACCATTTTATGTTGATTAAGATGCTGAAAAATTGTGCCACAAAACTCTGATGCGTCGATCACTAATATTTAAGTGAGTCAAAAATGGCTTATTATTCTGGCAATATTAATAATTAAGGAACACCCTAGGTATGGACTTATATTGAAAACATGGATCCCAAACCTTTTCTAAAATAAATTATATATTTTTTCAAAGGTTCATCCAACATTTATGTCCTTAAATACTACACAGCACCCAAGATAACTTCATGTAAAATAAAACTCAACCATCAAAGACCAAATAATGTTGAAAAATATTATTTAAATATAAATGAATTATTTTTCGTCAAATGATAAATAGTGATTATATATATATATATATATATATATATATATATATATATATATATATATAACCAACGTACACACGTCATATACTCGATAAATCATCAGACTAACCATTCCTTCAGCTAGAAAAATGTGACGTAATATTTTAATATTACATAGTCTAATTCATCTTTTGGGCATTGATATTTTTTTAATAAAAAGATGCTTCAAAGAACCATCTCATTTTTTTTCAAGGTGTAAATAATACGAGGTTGCCAAGGTGACTCAGTCAGTCGCAATATTTAATAAATATCTAAGATTATCGACTATTTAGACAGATATAGACCATAGAGATAAAAATAAAAAGAGAGCTTATTCCCTTCATAAGTATTTTTGTGTCCCATATAAACAAAGTAATTTGACCTACGTCATCGTAAGCTGATCATAGAGATAGATTATATCTCTATGATCAGCTTACGATGACGTAGTACAAATGACTTTGTGTATTTTGAACACACAGAATACAGCTGAACGTTGTTTCTCTGCTATTGAAGGGAATCAGCTCTCTATATATTTATATTTCTATGATATAGATGCATAAGTTCGTAAGACAGTATAATATATCATTTCCTCAACTTGAAAAGGTAAGAGCAAACGGTAGGAGGGAAGGATTAACCTAAAGATGACAAGAGTTCTGATCCGCACACCAGGAGTTCTTCGTACAACATTTAAATACGTAGACATAGTTTATATTTCTCCTGAGAATGAGCCAGTGCATTAATCCCATAACATGACATAGAGGGGGTGATGGCCATTCGTGTGACATACTTTCCCCTCTATTTATCAACAAGGGAAAGTTCAGTCACTTTTCTTAAGAGGCATTAAGGTAATGAGATTAAAGAAATAAGAAGATGTTTTGAAAATATAAATTGACTTATAATTTAGAATGCTCACATTTGTCTCATCCTCCTCCTTGCATGTCTGACAAAGTACAGCACCCTGCTGACAATTTGAGGGAGGGGGGGGGGGGGGGGGGGGGGTGATAATGTGTGTGTGTAAGCAAGTCCTAGAAGATGATGATCTCCTGTAATCTCCATGTCGTCGTAAAAAAATACTCATGAAAAATTGAGGGTTAAAAACATACTCATTTTGTTGGTGCTGCTCCTACTTATGTGCCTCATTTACCTAATGGTCAAAGTAAATCATGCACTGGATGTAAAAAAGTAATATGCTATTATATCGTTGTTTCCTTCAAGTATAGAGTAATAATAAATCCAGAATGTTAAATGCTTTCAGATATTTAAGGTTTTAAAAAGGAAATAAATTTTAAACTAAAATGTTTATTTTTTTAAACAGAAATTTCCTTCTTCTTCAAATATTTTACATTATGTGATGTATTATTTTTATTCAATAAGGACCGTGTTTATGAGAAAGTTACTGAGATACTACAATAAAGCAAAATACTAATTTTAATACTATAATGCTTATTTATATCCAGTCGGATGCAATTCAATCGAACCAATTAGGCAAAAAATACGATTACGTTATCTAATTGTCTTCAAATCATTAAATATATATATTTTGTCCAAAAAAAGTATATTCTCTCTTTTCTCATGTAAAGCCAAAATGACAAAATACGATATTGATGGTTTTTAAGGATGTGTTTATGTACATTCGTGCCATTCGAGTCTGAGTCATAAAAATTCACAATACTATTACAAATATTGTCAAATAGTGATAACTCTTTGTGAAAAAATATGTAATGTATAATAATTTGAAACCAATGGGATTCATAATTACCTAATGGTATATATTTGTTTCTTATGTTCATTAATGTAGTATCAATTGATCTAGTGAAAATATAGAAGGGGAAATAACATTTCAGGAGCACGCCGTTCCATACAAACGTCACTATCATATTACAATTGAAAGTAACACAGATTCAAAACTCAAATATAATATGTTTTTTCTTTATTTAAAAAATATGTGCTAATATAATCAAATCTAATATTTTTTTGTCAAATATTTTAAATATTATTTCCAACAAACTTTTCCTAGGCTTATATTCTTCTTCATTTTTTATTAAATGCAACGAGTCCCTCAGACAAACTATATGCATACACTAATACAGGGCTTACATGAATAATTCATTTTAAATAATAAATGAACTTCTGAAGAAAAAATATTCGTCACAAAAGCATATTTAAATAATAAGTATACTGAGTCATCGTCCGATGACGTCATGATATTGAACTTATGTTTATTTTTTAGAGAGAGCTTTACGAATCAAATAAGCCAATGAATACAAATTTTCAAAAAATGCACAAGCAACCAACACTTAATATCGTTTATTAAAAGTAAATACACATCGATATATTGCTACTTTACCTCCACAAAATAAAATGTTATAGACATACTACTTTTATGTTCTATAATATAATGAAGATAATTCAAATTCCAGAGAGTTCATATTAATAACACAGGATTAAAAAAGATGAAGTGTTTCCAGCATTTAAGAGATTAAATTCATTGTTTTTGTAATTGATTATAAAAATTAGTTTAAAATATTATTTGTGATTTTTGGTTAAACATAAATACATCTTCTTAAGTGATATGAGATAAATACACTGAAAAATAACGTAGAAGGATGAAGGAATGATGGCTTTATGTACATAAGAAGACAAGGATACAGAAAATGAAGTAATTCTTGTGATTTCTACTGATTTAACTTCAATATAGGAGTTTATACTTTTATGAATACAAATCTGAGATATACATGTATGCATATATGCAATAAATGCACAAATAAAAAACTTTATAAAAAGTATACAACGCTATTTAACGCTATAATGCTTATTTATATCCAGTCGGATGCAGTTCCTTCGAACCATATAGGGGAAAAAAATAAAGAATTATACCATCTCCATTTAGAAGCCAGAGTGAAATTCAATTTTGCGTAGAGATGTTAAGGAAGCAAGCCATTTTAAATTATGATAACAATAATCAACTAACTCAATGACGTCATTATCATCATAGCTTAGGCATTCAGGGAACTAACAGAGTCAAAGGATGTATCATTCATGCATCCTTTCTTTATATACAAGCCATCCGACTTTAGTGAATGAAACATGATCCTTCAAATGAAGGATCTTTTTTTCATCCCTTTTTGTTCCTTTTCCTCCTTGTGATTCCTGGTTCCCTCCTTCCCCTTCCTTCCTACCTTCACCAACAATTTCAACATCAAATAACGACCGCCACCATCCTCAAAAACAAGAAAGTTACCCTCAAACTTTCCTTCCTAACAGGGGGCTTTCTAAACGTGCCCCTCAAGGAAAAGCATCCTAGAAGAACCAAACTATGTTGTCAAACACAACACTGACACAACGATGTCCTCCTCACACGCCCATGAAAAAGGGCTGCTCCTCAAAAGTCTTTGCATGGCGTCTTATATCTCAAACACACTGGATTCGGCGTTTGTATGCAGCATTTTAAGAGTGAAACATGTGCAAAAACAACAACTCGGATTTGATATTTAAAGGTAGACTTTTACTGGGCTGTTAGCTGAGTCAGAAGGTTAATAAGCAGCATCAAAATAAATACAATTTATTTGCTTCATAAATGGGCCGGCTTAAGGTATACGAATTTAATAACCAATGTGATCAAACAAATATATATGTGAAAGCCCGTATTTTAATAACCGCCTTAATAACGGTGATATCAGCTAAAATATTGGTAAGTTCTAAATAATATTTTGAATAAAAGCTAAAGTCCACGAACGATACGCCCCAAAATATTACTTATAAAGAAAAACTACCGGTTACAATAGTAGGGAATTACGTCGTTACATCTTAGGAAGTCAAATTAGGCATATTTGTGTATTCAACATTTTTGTCATTGCATTAAACGGGAAAAATAGTACTTTTATGACTATCCCCAGACCTGCAGGATTCGAAAGATCCAAGAAAAATAAAGGAACCCTGACATAAATTTTATACCATAAAACTGATAACTATAATAATTGTTGAGAAAAATATTAGTAAGAAAAGTAAGCAACAATTTCATTGATTTGTATAAGCATTTAAAGGATATTGATTTGTATTATTAAAGCTTAAGACTTTGTGCAGAGACTCATGAGAAGCTCTCGTTGTAAATATAGGAATAATACAAAAATCACGCAGTTAATTCATTGAGTATTATGGGGGAATAATAATGAAACGGGGATAACTCAGTTAGATGTAACTCAGAAAAATCACTCTTCAAGTCCGTAGATCCTCTCACTTTTGAGGAATATATCAATTTACCTTCCACTTTTCTGTAATCAAATATTTCACCTGTATAAACAAAAAATGGGGTGAAAATGAAAAAAATCAAGTAAGACGTGGGATTGAGTGACATAGGCATATGACGTCATAGGATGAACAAGTCACTACGCTGGGCCAAGTCACTCAATAATATATATATGAATGGCTTGAGCCTCCCTCTTGGCTCTAGAATAAGTTTCCTACCAATTTCCTCGTCTCGAGGCTTTGTGATGAGAAAGGTCCCTCGACCCGGCTGCTGAGATATACGTTCATCGTAGACCTGCCAGTCATAGGGCTCTCCGTTCTTCTCCCATCGATACCTATACAAATAAAAATATTTTTTTTAGTTTTTGCCATTGCTTGTAGTTTATATAGCGAATAGTTGTTGAAATAATTTTTGATTTAATTACATAGGTAGAGTAGAGCTTAAAAAAAACGTTTCTTTCTTTCTTTTTACGAAATTTTAGCTACTTTTAATGTACTTTTATTGATTGAGGGCCTATTTAAAAAGTATAATAAATATTAAACGCACCTAATTTTTAAAAAAGATATATATTATTAATGAGATAAATATGACATATAAGAATTAAATTAACAGTAATAGTACTCAAGGACAATGAGTACAATTAAAGAGCTTTAACCATTTTGTTTGAACTCTTCATAATCATACTAAACACTATAAAAAATATTAAAGTTACATTATGCATCAACGATATATCATTATATCCAGTTATGGAGTTAAAATAGATTCAACGATCAACATCTCAATTAACATTATAGATTGTTTACATTCTTATGGGGAAAAGGAATAATAATAATAATAATAATTTGATTAAAAGCATTTTGTTTACATTATCAAGATTTAAATGTAAGATAGCTGTTCAATATATTAGAGTGTCTTTTTATCTATTTTAACACTTGAAACACGACTATTAATTGACCCTTTTATTTATTTTTATAGCATCGTAAGTTAACTTATTTATTAATAGGTACCTATATACCTTACGCTCTGAACAAAACATTTACAAAGGATATGATCGATCAACTTAATGCAAGCTTTTAGAATTTACCATGATTCATGTGCTTTCACATTTTATTGATTTAACTGATTTTTTTGCAGTCTTACATTAAAAAAATGATTCGTGTACAAAAATATGACGCAGGATGTAATAATAATCATAACATGTATTAAGTTAATTTGATATTCCTAGTCAGCATATAACTGTACAACACATCGAAGAAATATATATATACTTTTGCACATATGTTTATAGCGGATTGAGCCATAGGTGATGAATTGACTGTTAATATTGCAAAGGAGCGGCAAATACTTTGTGTAATGGTTCTTCGAAAAAAGCACAAATATTATAAAAGGAAAAAAAATTAAAAAAATCTTTGATATTGAAACTTTTTCTATATGCTATAATGCCTATTTAAATGTTAAAATGTTTATTTTTAATGCTATAATCCTTATTTATATCCTGTAGGATGTAATTCTATCGAACCATATTTGTAAAAAAAAAAATTCTTTATGTCCATCTACATTTTTTATAATTAATATTATATAGCTTACTGCGCATACAAGATGTAATCTTGTTCAATAAGATAAAAATTCAATTATCTTCTTATGTTATTGCTTATTAAACATATTGAGCCATTTTGTACCAAAATAAAAAGATGACATCTTTGTACGATTTGTTTTCAAATATTTTATATTATTATGAACGTAATTTAAAACTTTCTATTGAATCCATTTATTTATGTTTCCTTATAGTCATTGACCATTGTTTAAGGATGAGTTAAAAAAAATAAAGATGTGATTTAAAGGAAATCTCACTTTTCTTCAAATATTTATTAAAATAGGCTTTAAAAAATTGCCAACAGCTTTTATTGTTTAGATTTATTTTAATAAAATGGTTTAGCTCTCCACAAGAATTACTTTAACGAAACTTAATAAATATGACAAAGAAACAGAAATAGAAACAATTTTACATCCAAACAAGGAGTGCCACACTTTATAAATAATTAGATATTTATTTTTGATAAACTAAAAAATAAGTCATAAAAATGAGGATTCTTTCTATAAATGAGTCAATCTGAAAAAATGCAAACTGAAATATTGCTGACCCAAATGCAAACCTTTATTAGGACATTAAAGGTGCCTTTATTAAGCTTTTATATGAGTTTTTCTATATTTTTCATTCATTACCTTACACAAAATTAATGTTCTTTTTAATTAAATGTTAAAGGGGTTCCATTTTAATAATATTCTTGCTCATTATACAACACAAAAAAAAACATATATGACAAATCTTTGCTTTTTGCCAAAACAAATTGCTTAATTTGTTGACATAACCTTAAAATGAAACTTCTTTTTTCGGGTCAGATTATTATTTGAACCATAAAACCCAGGGGAGGGGGGAAAGAACTCATGTAAACAAAGAGGGATATTTCCAATTATAAAATCAAAAAATGTGACGTCATCACTTTGCCTGTATATCTAATACCTGGTGTCCAGAAGAAATGGACCAGGAAAATATGGACTAGGAAGAAATGGACCAGGAAGGAATGGACCAAGGTAGAAAAGGAGAATTATGACTCATGGAAGAAATGGACCAAATACATAGGTAGGCAAGTTTTTTAGTGGAATGTATCTAAGTATTGTACAAATACTATTTCTCATATAAACTGAGTATATAATGACATAGAATGATTTTATTTTTGCAATTTTAGATAAATAATCTCTTCTTTGTGTCAATTATAGTTCAAAATCCCCCGAATTATGGTAAATAATACGTATTGTCTTAAATATCAAACATACCGATGTTAGAAGCACTCAAAAAGTAAATACATAAAGAAGAAGAAATATATGCCTAATTTCGGGCGCGATTGTTACAAATGGAATATTTGAAAGGATAGAGTGAGGGGTGACGTCAGAGTCAGCAATAATAAAATGAGAGAGCCTCCAATGATCCGAGTCGAGTATTCAAACTTTGCAATCCGGCCGAATGAAGGCACCTCAACACATACAGACAATGCCTTGGACCCCCGAGTCAGTCGCCTCCCTTCCAGAAAGGCACCAAATTCCCTTCCCTCGTCTTCTTTAAAGGAGTCCCATCCCTCGTCCTCGAAAGGAGTCCAATCCTTCGTCTTCATGAGAGGAATCCCTTCCCTCGTCTTTGATTTAGAACTTCCCATCCCTCGTCTCCGTTATAGGATTTTCCATTTTCGTCTTCGTGAGAGGAGTTATATTCCTCGTCTTCAGGAAGGGTCCCTCCGACCATCACCTCCTCCATATTGAAGACTTGTTCCTCTTAGTGGAATTCGCTAATGAACTCCTCAGTCCTGTAATTCTATTCAAAGCCTAATCTGGAGAATGTCAAGATCTTAAAGGACCTCAAAAACCTTTGCCCTATTATATATTTTCTATTTATATTCATGAAAATAATTGATTTATATAAATTGACAAATACATTTAATTCAAAATTTGTTAAATTGTAAGACAAACATAATATCAATATTACTAGAGATTAAAAATGAGCATTTAAAACTAGTCTAAGGTTCCCCCACTTTTTCTGGAGAGATTCTGGTCATTAGAGACGTTGGTTTTTCGGACCCTTCTTGGTGCTACTGCAACTCAAACATGTGATGTGTCTTTCACTAGTATTCTTCCTGAAAAAGGCCGTCTCACCCTTTTACCCACCTCTCGTAGTATCTCAGCTCTCATATCTCACCCCTAAAAAGCTTGATTTTTTTTTTTTTCGGTCTCCTCCCGGATAATGAACTGGCGAGTCTGCGCTCCCAGGACGAAATAAAAAGTCTCTGCCCAAAATCGGCCAAATACTTCCCCTTTATTCTAGACGTCCCCCGAGTTTGCTTTGTCCTTTCCCGGAAAGTCTGAATCATCCCCATAATACTCCCTCCTGGACAAAATTGTTAAAAAATAAATTTGGTATAGAAGTATATATACATAGATTTTAATTGGTTTATATATTGACTAATGCTACCTGGTGTATAATTCAGATTTTTATTAGTTAATATATTGACTAATGATTCATGAAATATTGTTTTTTTTTTTACAAAAAACAAACTGTATTGTAGCAAATATAAAGAACTTGAATATAATACTAATAAATGTATAGTTATTATTATACCTGGGATAATAAATATGGCTTTTTACAGTTTATAAATAAACTTATAACATTTCTAAAATCTTTTATAGAATATGAAGGGACATGTGTTAGGATATATAGATATAGAAAGGAAGACATTTGTGTCAAATGCCGGAGAAGTATTAATATAATTAGGTGTATTTGAACTAGATAACTTCATTTATCTAAATAAAAATGAAATGACTGTGAATAGAAAATAGTATAACTAACATTTAATTTTTAATTGTTTTTTGTATAGCTTTTAGGTGATCATTTAGAAATTGAAATGTCACAAATATAAATAAAGAAAATAACTGACCTAATTACTGAATGGAAAGAATAAAAACAAGGTAACAAAGTTGAGCTAAAATAATAATAGAAGAGGGGCACATAACAATATGAAATAAAACAAAAAAAGCTTCTCATATCATGATAATATTACAGACTTCACATCGTCCGTGGATGGTTGAAACGCAAATGTGAGAGGTTGTGGGAGGGGTCAAGGGTCTCTGATTCATGATATATTGTACAGTTCAATGGCACTCGGAAATACTTCGTGTCCAGAGCGCTTCTTTTTCCTCACTCACGAAAAGGGACCCACTAAAATAATGGACGTGGAAATAAATTAACAAAGTAGCAAAGTTAAATATTCTCGATTCTCCTTTTGAATAGATATAATAGGAAGAGGAGTTGATGTTCAAGGCTGTTTCATCAGGAATTTGATGATCTTCAAGTCATTTTGGACTACCATGGAGCTAGGTTCATTAGGAGATCATGAGGCTTCTTTAATAGAAATACAGGACTGATGAGTTCGTTAGCAAATTCCACTAAGAGGAACAAGTCTTAAATATGGAGGAGGTGATGGTCGGAGGGACCCTTCCTGAAGACGAGGAATATAACTCCTCTCACGAAGACGAAAATGGAAAATCCTATAACGGAGACGAGGGATGGGAAGTTCTAAATCAAAGACGAGGGAAGGGATTCCTCTCATGAAGACAAAGGATTGGACTCCTTTCGAGGACAAGGGATGGGACTCATTTAAAGAAGACGAGGGGCGGGAATTTGGTGCCTTTCTGGAAGGGAGGCGACTGACTCGAGGGGGTCCAAGGCATTGTCTGTATGTGTTGAGGTGCCTTCATTCGGCCGGATTGCAAAGTTTGAATACTCGATTCGGATCATTGGAGGCTCTTTCACTTTATTATTGTTGACTCTGACGTCACCCCTCACTCTATCCTTTCAAATATTCCATTTGTAACAATCGCGCCCGAAATTAGGCATATATTTCTTCTTCTTTATGTATTTACTTTTTGAGTGCTTCTAACATCGGTATGTTTGATATTTAAGACAATACGTATTATTTACCATAATTCGGGGGATTTTGAACTATAATTGACACAAAGAAGAGATTATTTATCTAAAATTGCAAAAATAAAATCATTCTATGTCATTATATACTCAGTTTATATAAGAAATAGTATTTGTACAATACTTAGATACATTCCACTAAAAAACTTGCCTACCTATGTATTTGGTCCATTTCTTCCATGAGTCATAATTCTCCTTTTCTACCTTGGTCCATTCCTTCCTGGTCCATTCTTTCCTGGTCCATTTCTTCCTAGTCCATATTTTCCTGGTCCATTTCTTCCTAATATCCTAATACCTACACCATCTAAATAAATAACAATAAATAATAAAATGGTGGACAAATATCAATGAAGCCACACAACCTCGTATATAATTTCATAGAAAAAATAAGATTTTTAAGACTCAGTGTAACTACATTCACATGATTTTCAGCAACAAAATGAAATTGGTTTAATAATATGTTATTTGCATTAGATTTTTTATTTTCAGGCTGAAACTCAGTCAATTTATTAACATGAAAAGGTTTGATCATTATTTATATTTTTCACTAATCCATAGAAGTACTAGTCCTTCCTATCAAACAGACAGAAAGACAATGAGCGAAAAGAAAGAGAATATAGATATTTGTATGTCATAAATCATAACAAATCGATAATGTGACGTCATGTGTGACGATTCAGTTTTTCTTTTCTAATCAGAGGAATCTAAACATTGCGTTCTGCGCATCTTGTATAATCTATTATCTTTGCATAAAGCCTATACATATTAAATTGGTCACTTTAAACTAGTTGTTGGCTCTTAGATGATATGACTATTCTCCTAACATGCCTATCCACTACAATAAAAAAGAACGAGAGATATATTCAGTTAAATAATGCGTTTAGTAATAAATAATTTCTAGGAAAAAATAAATTATATGAAGTGTCACATAAATTCACATCTAACTATTTGTTGTTAGTTCTACTCAATATTACATCTCTTTATAAAGTAGAAACATTAATAATTCGATTATGTCATATATTATTCATCTCAACTTCAATATTTTATATTGATAGTAAAAATTCGCCCACATAAAATATTAAAATAAAACAATGAGTTAAGACGGTTCATAACTGATAGACCAGTTTTAAAATCTCTATATACAAAATATTATATATTTCCAACTTAATTGTAGGTGTAGTAAAATAATTCTTATTTCGTATATGATAATACAATTGATCTGAACTAGGGCGGTCAACGAATATTCGAAGTTCGAATAGTATCCCAAAAAGCGAATTCGAACGTGAAAATTAATATTCGAATGTTAAAAACACTCCCGCGGTACAAGCGACAAATAATATTTGAATGTGAAAAAAACACTCCTGCGGTACAAACGCCTCCATCTGTTTTGTGAATGAGCCTCTGACTGTTCGCGATGTCTCTCGCTTTAAGCTCATACCGTCTCTGCAGTAATCTGATACTGTAGGACTACAGCGTAATCTGATTGGCTACTATACTACTGCGAAACAAAGTTGTGTCTCCGGGCTGCAGTGATCGGAAATAAGCTTTTTTCATGATTATATGTTTGCAAAAAAAAAAATATGTTATTAATATTAACTTGTTTTTGAGCTTACTTGAAATGTTCTTTGTTTTTGTTTATTATGTTAATATTGTTTTTATAATTAAAAGTGTATTATTTAGTCAGAAAAGAACAAAACAATATAATTAAAGATTGTCGTATTTTCTGGACCATGTTTCATAACCAAATACAAGGGTTGACCTATAAAATATTTACACTTGACTAATATAAAAAAGCTCAAAACTTATAGCAGTTAATAGCCTAAACATTTTACTAAAATCATTTTATTTGATTTACTTTAATATAAATATTTTTTGTTAAAAGTTTTTAATTGTTCTTTAGGTTAGATCGGAGTAAATAAATTATATAATTATATTTCAATAATGTAATAATATTTTTTCTGGATCATGCATCAAACTAAAGATCCGAGAATAGCCTATTTGTTGAAGCACTTGACCGACCCCCCCCCCTGTTCTCGAATGTACTTACGTTGGCGCGGGCTCTCCTTCAGCCTCGCACTCGATGATGAAGGGTTTGTCATTTTCGTCCTGACGAGACTTGACTTGGAAGAGAAGCTCATCCGTCGGAGGCTGCTTAATCATACGCGGAGGGGATTGCACTGTAATTATAAGGGAAGAGGACATGTGAATGACATATATTATGTAGGAGTACTTTTCCTAGTTAGTTGGGGGCAAGGAAGGGGGGGGGGACCCCCCCCCCCCCCTTCATTTTTATACTATTTACCAAAAAAGCTTTCTCTAATCATTATAGAGCTAATAAATATTACAAATCGAGGAAGGAAATAAATAAAGTAAGGGACATAAAAGAGAGTGACTACAGTCCAACTGAATCAAATAATAGCAACTTAACATCTCATTGCTTAATATAAACTAAGAAATATGATATTATGGGGGGGAATGGTCAAGAAACTAATACATTAAAGAATAAACAATCAAAATAAGTGAAAAAGCAAGTATGCGAGCGGAATAATATATCCAAATATTGTTGTAACAATATTTATCATAATAATTAATAAATGCAAATCCCTAATTGTTTGCATATAAAAGTGTTTGGACAATATTTAGTTGTATTCTACAGCCCATTTATTTTTATCTATCTGTGTATTTTGCTTATCTATATTTTTAGAGGGTGTACCAGTCTAGCCTAAAGGGGAACTATAAAACTTAATTTTTTATTTAGTTTATTATTTAGTGAAGCTAAGTAGTACTTATGTTTTTAATTTTTATGTCACTTGTTTGAGTTGTTAACTCAGCAAAATACAAATATTTTACAATGTAACACAGAGCTTCATTTAGAAATATTACAGTTTCCTTTGCTAAGTTTAATTATAAAGTAGCAAACTATTTAAATAAAGGAATACAAATACTAATTTCCATTTGTTATATAAATTCCAGACTTACTTTGAACAAATCTATAAGATTAAAGTAATCTTTGATATATCACCTATTATATCGTTTATGGGGTTGTCCAGAAAAATGACCCTCCATAGAAATGATGAAGCACGAAAAAAATTGCCCCGAATACATGGGTAGACCAGTATTTGATTCGAATACATCTAAGTATTGTGAAAATATCATTTCTCATATCAATTGAGTATGTCAAGAAATAATTTTATTTTTTGCAAATTAAAATAAATGCTTTCCTTGGTTTTTTTAGATTTAGTTTAAAATTGCCCACATTTATTGTAGAAAATAGTTATTGTCGTATTAAATCTTAGTAAATACCGATATTAGAACAGATTTAATTTCGAATAGATGAAGAAATTAAAAAAATATCAAACTTCGAACGCGGTTAGTCAAATTAAATATATGTTTTAGAATAAATCTCAATAATAAGGACAAATAGATAAAACTTTTAATTAATGATTGGCAATTAATATTTTACAAATGCTCAAGAAACAAGATTTTTTCACGGAATAATATAATATTTATTCCAAAAATCAAACGAATCTGAAATGAGACACATATAATATCTTCATTATTTCTTTACTTTTAATGTGATTGTAATATCAGTTGCGTCCGAAATTAGACCCTAATTCTTACTCAATTTTTTTCATGCACCACTATTTTCGTTTTCTTGGGTCATTTCTTCCTAACCCGTTTTTTTCCTCAGTCATTTGTTTCTAATATCCGTTTATTTAATGCATACACGAATTAACAAATATAAAGCCCAAAGCGCCTTAGGATATAAAATTACTCTACCATTTTGAGGGAATTAGTTACGTTGAACGGAATGAAATTATGTAATCATTCAAACAGTATACATGACTGCCCTCCTCATTAAGTCGCTGGAAACATTTATTATGTATACATATCTAAGACTAATCTATGAATAATAAAATATGTCATTAATACAGCAGGCGACTTATTTAATGACGTTTACTATTTATATCCACATAAAGCGATATCAATCTACATTACATTAATTATTATCAAAACAGGTATTCAGCCATTGCTTTGAATGAATTATATTGCTCATAAGTAGGTCAATGTTGGAATTGTTGTTTATAGGAACTTGAAATATATATACCCTGTACACTGCTCTGAATATGTCTAAGAAGCTAGGAACTGTCTACATTGGCGTTGGGAGCCCACCTACCCAGAAGGAAGCAGGTCCAACACTTGGGAGGAGGCCTGAGTAAGCCCTCAACTATAAGATATTAATGATAAGGGAAATGAGTGATTTAAGTATCACAGTTGTGAAAGGATGAGGTCCAATGCATAAAAAGGGATTGAAAACAAAATTGCATGCAAAAAATAGTGATGTTCCACAGAAGACCATTCTTGCCATCGAATGCAATCATCGCATGCCTTTTCTCCTCTTCCATGGCTAAATGATGACTGATTTTCAATCTGTTTTTTTTTGGCAGATAGATAAGATGCAAGCGCAGTAACGTACATATGTATCAGTTGCCGGTACCGGCGATATGTCCGGCTAGAGGAGGCAGTTTTGAGCTCGTAAAATAATAATAATAATGCTTATAATGATGCAATCAATTTATCATTTCTAGCCCTTAAAACACTTAATATTTTAGAAGATTAATTCAGACACTTTTTGGTAAAAAAAATGGAATACCTATTCTAAACTTATATTTACGGCCAATAGATCATGTTAATCTTATTCGATATTGATGTATAGAAAAAGGCAAAAAAATATGATCCAAAGGCATTGTATTCAGTAATCAGCATGCAATGTAAAAGAATTATAATAATTTTGTAGGACTGCAAATAGAGTTTTATTATAGTGAAACAATGAAAGCCCAATCAATATTCAGCCAACTAAAAAACTACCATGTTCTAAGTAGTAGTAGTAAACCCATTTTATAAAAAAATACTTTAAATTGCCCACGCATTTTTACGGGTCGCAGAAATTCATTAGTATCTTATTATTTATTACAGCAATTTAACAATAGAGCAAAAGTGCCTTAAGGAATTTTTATTGTTGGGAAACTATTGCTATTTAATATTCCCACTGTTACTATACTATTTAATAGAAGATACCGGGTATTAATTAAAATCGAGGACACGTTAGTGAAAAGGTCATCGTGGCCCAACAGAGGCTATTATATATTTCAGAAGTAATTTATTGAATGATGAAAACGTTTTGATAAATAAGTTTTTATCGATATATGCCGCCGCCTTTCACCGCCACAACTCGCTCCAGTCAGAGTCTAGCGCAGACATCACGGATGTACTTGGCAGGCATAGAGGTCCAGGTCTTATTAACGGAGCGTTTCAGGATTAATATATATTTGCAGCCTTTTTTTTGCAAGACTCGGTCACTCTACGGGCACTTATATAGAAAAGTTCAAAGATCTGGATTCTGGGGAGGCCCCAAATCCACATAGCCAGATTTTCGTCTAAAAGGCTTGAGTGGCTTTGGAGGTATGTGCAGAGACCCCATCTTGCTAGAAGATATATGAACGATTACCAGCAACCTTTTATATCCAAGGAATGGCTTTGAGGCAGATATTTATGTAATCCACTAATGAAAGCCGTACACCAACAGGGAACCAAACCGGGGGCAGGATATCACCCGTGGATGCAACTACACAAGGCATCATCTGAGAAGAAAGTAATGCAGCCTCCGTTCGACTTCATCTAATTCATATGTTTAATTGGACCTTTACAGACTCCTTTCACGCACATTGTTGGTTGCTTTTGAGGTGGTTTTTGATTATAATGAGGCCAAATGTTTTCGGCCGGCCACACTTAGATATCCATCTGATTAATTATTCAGTTTTTCAATCTTGGCATATTTGAGATGGTTAGCAATGGCTGTATTGGTTCAACCCGAGTCGAGAAGTGTACATACAGGAACACGTTTGGCTTCCATGCCGTTGATATAAGAGCCTTACAATTGTGTTAACAAAAAAAAAAAAAAAAAACGTTTAACAAGAATGATATTTAACAAGTTTTTACATTAAACCTCTTAATTGAAAAATATATTATTTGAAATGTAGTTTCCTCGATTTATATCCAGTAAAAACGATATCAAATATGGCAGCAGCTTACGTGCATTATACATATATATTAAGAAATTTAACTTACTGCACAATATAATGTTGGAAAACAATACTTATCATAACAACAACCATAAAACAATTTACAGTGCTTAGTTATTACCAATATTTTAGTCCTCTATGACGAAAGAGGGAAATGTGAATCATCCTTATAATTATAATTCAGATAACATTATCAATTCGATAACCAAGAAACTTATGACTCAACGTCTTTCGTTTTTATTGGCAAAGTGCAATCTAATGTTTGAAAATATTTTAATACATAATAAAGAATAAACAAGCTTTGATATTATAATATCTATTCTTCAATAATGATAAAATCGGTCGATATTATCGACTATACAAACCAAGGATGTATGATTCACCACTATATATATATATATAATAATATATTTATATTTTAAATATATTATATTTATATATATATTTTTTTTAATATTTAAATATATATATTATTTTATATATATATATATATTAATATTAATATATATATATATATATAGAATTAATATTTATATATTTGTTTATTAATATTTATATATATATATATATTTATATATAATAATTTATTAAGCACCTACTTCCTTCAAATTAATGTACCAAGAATTTTCCTCACTGCGGAACATCACTGTTGTTATAAATGTATTTTAAATGTAACAATGGAGGGGGGAAGAAAAGGGAGTATGAATTAAAAGCGCCCCCTTTCAAAAAGAAGAAAGAAGGGGGGGGGGGGGGAGAACTCTCTGCGTCATACATTAAGAGAGATAAACAATCAAAACACAGGAGCATGCATATGAAAGTAGAACATGGGAGAAATTATATTTGTAATATAAAATAACTTTATTTAAAGAATGTTTATAAATCCAAGATGGGTTTCTAAGTGTTCTTTTTTTCTACATAAGGAAATAAGCCTTACCCAATTTTCCCTCAGGGATAACTGTAAAAAGCACACGTGTGAAGAAAAAAGAAAGAAAGAAGAAATGAATAACGATATATACATATATAAATACTCTTGATGAAATGCTGTCCCCTTAATTTATTTATTTGTTTTTGTTAAAAAATAACTTAAGTAGACAAAGTCAATAAGAACGTGGTTAGGGTCTTTTTCTGTTTAAGAGATCTACCAGGCTTTTAGTATACATCAGCGGTAGAACATGTAACATTCATGCGTAACATTCTGTTTGTTTTAAACTGATAAATAAGCTATTCGATAGGGTCTAAGTAATGTCTTCTTTTTAAATACTGATAAAGATCAAAGTTACTAAATGATTTTACAGTTATATTTTATCAAATTATATATTTGATCCATTGTCATAGCAGAAATGTTCATTTTTTCTCAGCAAGAAAGGTATTAATGCTATATGAAAATTATATGTATATACTAACATTGAAAATAACATAATAATTCTATTATATGGAAACAATAATTAACATACTATTTTTATTAAGAAAATAAGTATGTTAATATATTTCTAAAAAATGAATACACTTTATAACTTCACTTCTCTTAAAGAAATTATGCAAGATATTCGAAATATATGTATATATAATGTATATATTGTCATTTACCATATAAAAGATACTTTGTTATCATTTAACAATAAGTAATTTTCACCGCTGAATCATTTAATTATTTTTTGTCTTAAAGTTTGCTTGTAATACTAGCCTTTTCATATTGATGATGTTTTCATTGCTCATGATATGATTATATTGAATCATACCAAGGAATTAAAGATAGCATGGTTTCAACCAAGAACTATATTTTCAAACCTAATATCCCGAGGTTTATAATATGACTGATGAAGCAAATAAATTACGATATTATATGGTAGCGAATAATACAAAAAAATGATTTAGTTAATTATTAATTTGATATATTTAGCTTTAACAAATAATCGATTCTAAAATCGTCAAAGTTTTTTTGAGCGTGACAAGGTATTACAGTTTTAGAACTTCATTATATTGAAGCAGGAAATGATGATGTAATACATTAATGAATGTATATGTTAATTGTTTCCAAGGCAACAAGCCTTAGACCATATAAATCATTAGTTTGTTGACGCAAGGAAATATAATGGCCATGATGCTTAGGGAAATAATAATTTAAAAGCCTTGAAGCTCACTTTATATCAAGATGACTATTGTCATTTTCTCTAGCAAAAAATTATTTAGATTCTTAAAAAATGATATGGATATTTAGATATGACCGATTTACTCAAGAAATAAAGAGAGAAAACCCATAATATCTCAAAAATGTAAAAAGGTGACTTTGTGAATATTGTGATTGACCGCTACATGTATCGTAGTTAAATATGGCTGATGTTTTGTCCAAAAAAGTCTGATTCGGTGTAATAAAACTTTTCTTGTTTATCCATAAATATCTAACGTTTGATCATATATGGTTAGGCTTGGCAGTGTGAGAATTTTTATTTTCTAGACGAAGTAAGATATTTCCATTATTGGGTGGTTTATAAGATAGTTTTTTCCCGCTGATTTCAAAAATGGAAAAAAAAGTTCGAAAAGTGACTTTTAACCGGAAATCGAAACCGGAAGTACACGAGCTGATGCTCGCTGAACGCTGAAAGTATGTTTAAAAGACGCGCAGTACAATTTCACATAAGTATGCGAAGTTTCAAGACTCAGCGTGATTCAGCAAATAGAAAATTTTCAGATTTACCGAAAAAAAGTGTCTAATTGACGATTAATTCTAGATTTTCAAAAAAAGGTTTAATTCGATGTCTTTATGGTTTAAAAATAAGCTTAGGCTGGTTAAGTCAATGTCCGGCCTCCGGGACATATTTGGGCCGGGATCCGGATTTTTTTAAAGTTGCAGTTTTTCGCAATTTATTTTTGCACAATCATATTCAGCTTCCAAAGGGAGCAACTTTGATGTATTCAGTATCCGAATCTGAGGTCGTTAAGACCCTCAAATCCGGATTGAATATTAGGTCCTATTTCATGGACGAAGCGGAATATTTTTGAAATCCTAAATTTTGGGGGCCTTCTGTGGGTTGTCTGTTGAAATGATCGCATCAAGTTATAAAATAGTATCTATAGAGTGTGACATTTCTAATAAGTTCGTGTCGGATAAAAATTTATTTTAGTTATTAACTTTTTGAGTTTTGGCATAAAAACTGGGAAATGGAAAAGTGTTTTTTTCTCCACTCCTGGGTAACTCACAGATTTCAACTTGAGTTCATAAGAAGGAGCTTAAAGAGCCTGACAACAAACTTTAAAATAATCATTCTCAAGTGTTTCATATTTTTTCAGAAATCCCAAAATCTGATTTTTTCAAAAACTTAAGGGGGTACCCCATGATTTTTGCATTTTTTTAAATTTGTAAATTTGTTAATATAAATGTTCCCAATTGGGGAGAATAATGCAAATGTGAAGAAATTTTAAAATTGGACGAAAAACAAAAAGTTTTATTAGTTAGCATTATTTCATAAGTACATATGCTATACATATATAATAGCATAAGAGTCAAAATGTAATTATTTTTTTCAAAATCTTCATGGGGGTCTATTTAGGGGTTTCGGGGTCGCTGATCACGATAAGCGTGGTTAAAAATGTCTAGAAGACTTTAAAACCCTTCAAAAAAGCTATTTAAATGCGTTTGATGGTGTTTTCAGCAAACCGGAAATGCGACCTCGACCGGAAATCCGACTTCAGATTCGAGTTCCTCGGGTCGAACTTACCCTAAACCACTCCTAATATATAACCAATAACCTTTCTAGAAAAAGTGTCTCACACTGCCAAGCCTATATATGGTTAGGGTTCTTTTTAAATAAATTTATACACCAAAAAAATATGTGATTGTCATAACAACACGATACCCTTTATTTAGTTATGTTCTTATTTAGTGTATGAATATTTGTATGTTACAAATCGAGATGGCGCACGTCGTGCTTATTTTTCACCAAAAAAGACAAGAAATACTAAAAAATTGATTTATTATGATGTAATAATATAACTGCAAATATAATTTGTCTCAATAAACACATTCTTTTACAAATATTTTTCGTTTTGATTCTTTAAAGTTTATTTGAGTTAGTTTTTATATCGTAGATTTTAATTTTAGTACAGATATATACGGGGTAGAATTATAAGGGGTAGAGCACGTAAGAGGTTGATCTTTGTGAATAGATATCCTGATGTCTTCTCGAAAGTCTCCCGAAAAGTGAGGAAAAACACTCCTTCGGAGTTCCTCAATTAAGTGACTGAATTCTCGAAGAATATTTAACTGACATTTTTGATTTATGTGATAAATGAAAGATCATTTACAGTAGAGGACGGCGTTTGCTAATTAAACAACATTCGAATATCACTATTTTCTAGTCCATTAATATACATATTGTATGTAAATCTATCATTATAGGAAATAGATCAATTGAATGCAGGAATTTATTTTAATTTTTCTCGGAACAACTCACCGTCTTTAAGTGACTAGAGAACCCATTTTTATTACATATATTAAAACATCATTCCGATAAGGAAATTCAAACAATAAATCAATATTGCTTTATAAACAATACAGGTGGGTGAAAATTCCTTTAAACGCTAAGAAATGAAAAGCAGTCTTACCGATTCCGCTTGCCGAATGAGCAAATAGTAGGAGAAATGGAAGGATCCAAATAGGAGCAGCACTCATGTTTGTGTATTCTTTGAGGAAACGAAGGAGTCGGGGAAAAGAAGTAGGGGGTCAACAGCTAATGAGATAATAATAAGCACGTAGGTTCGTGAGATTCGGTCGGAGGGGCATTTCTCTTCAGTGGTCCTTTAGCTTTTCTCTCCATTGAGTGGACCTAGGATTGTTTCTTGGCTCTCCTCCTGAAACAAGTTAATAAAAGAGAAAATATAAGAGACATGCCACCGGAGTTGGGTGTGACTTAAGTATAAAGGGGGATAAGTTCGTTTAGTCATGCTTGCAAAAAAAAAGAGAAAAAGGGGGCTCCTCTTAGCGAAGTTTGGAAGTAATAGAGGAAGTAGCAGTAGAAAGCAACCAATTCAATACCCCTCCCCCCCCCCCCCCCCTCTCTTCTTCTCTTCAATGAATACGTCCTGATTATACTCATCCTCTTCTTTATTAGGGGGGGGTAAAGAGAAAATGGTATAAGATTACGTCATGACGCTTTATATCAAAATGCCGGGCGGTGTCGTCTGAACAGGGAATTCATATTAATCATCATCGTATTTATGACGGCTCGCAGTTAGAAACTGGAGGAAGTGCTTTCATATACGTGTAGTTTGATGGTTTTATGGAATTGCATCATCTTAAAGAGATTAATACTCAATGTTATGGCTGGTGGTGGTACATACTAGAGGTTGATCTTGAGTCATTGAAGGGAGGACAGAGAGGATTTGAACTTGCCCTTATATGTACTCCAACACTTGAAAAAAAGGGAGGAAGGGCAATAATGTAAGTGAATAATGTAAGCCAAGCGTATTGTAAAAAGGTAATGATATTTTTTTCTTTACAAAAAATCCGTCCATTTTTAAGTAACTGATAAGAACTTTTTTAACGAGTATATGAGGAGCTTTCCATTAAATATAAATACAAAAAACAATGCATCTACTCTGATAATTTTATTCAAATACGTATGATGACGACCTGCACTGGCACGCGGGAGACACATTTTTTAATTAAATAGACAACTTTTCAATATCAGTTTTTTCTTTCTTCCTCATTACTACTTCCTCCTTCTCTAACTTTGTCATTTCAATGGAATACGTTTTTTATTGTATTTATTATTGTATGCGTGGAGGTACATACATACATACATACATACACATACACGCACATCTTGTCTACTACAACACCCACGCAAAGAGAAAACGGAAGGAAGAAAGACAAAACAAGAAAATAAATTCCTTTGGTAATTTTTTCCCTCTCTCTCTCTCTTTGAGTTTTACTTAATGTGACATAAGAATTTTTGAAGCTTGTGCATCACCTCCTCCTCTTCTTAAAACTTAAAATCATGCTGATTGCTCGAAAGCTTTTCACTCTCATAAGTAGGGCTATAGGAATTTAAAAACAATATTTATGCCCGAAAATATGCGGAGTAAAATGAACTTAATAGGCAGATAATAAGCCAAAAAAGGATAAACAAGCTTTAAAATATGCATTTATAGCGAAAAGTGACTTTATATATTTCAAAAAAAGTTCTATAGATATTGGCTTAATAGGATAAAAGTCTACAAAAAGTCCCTCTTTGAAAAATTTGTTCTTTAAAAAGAAGTCGCAACCTCCTCAAAATTAATAAAAATATACAATGATATGCTAAAATAGATATATGTGTGTTATGTGCTTTAAAAGGTCGTTGATTTATCCTATTCCAATTGCACTGCTCTATGTAAGAAACATATATTGGGCATTAGTGTTTGTATTTGTGTTTCTTTGAAGAATGCGAAGGAATATGCTAGGAATACTGATTTGGAATCATTCATATCCGAGGGAATATGGCAAAGACAAAAACAAGTATCAATCCATTTAAGAATTCACAATCAATAAAAAAATATATTATATCAAAATCAAAACTTGATTCGAATTCACTTACTAGAGTTATATCAAAACCACATTACAAATAGCTCAAAGGTGACATAATGGATGGATTAATTCTACAAAAAAAAAAAAAATATATATATATATATATTACCTAATAAACTTCCTAGCTTAATGAAGAATATTTAGTTATTTAATTCATTTTAAAAAATCTTGGGGAAAATTATTCATGACAACAAACAAGAATAAATAAAAATACAGTTTGTGAAATTAAATAAGGGCTTAAAATGGCCACTTAAATCAAAAGAGTCACATATAAATAAGGAAAAAAGATACAGAATGTTAGAAGTCTCATAAAACTATTGACCGAAGTGAAGTTAAATTATTTAATAATAAAATCATAAGGTTATATATTACTTTTTAACTAGACGTAGGAATATATACATCTTTGAAAACGAATAAAATAATGCCTTAGAAAAGTGTGCACAAAATTGGAGTTTAATAATGGTTGAATCCGCGTATTTTCATATATTCATATGAAAAAGCATCTGAATAATACCACAAAGTAAAAATGTATTTACTTATTCCTTCTTCTATTTCAAATACATGCACTAGCTTAAATACCCCAGGGCTAAAGGGAGGGAAGACGGGCACAAGGAGGTCGGTCTACCTTTCCCTTGGGTGTATACATATTTACATTTACTAGGAACATTAAGCCCATAATATATTATCAATGCTTGCAATACTTTTTTACCTATGGAAGTGGGTAGGTACATCACTTTTATGAATATCTAACACTTCTTCCACATAATTATATTAAGAAACCGTGACAAAAAAGAAAGAAGACAGATGATGGGGCTGGAAATGATCTTTGAGGCCGCCCCTCATGTCTTCCGCCCTCCCCACTGCATATTCAAAATAATATATGTATCATAGCACTTGAACTCAGGCCAATGCCCCCCCCCCCCCTCCTCACTTAACTCAAGCGAAGAAAATTCATCATCCCCAAAAAGCTATTAGCTTCTTCCACTCATATTTATGTTACATTAAGCCTTCACTGACTTATTTATATATAAATATAACCTAAATATATCCCAATAAGTAACATTTCATCTATTTGGCTTTAAATGCCCAAACCAATGTCAAGGTAAGTCAGTATATCAAAAATACCGGGTTAATTGTTGAAATACCCTGATAGGTTATTATTAAAAAACATATTGATATAATAAGTTCAGTTTATTTTAATCAACTATCAACTAATGACAGACGTCAATTATTTAACTTTATAAAACTACTCTCTGGATAATATATTATTGAAAAACATTTTCTTCAAGTTTTTGTACGCCGTATTCATAACGCTATAAAAATGAAAAGAGAAACTCCATCTTTTGTAAGAAAATAAACAGAGAAGGCCGTATCAGTTCTATATGACAAACTACATAAATCTGAATACAAAAGCTCAAAAAGGCAGTGCAAATATATAATTGAATAAAACCAATATGAATCATAGTGAATGATTGCTATTATATCCAAGGCATTCCTGAATATATATACCAAAAAATCAATACAACCGAGAATATTCAGGAGGCAAAGCATATAATCGTCATTCTACAAAGGAATAAGTACTATAAGTAGTTGGGAGTCAATAAGGAAAAATCATCAGCTCATAATAGCTAATAATGTCAAGAGGGTCACTCTGTAATTAGGTCCAGGGCGGCGAATATAGAAGAACCACCATTAACAAAGGAATGATATAGCCTTTTTCCACTATTCGATATGAAGATAATCATTCCATGGAATAAATAAAATGAACCTTGAATTGATTGCCCACGACATATATTTGTACTCATTAACAATTTTTAATAAAACAATATCGTTATTTTGTAGACACATGAGTTTTTTTTCTTCCTTTTATTCATGAAGTTAATTTCATGTAGATAATCTGTTGTTACGAGGTGGACACTCATTGTATGTAATCAACAGCCATAGGTAACAAAAGGTATTGATAGTCCCAATAATAATGTTTGTTTTGTAAAGACCTACAACATTAATTCCCTTCCCACATGATTAATTACAGCTAAGAATGTCTTGATATATTATTAATGAAACTAAAAAATAAAGCAGAAGCTGGTGTCCAGAAGTAATGGACCAGGAAAATACGGCCTAGGAAGAAATGACCCAAGATTGAAAAGGAAAATGAGGACTCATGGAAAAATGGTCCAAATGCATAGGTAGGTAGTATGTAAGTGTAATATAACTAAGTATTGTACATATACTATTTCCCATATAAATAGATAGATGCGCTGGTGTCCACAAGAAATGAACCAGAAAAAATGGACCAAGAAGAAATAGACCCAGAAGAAATGGCCCAAGATAGAAAATGAAAACTCATGGAAAAATGGTCCAAATGCGTAGGTAGGCAAGTATTTGAGTGGAATATAACTAAGCAAATATACTATTTCTCATGTAGATTGAGATAGTAATGGCAAAAAATCATTTCATTCGAGCAATTATGGATAAATGATTTCCTTGTTGTCATAAGACGAGGCCATTTTTTTAATGCGGCATCATTTTCCTTTTCTACCTTGGGTCCTTTCTTCCTATGTCTTATTTTCCTGAGCCATTTCATCTTAATATCATGTTTTATCTGTATGTTCAAGAAGAAAACATGATTTTAATGGATGCCCCCTTTTATACACTTCCCATACACACACACACATTGAGCAGCTTTCTTCTTTCTTTCAATCCTTAAATCCTTTATTTCTTTTATTTCCATGTAGGTATTAAAACATATACAAACACAACAACAACGAAAATAGGAAATAGGATCAACATATTTATTTTTTGTTTGGATTGAAGGGCTTCGGGATTTTTTTATTCGAAGGAGGAGGGTTATTGTCCTCTCTTCAAGTCTCTTGCTCACTCACACATTGTGTTTTTAAAATAATACACCAAATGGAGGAGGAGGAAAAGACGAGGACTTAGAGAAACTTCACAAGAAGGAATGACTCAGTCCTTCCAATAGAGAGATAAAACTTTAATTGATGCAAACAAGCAGAAGCAGTCCATCTGACTCCAAAGGACGAGATCAAAAACTCTCATAACTTAAGTATGGCGGTATACCAAGTAGTAATGAAGATATTGTACTAATGTAACGTTTTATTTATGCACAGTATATGATACTTAAAGAATATAATAATTATATATTCCATAAGTTAAATATAGCCTCAGATAAATATTTGTAATTCTAAATAGTAGGCATTAATATAATGTGCGCCTTTGAAGCTTTAAAACTGTGTTTTAAGGATCTCTTAGCTTTGCTTAGTTACTGTTTCTTATGAATTTAAGATTTAGAAGCTGACAAGATTATTTATATTTATAACAGCGAGAGGTTATGCGACTCCATATGTTATTAGTAGTGATCTTCAAAATATGCTGAACAGCCACAGTATTCGATTACATTATTTACAGAAAATGACGTAAGCAAAAACAGAACAGTACGACAATAAATGAATAAAAACATAAAAACTAAGCAGTTGCGTAAAAACAATAGACAAATAAACATTATGTTTTTATTTATTATCGTATTGTCTTATTTGTATTTTATCTACACTGTTTGTTGATGATGATAAATAAAAAGTCTTAACCGACAAAAAAAACAGAACCTATATTTTTAAGGTCATCGAAAACTGTGGCTAGGCTATTTTACATGTTTTGAATATCAATAGTTGTTAGTGTCCATGACCTTTTTGATGACAAAATCAAAGAAATCAAATGATCAATATGAGTGGAGGCAATATAATTTAGTGTTAGGGTGTTCACATTATTACACTTAAGAAGTCATTCTTGAAATATTATCAGTTTAAAATATATGAAAGAGTTCTTTTTTAGATACAAGTAAACTTTTCAAAAATGTTGATTAAAATCAATATTATCATCTCTAATTGATATATCGAATTTCACTGACTTAATTCCTAGGTTCGCCATAGTAATTTAAATGGATCCCTCACAGAACCACCTCAAGTCCAAATAAACGTTTAACATAAGCTAATATAGCACCTTATAAATTATCTATATAAATGCGTGCTAAATGTTCAAAATATACTCGAAAATTAGCTGCTAGTCTCATGGGACAGCTCTTGCTACTACTGCTTGTATGTATTAAAAAAGACAAAACTTAATAACAGACTAACAACCCCTCCTCCTCATTCTTTAAAGTTGTACAATGCAAAAAAATGTATGTATATATATATTGTATCTCCAGACGTTAATGACCTCTCTGCGCATTCTTATAATAATGTACCACATCCTCACAGACCTCCTTCTTCATCATCTTCAGTCAAACATGACTGCTAATTAAGAAGAAAAGAATTCCTTTGGCGTTCATCAATTTTAGGTGGAGAAAAAAAAATGTAGTTGCTTTTCTTCTCTCTTCATAAATGAGTCCTGAGGGTAAGTAGGAAAATGTTGTTGCTGACTATAATTTTTCAACATGAAATTATTATTATTTCTACTACTCTAGATAATAATAATAACAATATGTGTGTTGGAAATATATGCCTTCAAAATGCAATGAGGTATTTTTTTAAATATGCTGTGTGTTGATGACTGGGACGTTTTTTAATGTTTATTTTTTGCTTCTTGTTATCGGTTGTTACTTGATGTTGGGATATTGCTTCTTTTAGTTATATATCTGTTTCATATTTTAAGAGTTTTAGAAATCCAGTTGTTTTGAATCATTTGCATAGTTGTTTTTACACTTATGTGCTTAAATATAAAAGTGTAAAGTGAAAAATGGCTACTAATACAAAGAAGCTATTTGTCTCTTTATGGTTTTACATCTGATTGGACTCGTATAAAATTATTCAATATGGAGAGTCTGGATTACCATATTGTTGCTTCCATGCGTTGGTTAGAGAGAAAAAAACATATTTAGCATTTACTCAGCCATTGTTTAAAAAATTGCAGGCTGCTTTAAAGCAGTAATGCTAGACTTGATGTCATATTATAAGGATTCAGACTACATTATATTGTCATTGTTAAAGATGATACAATATATAAGAAATTCGTCCAGAAAACTTCTTAGAAAAGGTATATATATATATATTATATATATATATATATATATATATATATATATATATATATATCATATATATATATATATATATATATATATATATATATATATATATATATATATATATATATATATATATATATATATATATATATATATATATATATATATTCCCATAAACGTACTAATAAATCCAGCTGTGCATATCTGATGACCCACAAGCTGAACAAATTTTATTGCGCAAATGGCAAAGGGAACCCTGTGATGCATATGAGGAAATTAGAGAGCAATTAATTTATGCTAAATATTAAGATATACCTACGATAATGGGAATAGTAATATAACTTGATATTTTAATTACGGATAAGGAGATATTCCATTCATAACAAGGTGGTGTTATTGACAGATTCTTATCTTCACATAGTTTATATCATGGAGTAAGTATTTAAATCGAATCAAATAACCGAAATTGGATTTTTAATATGAGTATATTGTATATTTTTACCCTTAACATTATGAAAAATATTAGTGAATAGCAATGGCCGAATAAAATAGTCTCTTTAAACTACGCAATTATGAATTTACAAAAAAAATCAGGTTTTTGCATATTATAAAAACAAAATATTTCATTTGAAGATATGTGCCACTTCAAAATAATTATCAACATATGAACGTTTACATGAGATAAGAGAAATAGTTGCCTTAAATTTTCAATAGATATTATCATTTCTGTTCGTAGGCGTAGCTAATATTAAGCAATTAGGTCTCTGTCATGATTTTATCGCTCATAGTATCTATAATAACAATAAACTATAAAAAGGTACATAATGAATATATATTCGGCTGTCTATATACATATTCTAGTTTTTTTGTAATTCAAAAAACAGCTGATATCGCCATTTGTATTATTATTATTCAACTAAGTCAAGCAATGATCGTGGGATAATGCATCATGCATAGATTTTCTCACTTCCTTGCTTTACCCCCCATGATTTCCCTCTAACCGAAAATCACGTAGGAAATAAGCACAAGGCAGCAGACTGACATACATCAACTTAATGAGAAAAAAAACGGGGAAAAACACATGCACAACTAACCCTTTTTTCCTTCTCATCTGCATTGAAGAACACGTATTTTGGCATTTTTTTGAGGTTACGAGGTGTGACAGCTTAGAAACGTTTCCTTGTCTCCCTATTTATTATTTTTTGTTGTTTTCAGGAACATGTAAATGGTTACGGCCTCACATTTTTGATGTATGCATTTCACATGTCCCCATAATGATCTACTTATAATTGAAGAAAACTCTTCATAATGGCAGAATTTTTTTTTGGCCAAAATGATTGGACGAAATTGCATCCGACAGGATATAAATAAGCATTATAGCATTAAAATTAGTCACTCAACCCAGGACCTTATCAATGAGGTACACCAAAAATGACCATTCCCTCTCGGGAGTATTTTAACCTTAATTTTGTTAAATTAGCCGGTAATGACACGTATTTAATGTAGCAAGAAGCCAAACTCCTCAGGACATACTGCCCCTAAAGACGTATTTTATGTGCACTTGGAGAAAGAAAAGTAGGGACAAGTAAATATTGTCGTATTTAATATACACTCATAAATCCTTAATTATGAAATAAAAGTAATATTAACTTATATTAGCTGTTTACACAAAAAAACTTTCCCATTTTGATCCTAATATTCTATATATTCAATGTATTTTATAATATAAAGAAGGGGCAAAAATACTTATCAAAGGATCTAGTTAAAACAACAATTATTAAAAACATCGAATTCAAGATTAGACTTCAAACCTCCCCCTCCATCGTCCAATGTCATTTAAGAAACTACGTCCGTAGGTTAATATCTTTCGAAATTCACAATATATACAGTCCTAATATAGTGTCAGCCTTTAATACCTTCAACATTGTTCTTTTATCAATAAGAACACTCATATAAAATTTACTATTTTTCCCTTTGTAATTGTGGCTGTTATTATTTAAATGAAGGTGAAAAAGTTAATTATATTTTGAACCTAATCTTGCTATTTGATTTTTATACATGATGCGATATGTTGAGCAACCTATTTTTAAAAATCTACCGGCTGACATCAAGTTTCGATGAAGTAGATGTAAGAAGCTATACAAAAATATTAAAAATTATTATCAGATTACACAAATAATTTTGAGGGTAATTATTTGTTATTTAGGACTCAAATAGTACAGAAAGGACAATCTACCAGCAGGAAAAAAGTCTTTGAAAGAGATCTAAAGGAGGGGGGGGGGGGAAGGGGTCTGACCCTACTATTTTGACTATTAGTCTCCATCAAAGTATAAAGAAGGGGTTCATCATTTACTCTTTTTCCTTTTTTTCCTATTAAGATCATCAAATCAGCTAATATAAATTCAGTAAAAGAAGGAATTAAAACACATAGGAGGCTAAAAAACACGATAAGGAAAGGTGAAGAAAGAGGGGAGTTGAGTAACAGAAATAATCACTCAGTATTTTCATCAATAAACCTTTTGTTGAAGTGTTTATATGCACACATTATATTTATATGGGGAATCCTTTTTTCAAACGTTCATAATTGATGAGGGAGTATAGGAGCTTAAGTCACTTTAAGAGGGGAAGAGGAGGACGAGGATTGCATCATTGAAGGAAATAATAAATAACGGTAAGGAGCTAATTGACAACAACTACTTTTAATTCCTCTACAAGTCAAGGACTTTATATCTTTATATCCAAATTACATAATAATTGAAGCAGTGAGTGTTTAATACAGTGAGTGTCTAACGGCTCTCGTAAAATGATGATGGAAATTTATAGGAATATAAAAAAAGGATAATAATAATAATAATAATAAATTCATGCTTAAGAAAAGCTGTATTTATATATTAATTCCTCCTAAAGTTCAAGGAACACGTTCACATATTCCAAGGATATGAAGGAATTAGAGAAAGAATATATATATTTTTTATACTTATGTACTAAGCGCAGCCGACTAGGAAGACGGCAGCAAAATAGTGATGTTAAATGATCACAGACTCGGCTACTAGAACCTTTTTTATGGTAGTCTGACAAATTGACATACAGGAAAATGAAGTTGAGTCCATCATCAGCTACCATATTTTCTTTGTGATCAGTCTACTATTCATTTACAATAAGACTTGAGCTCCACACAATTATGGTATCACCCAACACATTCCTCGCTGTAGTTTAAGCAATTATAAATTTTGGTTAACGTATATTTGAAAGAACTAATATATTTTTAGCCTATATGGTTCGATAGAATTGCAGTATCCGACAGGATATAAATAAGCATTATAGCATTAAAATTAGTCTATCGAACCTAAGAGGATCTTATCAAAGAGGTATAGCAAAATGACCATCCCCTCTCGGGAGTATTTGAACATGCGCCCCCAACATTGAGAGTTGAACACGCCTTAACGCACACGGGTATTGCACTCCCTTTATTAAATATTAATATTAAACAAACTTGGCTACCTTTTATAAACAAACAAATATGGAGAAAACGACGATTTTAGACAAAACTAGAAATGAAAAAAGTGCTCCTTTACTTCCAAATAAGGAATTACGATTAGATAAAACCATAGACATATAAAGACATAGAGAGCTTATAGAGAGAAATACGTCATTGTGTCCAGAATACAGCTGAACAATGTTTTTCTGCTATTGGAGGGAATAAGCTCTCTTATATCTCTATGGATAAAAATCCCTGTAGCGAACGCTCCTAGTTCAATTAGCTATACAGATGAAATGATGTGTGTTTCAATGGATTTAAATTAAAATTAGAAAGTACATAAATAATAACATCAACAATGCTTGGAGAAAAAAATCCTTACATTCTTAGGGCTTCATCTTAATTCAAACCCAAGTGGATAAACACATTTATTTTAGTTGTCATTTTGGAATATCTTGGACCTCTATAGGAAGAGGAGGAGGAAGAGATAAACAAAGAATGTCTTGGCATCTTGTCTTGGGTCGATAGAAAAATTCAATTATTCTTCCATAAATTGTTTTCTACATATTTTTGAAGCTCATTAAAGAGAAGCACTTTTTAAATGAATTGCTTAATTGCAATATTGTGCTCAAAAACTCATTAACTGAGTGGAAATCATCTATTACTTTTTTGAGCAATCATTTTAATGTAAACAGGGTAAGATAGATAGCACGTAGTGTGATCATATATATATATTATCCAAGAAATATTCAGTAGATCTCATGTTGTAAATTAAATAAATTTGTATTATAAGTATCAAGTACATAATTTAGTAACATAAAAACACTAATTGAATATAACTACAACTAATGTGGTATTTATTTTTTCTCATTATAAGCAACACTATTTCTTAGAAATATAACACTTGTTAACTTAATTGAGATGTAACCAAGCTTTATAAGTAAACTTCTATTTATTTAATTATCAACTTACAAAATAATAAACATATTTGTAGAATTGAGTATGTTAAAAAATTTCCTTAAATTAAAGTAGAATTTGCAATTCTAGAATGTGTTATTCATTTAAAACCAAAGAGGACGTTTGAAGACATTTTACAAATAATTGAAGTAATAGCGCATTGCAATCACATATAAACTTTTAAATTGAGTGTCTTAAAAAGTTTAATTGAGCAGATTATATATGAAAAATGAAATAAACGTATTTTAAAGTAAAAATTATTAGAAATAGTACGATTGATAGAATTTTGTGTAGTCTTTAGTATCAAAATTAATCATTATTTCCTAAAAGCTTCCGTTAATATTCACTTATTTCATTTAAAAAAATTTAAACGATATACATGATAAAGAAGCTATAATTCTTTTTTTATAATTTCATAACTAACTTTATTGATTATATGTGATGAAATGGTTGCTTATCACGGAACAGGGGTTTTGTCAGTATTTTTCCTATTTGTCGGCGATGTTAAGTACATATAGGTAATAATACATGGATAGAAAAACACATTAGACTGATTGGTCATTGATGACATACACAATCAGCAAGGAGGCATTATTCATCATCATTTATATGGCATAGCAAATCAGAATCCTGATTTACATCCCTAACCCTCCCTCCCACAGCATAAATAACATCATTTCCTAACTACATCAAATAAAGTGAATTCTCCGCAACCAATTTTTCTCTTTAAGCAAGTACAATAACAAACAGTTCAGCCCCCATTTTGACCAAACAGCTGCCTCCTTCATTAATCATATGCATGCAGCCATGCCACACAGCAGAAGAGAGAGAGAGTCTTAAATACGTAATTAACTACATATGCAATTAATAGTCTTATTATTAATAATATATATATTATCTGCCACCCTAGAACTAATTATTATTTAGGATGGGGGAGGTGTTATTATTAATGACTTTTGGGTAAAGAAGAAGAAGGAGGACAAATAATGCCTTCTCATCATCTATCTTTGAAACAATTTGGGTCGATCAATTTTTTATTTCCCTTGTAAGTGTAATGTGCGGGCATCCCCCCCCCCCCTCTCGTTCCTTTTTTCTTGATTTAATTATATGATTATACATGTTGTTATATATGTGTATGAATAAGAAGTTGATGGCAAGAATAAGACGGAAGGAAGATATATGATCACAATTTGAGGCTCTACAAACAGTAATGGAGAGTGATATTATGTTTAGGCTGCAGGGAAGTTAATATTTCCATTAGAGGATCATGTATAAACAATAGATAAAGGTAATGTGCAGTTGTGCATGCATTAGGGTTGTCAAGGCACTCTTAGGCTAATAGGTCCAAGGATAGATATAGTATAACATAGAAAGAGGGTGGAGATATATATACATATATATATATATACATATTATATATATATATATATATATATATATATATATATATATATATATATATATATATATATATATATATATATATATATATATATATATATAATATATATATATATATATATATATATATATATATATATATATATATATATATATATATATATATGCATTTACACACAATACGATGGATAAAAAATGTACACATCTTTTATATTTGGAGATAAAATATCAATGAGATGCAGGATTTCAAAAGGTAATTGAAGATGTAAAAATATAATATTAATATTGCCAAAAGGGATGAAGCGTTCCTTACATTTCATGAATCATAATTACATATTGAAGGTTTTGATAAGACTTTTAACATTATATGCTCATAGAACAGTCCACGGCTACAGGGACAAAATATGTACTTGAACACAAGTCGTGAATAAAGCTTGGTTCCTTAAGCATCTGGTGATATTATTCATCAATTTTACAGTAGTATAAATATATTAATATGTACTTAAATTTAACTTCAATCATATATGTAAAGTTACTTTGAATTGCTTAATTAAGAAACACACATTCTTAAACAGCTGATAAATATATATTTTGAAGATAACGACAACTATGGTGTAGAAATAAGTCCTAAATATATCATAACTCCGATTATATTAGTTCTCCGATAATCGTATTTATATTTTGAATGAAAAGAATCAAACAAATGTTGTCCTTTTACAGCCATATATACATATAATAGCAAATAACCCAATTAATCAATATTTAAGTCTTTTTTTAAGAAACACCGACCACTCATAGTATTTTTGTTGTGACTTAGGCCATGAGGGGAGAGGGGAAAAGACCATCTCATCAGATCTCATGCATTCTCTGCATCAGATAACCAATTATGTGGACGTTAATTAGGGATAATTGGCTCGTATGCGGGACGTTTGAAATATTATTCATATTATTATTGGTAGTTGGATTTATATCTTAATTGTTATATTTCTGCAAGATGCTTCAGATAGAGAAAGAATAACAATTCTCTTGGAGGAAAGGAGGGGGGGAGGGGCTGACCATCTCTTGGCATGGTTGATGTTCCTTGTGAATGAGAGAATGGAGGGGGGGTGCTTGTAGTATGCTCAAAGAGTGCTATGTTTTGAAGGGCTTTATGTGTGTAACTATGTAGTTATGTAAATATATATATATATATATATATATATATATATATATATCTATATATATATATATATATATATATATATATATATATATATATATATATATATATATATATACCCCCACCAACCGTTATCTTCCTCCACTTACATGTATTATATGTATGTAAATAATAAAGGATGGAAGCAAAAATAATGCTGATAGATATTGGAAAAAACGAATAAAAAATATATACAATATGGTTGTTTCATAGGATTATTAGTTAAGCAAACAATACACATAATAATAACAGTATGTATGGCGCTAAATGTATTGTTTGAACAAGATGGAAACGGATGTTTAAAAACAGTATTTTTAAACTGTTGCTGCTATACATTTTTGTCAACCTGTAATGGATAGGATGTTGGAAGAATCCTCAAATCCACAATGCTAACAATTAAGTTAGTCGAACCAGTGTTTGGCCTTGGCATGATGAAACGACGACCATGATAACACTTATTGAATGTGGAGCGGTAAAATAAAGGGCATTTCTTTATAATAAAAAAGTACATTATATAACACCCTATGCAAAACTATTATCCAAAGAGATCAGAAACTTGTCTGGTTTATCTATCTATAATAATAATAATAATTGCATCCATATTTAAAAGTTTTTAGAGGGGGACGCCAAAACACACGTTTAATTTGATTGGATAGGGATACTTAATACTTATGTTGTTGTTTTACATATAAAAAACATGGTTATAGCCCATGTCTATGCACTGAAGCAGTGAATTGTGAGTTAGCAACCCTGAACCCAGCAACACACTAAATCATTATATTCATCCATCATAAAATACTGAATGGTTGAATATATATTTTTAAACTATGAGCAAGCTATTTAAACAGACTTTCATTAACACTCTAATAACCACATACCCACCCACCCCCTTATGCCTTAATTCATATGAAGCATTCATTAAAGACAAAAGAGCAAAAAATGACAAAGACGAACAGATGATATGTGTGTGCAAATAATAAAATAAGAGACACACTAATTAACGGCAGCGGGAAAAAAATGAATTCCGTATATACTAATAAATTCATTTTATTCAATTAAAAGCAATGAGTGTGGAGCTGTGTTATGCGGGGTTGGTGTTTGGCTACTAAGAAGCACAGACAGTTGAAGTAGTTATTTATGAGAAGACGAAAAAATGGGGGGGGGGGAGAGTCTTCTTCTTCTTCATCATAAGTATTCATAGATGACTATATAAATATGAGTCAGAAAAGTCCTAGTTTTTTAAAAAAGGGAGTTAGTGAAATGATGGGAAGTGTGAGGGAGGATTTTAAGGCTATACTACTACTATTCTTAAGGAGGAGGGGAAACCACACCCTTCGTAAAAGGAGTATGTAGTATTATATAGAGCTTCTATTTGGTACATAATATAACTATTTAGGCGTGAAAGTATTTATGGTTGCCTGGAATGTGTGGTGATCATAAAAGGGTATATTATTTATGTTCTAGTATATGAAGGACTCAAAGAAGCTTGTATAATTGGATGGATGGTTACATGAATTGATGGTTGAGTTAGCGGAACTTTACTTCATGGCAAATAATAATAAATATAAAAACATGTTAAAACTTGGATCATACATTAATTTTTTTTTAAAGGTTAAAAACATTTTATTCGGTTAACTGCAAAATTTATACAGTGTAAAATAAAATACATTAAAATTATATATAGAAACAGAGTAAAACTATTCAGGGCAGTTGCGAAAATGTATAAATGAACATTGTAGTTCATATTTACTGTCCTGAAGAATAACCTTATATAAAAGGACAAATCATTTATTAGATATTGGTTTAAAAATGCACGATGTCTTTATTTTTTTTAATAGTGTTTATACAGAGCTTCGATCTTTCAGGCACATATTTGATTATATCGCCAGCCCATTTCCCCGTTGAGATCATTCAATTAATTGGATTCATCACTCCGTACTCATTGATCTAAATGTTAAGCTACAGTTGATAATAAAGGTATCAAATAAATATCTCATAATTTATGGCATTCATTGTGTGTTAATTTTGTCTTAATTATATTAAGCATCAGTATATACTAACAACAAACCTGGATAATATGAATGGTATTATATAATAACAAAAATAACTGTCAAAATGTTTTGACAAACCCTTAAATTTACTTTAATTTGCTTTGAGTATCTTTGCAATCATTTTAGCTCATTTTTCTTAAGACTTCCAGCGACATGAATGGATGATGGAACCGAAAAAACTTTTTGACTAAAGCAATGGATTGTCTAAATGACATGTCATTAATTATAAACAGTTTATGAGAACTTACTTTTAACAAAGCCTCAGAGCTTTTAAGATATTGATGATTATATTAGTTTTGTCGTATTCATGGTTTTAAAATGATCAAAATGTGAGAGAAAATGACAACAGTTGATAAGAGCGTTAGAAGAGTAATCAATAGTATGTCCATTAATGCCAACTTTTTTATTGACGATTGTAGATATGGTTTTATGGCTCTATATAGGAGGGGTTATGAAATAGTTTTTTGAATGTATCGTTTAAAATTTTATGTAACAATATGTGATCTTAATAATATTGCTAAAGTTCTGAAATAGGTTTGCCTCTTGAACCTTATTTATTTTCGTAAGAACAATTACATTTATCGTTGTACGAGAATATATATAAAATCAAGTGTATATATTTTTATCTTTACATGAGTCCATGTGAGATTGAATGACTGTATAAATGTTATGATTTAATGTTAGTCACTATGAATAAGTTCATTTTTTCTCATAAACAACATAGTAATAATAAGGAAGAATAAGACATCATGAAAGGTTAATGGGAAAGTTGGTTCTCATATAAAATTGAAATATATTGGATGTATGGAAAGTATAATAGGAATGTATATATCTATAATTATAAATAATAATAGTAATGGAAGTTTTCTATCTCAACCCCCGCCATGCAAGCGCGGAGGGTTCAATTGAAAAGAGACGTTTATTGAATCAAAATAGTACGCATCTATTCCATATGAACACAAAGTATTATACATACTTACTATATGTATAATATTGAATCCTCCCCCCCCCCCCCTCCTTATTTCCAATTCGTGTGTATGAATATGCCGCTCCTCCTACTGGGAGTATGTACACTATGTATTTGTCATTTAGTGAAGCGTAAAGAGCTTCTTGAGGGAAGCCGGAATACATACACACTCACATATATTCGAATGTAAGTTTGTGTTCATATACCATAGTTCAGGGAATAAAAATATACGTGATAAGCACAAATATATGAGAAGGAAAACACAATTGCAAAAATATGGAAATCGGTCCTTGGATGAAGGGGTCAATCGAAAGGATTTTGAATATTTTAAAAGCTGGCTTTGACCTTTGAAAGGTCAGGAATTCATTCATATTTCTTTATTACGGAATTTGCCTCGTGAGCATTGTGAAATGCTCACGAGTAGATGCAGATGTAACCTATGTAACTTACTATTTATCAATATTTCTTTAATAAAATCTGTAGTAATAAATACTTTATGAACATTGGGATAAATGCAAAACATTTTATTTACATTTTTGTTAAGAAACAATTTGAATTTTTATGTGTGATATATATATTTTTTAATGCATAACTAATTGAATAACTCAATAAAATTGCCTTTGAACAGTAATATTATCAACTTCATATATATCATTATTTTTTTGTATAAGAGATAATGTCCGAAAGACGAGCTTTTTAAGAAATGCCAATGACAGAGTATAATAGAAAACAACTCTTTGTTGAAATATATGGCAAAAAGTAATTCAATTAATAAGCGTAAAGCCATTTACATATCTCTTAAAAAGAGTGAAGCTCGTCATAGTAATTAAGTTAGAGCATGCTGACTAAGATTCATAGTTATTCATTAGGATTATTCATCATCCCGTAATCGAAAAGAAGAAGAAGAAAAACTCTTTTCCCCCTTATTCTTAAGGCATGCACAGGAATGTGAGCTTTTTGATGAGAGTCCACTTATATGATGGACGTATCCAACGTCTAGGACAAGTTCCTCAGTCATTCGTGCAAAAAGCGGTCTAACATACTAAATGTTAATCTTCCTGCTTTTTAAAAAATATTGCAAAGGTGCTTTGAGATTATATATATATATATATATATATATATATATATATATATATATATATATATATATATATATATATATATATATATATATATATATATATATATATATATATATAGCCTATAATTATGCTTGAGGGAGTAGTGCTCAGAATTATTATTATTATTACCCTCTCTCTCCTCCCCTCTGAACCTGTACTTTTAAGTCTATGCATACTATACCTATATACTAATAATTGAGAGAATGGTATATGTACATGTCATGTATAATAATGACACAACCGGAAGGTCCCCAGGGAGACATAATCAGGAGGCAGGATGATGAGATATGTTAAAATAGAGTATACAAGTACTTTATATAGACAACATTGCTCGAAAAAAGGAATTTGGGTTCATTGATAGGGATGAGGGGGGTGCTTTTTTCTTATAGGGAGAAAATATTTCTTATTACTATTTTTGTTATTGCAAGTACTACTACTACTTCAAGGCTAAGTAGGTGTCGAGACAGCAACTAAAACAACTGCGACAACGCATTCAAGCAGTCAATTTTCTTTAAATATGCCTCATTGACTATTTTTATATCATACAATTCAACGCATCATTAAAAAACAAGTACGAGTAGATCGCTTTGTTCAGTCATTGCTTTGTTGAAGGCTCATGGCACTCTTGATCTATACTTTGACATATCTTAGATCCTGTGCAAGGAAAAAGTAAATCTCCTGAATTACTTGATCCTTACCCAGGGGGGGGGGGGGCAGAACTCATTTAAACAAAGAAGAATATTTCCAATTTAAAAAAATGTGACGTCCTCACAGCTACAATTTGCCTATGTATCTAATACATTTTTCTGAGGGGAGTTACACACTGCCACTGCACAGATTTTGTGCTATTTATGGGAACTCCATTACTACAACAACGAATTCGAAATTTTGTATTTCCTTTTGAAATTAATCAGTTTTTAAATGTACCTTTGATTTTATTTAATAACAAATAGCTACTGTGACGTCATCTGTGACGTTTCAGTTTTTATTTTCTAATCAGAGGAATCTAAACATTGCGTTCTGCGCATCTTGTATTATCTATTATCTTTGATCCTTACCTTAAACATAACAATGAGATCTAGAAATTTTAATCCTTGATACTGCTGTAGGGTTTTTTTAATAAAAAAGACTATAAGGGTACCCAGACCACTCTAAAACATTCAACTATTTTAAAATCTTTGTTTTCAATTTAACTATTATAAATATATATATATTTTTATGTAGAACATATTTTTCTATAATATGACTTTCAAATTAGGCTTAAAAACTCATTTCCCAAATGAAATTCAGTCATCTAAACATTATTATTAGCTTAATTTATGACAATAATGATGACAGCGTTTGATCCTGAGGGTTCTTTATAGTGGTCTTTAAGGCCCTATTAGAGCTTAGAGAGCCTACCCACTCTAAACGAAGATGAATTGCTCCTTAAGTGGAGGTCATCCCTGAGTCAAGGACAACGTTCATGTCTTGAGAATGACACTTTAAGGAACACAACACAATTCCTATTCAAGTGTCCCTCTACACTAATAAAAGGAAGATAAATGGAAATATCTACATCTAAACATTCTAACTAAAATTATACACATTCATAACTTGTGGAAAATAAATATATTTGAGGATACAAGAATAACTTCCGTATAAACTAGTAAATATAAGCTGTTCAACACATAGAGATATAAAGATATGGAGAGCTTAGCCATCCAATTAGCAGAGAAACATCGTTTCAGCTGTATTCAGGACACAATGACGTATTTCTCTGAAGAATCATCCTCCATAGCAGAAAAACATCTTTCAGCTATATTCTTGACACAATGACGTATTTTCTCTGAAGAATCCAATAAGCTCTCTATGTCTTTATATCTCTATGGCTGAACATGAAAGAAACGAAATATTTTCCTTGTCTCAACTATGCATCTTACTGTTTTTTTTTGTTATTAAAAATGTACTTATTAATATGATTTTGAACGAGGATATTATTCATATTTAAGTAGAGCCATATCGAAGATGTTAATATAACATAAACATGTCACCAGAGTGGCTACATTATGAATTATACATTATGAAGCTTATTATTTTATATTTAGAAAGGAAATAGACCCACAAACCATTTATTTTATAACGTAAGTTGAAATATACATATAGACTTAAATATTCGCCCTTGATCTGTCCCATTTATGGCTAGATCAAATATATCAAAGAACAATGATGTGTATTAAAAAAATATTGTTGTATATTCCAAGACATTTCGAACAACAAATTAATTAAGTTATTATCTAAATCTATGAAGTGAAGTTTAAACTATTTTACATGATTTTAAAATAAGGGAATAACAAGTTACTATTGAATAAAACAATACCTATGAATTAAATTAGTTGAAGGATTAGTTGGTTAGAAAGTGAAAATAACGTTGTTGTATAGGATATATTGTAACCATCACAAAATATAGAGCTTCTTCATGCTCGAATATACATTTAGTTATTGAAATATTGCAGTGCCTTAGTCGAGTGAGTCTCCACAACCCTTTTTGTCATCCACCCCGGATTATGAAGGATCTATTTTTAAACATATATATATATATATATATATATATATAATATATATATATATTATATATATATAATATATATTATATATATATAGATATATATAGTAATATATATATAATATATATATATTTGTAACATGCGTTAATGGAGGTCACTCATTGATTATTGTGAATCCCTTATACTTAAATGATCATGCCATAAATGGGAATATGAAGAATGTGTTCGATATTGCTTAAAAATGAATGAACTTTATTTCCTAATGAGAGAAGTATCTATTTTCAAATAAAAATGAAAGAATGAAGGCTCAAATTACGCTCGCTGAATGAATATCGCCTATGATAATACCTTTGAATTCTTCTTTGATTGACCGCAAGGGGTGGAAATATACATACATCTATGTTTACTCAAAGCTCTTTGTGGTCGGGGACCACTAAAGAACGTAGAGTTCAGAGTTAAGGGATGTGTTTTCCATTCCCCCTCCTATTCAAAGGACACAAAATAAGCCTCTCTGCTCACATGATTAATGTGAATAATACACATTCCAGGAAAAACCATAATCAGCCGAATTAGTAAATGAGCTTAGTAATTGAATGTATTTGAATATTGGGAATGCCGAGAGAGGAAGACGGCGTATTTTCCTTCGGTATAAAAACAAATCAATTATGACATAGGGTAGAGAAAATCATTTAGAAGAAACCAATGATTAAGAAGGTTGGCATTAATCGTCTCAACTTATGATATGATCTATTATGGGCTTACTGTAGTTGGTCCTTAGGATCTATCACGATAAAATTGGTGATGTGTATCCAAACAATTCTGGCAGTTATAAAAATATATATAACAGCATGGTTTTTTTATATCGAAGGGCATTTATTTTGTGACAATTAATGCAAGAAATTAAGGATAAATTGTTTATTTATAAACGATGTAATTTGCTTTAAAAAATTATTTCCTATTTTTGTTTCTTGTATGTTTGGTGAAATTATGCACATAATTTGCAAAAGCCTAATGCTGAGGCAAATAATATAATACTATTATAGACAAATGATTATAAAAATACTATAAGTACATTTTCATAATAATATAAAAATCACTTACTAATTGTAATTATTGCTGGTTTTATAGAAAGCCTGATTTGCGATATTGCGTACCGATAATAATTGTCCATGTGCGTAAATGTGAATATTATCAAATAAGCAAATTAATAATATGATACCTTGAACATATATTTTGCCTTAGAATCATAGGCTATTGAGATTTGTACCTTGGCAATAAAAATAAAGAAGAAAAGGTGAGCTTAAGAAACAAATAAATGAGTTAACAGCGTATTTTATTACTTTTTGAATTCCTCCTATTTGCCTCAATAAAGATTATTGTTGTAATCATTCGGATTATTTTCAAACCCCTAAATATCAAAGGCCGAACTAGGGCTTGAAAAATAACAGTTGAGGGAAAGGTTTATTCTTATTTTCCAAGGCCACATACGTCAAAAGATAATAAGATAGTAGGACGACATAACAGGTGTGAGAAACGCAGTTAAATTTTTGAGTTCAAGGTTGCATATTCATGGATGGGGGGGGGGGGGGGGGGAAACATGACTTCTCACATCAATGGGCTTGTTGATGATTGTCCATAAAAAGTGCAAGTCATGTTTGCTTTCCTCTAAGAAAAAACATGAATATAGAAAGTTGTTTTCAGTATTAAAAAATATTGTATACTCAAGTGTATTTCTTATCTTCAGAAATGTGTTTATTATTGTACAATTGAGTTAAAAATAACTGCTTTTGAAAGACGAATATTATTAATATTAATAATGAATTTCCATAAAACATATTCGTTTAACTGAAATATTTTAAAGGCATTTGCTGCATTTATTTCATTTCGAATAGTCCCGTAGTTATTAAATAAACAAGACGCTGCTACTATTCGTAATATGTAACAGCAACTTGCCAATACGGTTCATGAGTTTCTATCATTTATAAACGGGGTTTTTAATAAGAGGTTGAGTTTGTGAGAAGTGTTATAGGTGAAGAAGGATATACTTTTAATATATTTTTTATTGATGCTTTTTGACAATTTGTAATTTTAAAAACATGAATTAATACTTAATCATTTAAAAAATTGTTAAAAAGAAACGGTTTTTTTTCGCTTATAGGTTTTTATTTCCTTCTACAATAAAAGCGTAAATATATACCTTAAAACCAAGTAGACATAAATGAAATAAAAACACAGTTTGTAAATACAAATACATAAATAAACATTATAGAAAAATAAACGTTATTAATTAGAATGGTAAAAATTGATTATTTTCTGTTTTGTTACGTATTGCCCAAAATCATCGTTATAAGACACACTGCCAATTTCAGCATATTATTAAGACAGCATTGTTAAGGATCCGTTACTTAACTAATTTCATTGTTTGAGGATGTTCAAATGTATTTTAAAAATTACATTTCAAACTTTATATATATAATCATTTGAGGAGCAAAAACGGCTTTATGTCTTAATATATATTCCATTACATATTTCATCGTTTCTCTAGATCTGATAAGATGTATAAGCTCGTATTTAACTACTTTATTATAATTTTAGTCGCATTTGTTCTAAATCTGATAACATATTTAAAAGGTCATTTAGGTATAAGTAGAACAAAAATGTTTATTTATTTTTACGCCCTCATTTTTATTATTTATTCATCATTATCCATGTGTAGTACGTGTTTATATGTGTCATTTGCATTGTTTAGATAGTGAGAATAGGTTTTATATGAATAACTTGAATAAAATCGAAGTCTATGAGAATATTGAGCTATACATTGTTTATATTTTTTTGAGAGAAGTTTTTATATATTTAATTGAAGTATTACATTCTATTTGATACCAAAGAGAAGCATTTTGTGAAGTCATTTTTAGACGGTCTGAAGAAAAAAAATGGTTTATATAATTTTTTGTTTTGCTTACATAACGTCCTACTCAGAGCTTTATTAAAAATTAGCCTACATTGACCCTAAAAAATTATATCAACAAACCGTAATTATAAAGTCTAAAACAATACAAAGTATTCAGAATTTAAAAAAAATAATTCATTATATTTAATTTAAAAATTAAATGTTAGTAAATTAGGTCGTATAAAAAAAGCTCCTAAAACCGAGAGAACAAAAAAAAATATTTCACCGACATGGCATAATTGTATCATGTATTTTGATAGGGGGGGGAATGTATAAATAATTATTCTATAATAAAAAAATAATCCTTTCTTAAGTGTTAATGACAGTATACAAAGCCCTAAACAAAAAATGTTTTATTGGTATTTTCAGTTACTTCATTATCATTTCATTGAATAAAATTAATTGGTATTCATAGAATAAAATTAATTAACAGGAAAATCATGATAAATCATACACCAGAATGAAATGATCAAATAGTTAAAAAACAGTTAACCTGGGAAAAAAGGATCCATATATTGGAAGACAGATATTTAGTATAAAAATGTTGAATTGTTAATTGGTCAAAAATGAAACATGTATCATTGATTCCCGAGTAGATAATCTAGACAAGTTTAATAAAATATCAATTCAAAGTAATAAAAAATAACTTTATAGGTAGGCAATCCTTCCAGGACTTGTTTCATATGTTTTTCTTTGTAGGTTTTTCTGTGTATTTTAACGAAAAATGGCGTCTTTTTTTCTTTGTAAACTATATATATGCCAAACGGAAATAAAGTCTAACTAACTAACAAAATTCTTCCAGACTCCAATACGAGCTCAGATACCTAAAAATCAACCATATATCTGCTGATATATAAACAAAAAAACATTTATAATATAGATGATCTTCTAACATCAAAAGTATTGAGATCAAACCACATGAAAGAATAAGAACACCAGTAAATCATCAAAAGTACTTAAAAAGTAGGATACAAAGAGTCAAGCCAAACAGTGGTAAAAGTAAAAAGAAGTCCTTTTTTTGATCTCCTCAAAAAATCAAATTCGTAAGCAAGTCTTTACAAAAGGGGATCATTTATCTGATTTGTTGCTTCTTTGTCTTTTGACACTTTTTTATATCATTGATGACAAAAGAAGAGCCTTTTTTAATTCTTCCTCCCTAAAAAACGAACAAAGATTATTCGAGTCAGCAAGTTTGATGATGATCATCATCCTCACCCTGATGAGTAGGACGGAAGGGAGTAATTGGGTCACTTTGTGTGTGTTGTGTGTATTCAAGTAACAGTACACAGTACACATAGAAAATGAGCTTTTTTACTTTGAGGGACATCCTTCTTGTCTGGACCCCATAGTCTGGGGAAGGGATATATGTCAATTTACCTCCTGCAAACTCCTCAAAGGAATTAATTAGTGAGTGTTGAGTAGTGCATTTAATAAAGAAAAGAAGAAGACGTTTGTGGTTTGTCAGCAGAGTCCGAGAAAAGGAGGGGAGAAACAGGAAAAAAATATAATGCAATTACAAACTTCTTTCACCTCGAATATTTACGTCTTTTTATTATGGAAATAAAAAGGATGTTATAATAAATAGATAAATTGGATGTGATGTGCTGGACAACATATAAAATGCTAATTTAATACAACTTACTTAGACATATTTGTATCCTTTCATAGATTTAATAATATTACATACGGCACCATATTAATAAATAAAACTTTATTGCAATGTAGTCAACTTCGCCTAAGTCGAAATTGCATAAGTCGAAAAGTCGCCTAACTCGAATATAATCAAAAGTCCCATTTTTTCTCCATTGACATGTGTGTAATAAAAATCGTACAAGTCTATTTTTTGTAAGTCAATTTTCGCCCAAGTCGAACAGATATTTTGACAGTAACACATACATAAACAAGAAAATAACTTCGCATAAGTCGAAGAGGGCGCTCACTTTCCAAAACACAGCCCGCATGCACTTAGACACTGCCGTTCACACTTTATATTACAAGGAAGCAGACACAGATGGTTGAAAGCGAGGTAAAATTAAGAAAGAAAGAAATTGTGTCCTCGCCCACCTGCTGCCTCGCCGATGATTGCAACTGCATGTGAGCGAGAGTACACACACACGCCTACCTGTATATCGAATTTTTCTACGACTTAGCAATCAAAATTTGTAACTCGAATTTCGCCTAAGTCGATTGTTTTTGCACAGTCCGAGAGAATCGACTTAGGCGAAGTTGACTGTATATGTTTGTATGTATGTACCTATATATATATAGGTATATATATAAAACTTAAACTGAAACAGTCGTTACGAACATATAATTTTAATATTAAACATATGTGAGTAGCGCAAAGTTATAAAATTATTTATTACTGCATTTATTCGAAACGAAACTTGTTTTCCATTCATTTTTAATCTCTTTTTGCCTTCTTCAATCTGAGTTGAGGCAGTTATTGACTCTGCATATCCTAGATAAGGTAACAATTAAATTAAATAAGCTTTTAATTGAGATAATTGAATACAAAGCACAAGAAAAATATTTTTCGGGCTCTTAGGGTAATGTCGTAATAAGCTTTTTTGATTATATAAATGTTATTTTGTCAAAGCAAGGTTGGTAAATATTAAATGTAAATAAGGAATGTTAAAGGCGGCTTGCGTCATGCATAACTTGGAAATGCATCACTATAACATATATATAAAGAAGGCATGTGCATTTGGCGGAATTTGCGCTTTGATTTTATAAGCTATACTTAACAAGATGCTCCTGAATTGAGGACATATCCAAGGACATTGGTAATAAGTAGTGGTCAATTAATGATAATTTTAAGAACAATATTGTCATATTCCTATTTTTTTAAAAGGATACTACACTGGAAAGTAAGTGTTATACGGTTCATAATAAAACGTGATTGTTGTTGGCGTTAAGTAGAAGGTATACCTACATGAGAGCAAGAGTTCTAACAGATCCATTACATAATTACATAGTATTGGAAATATTGCAAAAATTATAGGATTCATATCAACAACACCGCAAATTACACCCCAACTTTACAATACCATGCTATATAATTACATATTTATGAGACATATTTGCTAAATACATATATGAAGAGGTTAAAACAATGGAGGCCTAATTATAACCTTTAAAATAATATTGCATGTTTCAAAAGTTTAATCTTTATCAAGAGAATGGAAGTAAGCTATACGTAGGAACACGTGATAAATACATGACAACCGTGGCGGTAGAGAATAAATCCCAATGACAGGAGTTTGAAAAACTTACAAGAAGTGATAAATTAATAGAGATATACGTTGATATTTGTTCCTACAAATAATAATAATATATTATAAGAAAAGTATCAAAATACTGCATCGTTAAACCAGCATAATTCTTAACATTTATGGCATCCAATTCCTAAGATACAAGCTTTAGACTCAACTATATATCTACACTATTGTGGATACACACTATTTCTTGGGAAATCACATCACAAATTGCCTCAATACTTTAGTGTATATATATATATACAATCAAAAGTAAAGAAAATCCATCAGTCGATAAAAGCTCTCCCCCAAAAACTACATACATACTACACCCATCTATCAACACGCTCCAAAATACCATCATATTATATAAGAAAGGGACCCAGAATCATTGAAGTACCTGATGGCCACTAAATAAATAAACAATATTTATTATTCTTATTCGCATCCAAGGGATAGTAGTCGTTAGATTATTGAAGTGGTAGGAGGATAAGACAGTCAAGATATTACATATGTATATTTGAATGAAGGGTTCAATCAAGTAAGATATAAAGAAATAGATAGAAAGGAGATGAGGAGGACGTCTGCATACAAATAATATCTATGAGGAAAGGAGAGTAGCAAAGGGGGTTGATGATTATATATATATATATATATATACAGAATGAAATAAAGCCCCCCCCCCCCTCCCTCCTTCTTCCTTCATTCAAAGAGAAGCCCTCCTCGTCGTTTGTCTTAGTTAATACATTATGCAAGAGATGAAGTTTATTCAGTAGAAGCATTAGAATGAGATGCAGCCCAGGAAGGATCCTTTTTATAGCCATTGAATACGAGTGAGAACGCATGCATCTGCTGCAGTTTAACCTATTAAACCCCTCACCACCTGTCTTTAATTAAAGCCTGTAAGTGTATTGAGTATTGTTCCTATTACATATTTAAATAGATACTACTGACATATGCTTGAATTCATATGTCACTCAAAGAAGGCAATTGAGAGCAATTTGCTCATAAAAATTGACCTTAATTTTGGGAGAGATATCAAATTCCACCTTGCAAAGATACATATGAAGAATGATAGACTTAATGGGGACTCGTACATGATTTTGCAAAGCAAAAAACAGTTCTTGGAGGCCCAATTACTCTTAAAATGAAGGGTTAAAGAAAGATTCCTGAGACATACTCCTACAGACTCAATAACAGGATTAATTTAGTCACACATAGGATATTTTCCAGGGAGATAAAAGCAAATATTATTTAATAAAAATATATGTGGCTCAACTGAAGCATTCAGAGATCCTTTTGATCACAACATGAAGTGAAGGCCGTTTGATTAGATAAGAAATTAAAAAATTAGTGGGGACATAAATACGTTAGATAAATATCAGCTACGACTTCAGGATTCTCATTATTATATTCTGCTGATCGAAATGGAGAAAAACACATCTTTCTTTATCTAATTATTTACTTATACTAAAAAAATACAACAAATACACGGTGCAAATTAGTCATTGCCTCCTTATAAGTGCATAAACGCTAATCAAACCCTTTTTAAACAGCAACACTTGCATGTCAAGGCGTCCAGAAGTTTATTAAAGAAGAGATCAATCATGTTAATAAGCTATAATATAATACATGAGGTAGTTTAAGCCCCCATAATTACTTTAAAAGCGTTGTTTTCTTTTAAAAAAAGAGTTGATCATGCATCATATATCAGGCTCACAAAGACTCCAAATAAATTGCAGCATCACGGGGATTTATTCTGTAGAATAGCCAGGGGTGATTTCATTTGTGAAGTCTACATGTGTACATATATATACATTTAGCGTGTTTGATGGGGAAATTGCTGAGGAGGACAAGACAGGCGATAAAGAGCCGAGGGGCTGGGAAATTTATCTTTAATATAATTTTCTTTTTATTAAAAAGACTAACAACACTATATGATGTATGCAAGACGACTACCTAGTTAGGCGGCGGCGGAAGACAAGAAGATAGAGGAGTAGGTATAGTAACTGCCACTTTCTGCCTCAGAGAGAGGATTAAATATTAATCTGCTTCAGACAACTGACGCTTACAACTGTTTGACAGATCCAACTGTAAATATACAGTAAATAAAAGCGGCAAGTTGGATTGTCACACACACACACAACACTAACAAACACACCATTTGGGTGGATGGAAAAAGTGTTATTAGGCTAATGAGGGATCGTAACGAAACGGGAGACGCCAATAATGTTTTCCTTTTTTATGGACGATAATAAATGCTCAGTTACACATATATAAAAAGAAGGGAATAAATGTTTTATATTACTAATAAAAGGTATAAATTGGATTGCGCAGTGAATTGAAAAGGATTCCTTATCAGATAAATACAAACCCTCCCTCCTTGCACGAAAGTAAATATCCCAATAATAATTACTTTTATAATAATAAGAGAGAGAGCCACAACAACAACAACAAGAGAAAAAGCACGTATGAACCCCATAGTTTCAATTCGCTTCATTTTGATGTGCATGTGTGGAAGAGATAAATTTTGAAGGTTTTTCATTATTTTATGAGTCCATCATCATCGTTGTAATATGATGAGATCCACTGCAGCTGTTCATAAACTACCCTTTCAAGCTATGTACATGTACATACATGTGGTGCTTGTTATATGAACGGGGGTTGCAAGGAGGGAAGACTGAGTACTTGATCATTAAAACTACTACTTGCACTCTGAAACTATTGCACATACACTTTATTTAAAGTTTCGCTCGACAAGTCCATATATATATATATTTACAAAAGCAAAACCTTGCCAAAAATACCATTAATTATGATCAACGCAAAAAATTCAATTTAGATTATTTATAATAAAGATAAACTTAGCATTTGAAAAGAGTGAGAAAACTTTTAAAAATCAACACGCTTTATAAAATATTATGCAATATATTTGATCTATGCTTATATGAACATGAGGAGAAAAAAAGAAGGAATGTTGGCAAAACAAAAAGCCTAAGAAAAATATGATTTTCCCACATGAGTTAAACGATTACTAACAAATATATATTTAAAGCTTTGTAATTATGTACAGTTATAGAAAAAAACTTTCTTTTGAATATGACGCTTAAAGGATTGTTTTAAATGTCGTTGTTCTATGTCAAATAAATACAAGCTAATATATGACTTACTTTATATAATTATTATAATTCCAATATCAAACTCCTTCCTTCACCTCCAAAGAATCTAAAGCCACTGTTAAAAATATGCTTCTTTAATACCATTGATAGACATGGAAATATATATTAAAGCGCGCCAAGAAGTCTAACAACTCCTTTCGTATAAGAAATAGACTATAATAGTTATAATAATAACCAATCACACACACACTGAAGGGGCTTCTCAATGAATGAACTCATCGAGAAGGTGATTGAGAGTATGACATCGTGTGTTTGTCAGAGGAGGCTTGCTTAATGAACGTAGTGATAAAGACACATAAGCAATTCACCAAAAAACACGTTTTGGGAAAGGAGAATCAAGAAGTGCAATGAATGACTCGCTCTCAGAGCTCTACACAATAGCCTCTCGTCGTTAGAGATCTTGGTCAATAGCAGTAACGATGTAACAGATGAGGCAGCAGGTAGGAAATTGACTTAACAAATTATAGGCAGACACAAAGGGGTAGTAGCTTTGGTAAAGCTGAGAGTATCTTAAAATATATTAAAGGTCAAATATATCTTTTTACGATGAATCAATTTATCAGAAGTGAGTAATAATGCTTTGACACACTAACAGTAAGAAAGTAAATGGGTCAGTAGCAAGGGGAGGGGAAAATTGTCTTCCATATTATTGAAGAAGTTCCCCTAGAGACACTATTACTAATATCAAGTACTTCCATAAATGAAGTAAACAGTTGTGACAAACATCCTTAAGAAAATAGTTGTATGTATTAAACCAATTATATTTTTGTACATATAATATTGTGAGATATATTAGATAAAAAGTGGGCTATAACAACATAAACATAATAGTTATTCTGGTATTAGCACCATGAAGACCAAAAAGTGAAATGAATAAGACAATAAGATAGCTTTGCTATTCAATTATTCCATAGGCTTGTGGGTTTGTTGTAATGATACTATTTTATCTGTCTCAAAATATTCATTAATAAAGGTTAAAGCCATCATATATTACGTAATGGATATTATTTTTTGTTGTTGAAGAAGTAGTATCAAGGCAAAATATGAGACTACAAAATAAGACTCACTTACTATTTTAGTAAAGCTTAAGATATGCTCAAATATGAAGGAAATAATATCTTTATTGAGAGTATCCATCTATGAAAATCTTGAGGAGTTGATTACTCAAATATGTATAAGAGTTTCCCTTAATCCAGCATGGAAGAGAAATTTATTTTTAAGTATACTGCTTTGTTTTCATCATTGGGTGGAGGAACCAAGAAATAAAAGGAAGGAAAAAGCTTCAATTAATAACTTTCATGTTGTTTGAAGGGTGGTGTACATACATATATATATTATTGTGTGTATTTAGAAAAAGTAGAGGAGTTAAATGGGCGTATAGACGGAAGTCGTCGTCGCATATTATAGTTACTTACCCCCATTTTTGTTCTCCCTCCACCTTATCATGGAGCATCATCGTAGTTTGAAGAGAAACTATTTAACAAGATCGATTTCTGTCTTACCTAGAAATAGATACAAGAAACAAATAAAAAAAAAGAGAAAAGTATGTTAATATATATATTTTCTTAACCTAAGAATAACATAAGAGCAATTTATAGATTTCATCTTAAATTACAAATTCCTCCGTTTTGTTTTCTCTCGCAGTGTACGGCATATACACTTCATTGCATTGCATTGCGGCGTGTGTACGACTTGGGAATGAAGACATGAATAAATAAGCTTTAATAATCCTTTTTTCCGGTTTGTGAGTATAAATAATACTGCACATGTTTGCTGCTGCTACTGCAGGTACATATAAATTTATGAATGCCCCACCACAGCTACTAAGCTACTGCTTGGAATAATGATTGAGTATGACGGATTAGGTATTCCCAATCCACCAATTGAGTTCATCAAGCAGACTAAAGGGTGCAAAAATGAATCAGTGAGGCTTCATAATCAACTACTAAATAAACATTTATTTGTCATAGTCAAATAGGAATATATATATATATAAACGTCATCACTTTTTTCAGAAATTTATTTTAAAAAAACGTCAATTTTTTCAGAAGGTGTGAACGACAAACGAACGATGAACGACGAACGATTCAATTTAAAATTAACGATTAACGATAACTTTTGGCGAACGACAAACGAACGACAATTTTTCGCGAACGTCAACCAGTATGATATATATATATATAAAAGACATACATAGTATCATAGTTCAATATAACTAAACAAGCAAGACCTTTTATTAGTAAATATCTAACCAAGCTAGGACCCAACAAGTATGGTTTCCTTGAGCAAAAGGTGCTTTATTTGGATTACGACTTTTATCAAATTATTGTCCTATCTGACCAAAAACAATTATTTGAGAGGAAAAAACTTATAAACCTGTAGTGGCATCACAATATTTGATTTAACAATGGAACATCACTGAAAATACACTAAAAGGAATTGAGAGAAACTTTTCTTTCGACATTCATCGATATGAAGATCGTCTGGAGATATGACAAGCCTTGTGTCAATTTTTATTTATAATTTTGTCCCCTTTATAAAGAAAAAGATTTAGATAAACATTAGAAAGGATGATTATATAAACACAAAAAAAATGGTAGCAAAAAAAGTAGGATTTGCAGTTAAATATAAGTATTTATCAAATTATAGCGACTGGTACTCGTCGGTACATACATTAAATCAACGACCTCCAATACTGTATTAAGTCTTAAAACGCTTTCAATGAGCAATTTGAATTATGCACAGTGTTCGAAATTTTTTCTAACGTTATTTCATTGATTATATGATTCCTACCCTTGATTCGGAAGTAGCTCGAAATATGAACTAAAATTTGATAGATGAATAATTATAATTGCACCTATAAATATATAGAAAACACAACTTCGAATATCAAACCATTATCCCAACTCATAGTTCTAACAGATGTAACAAGAGTCAACAAACATTTTTTACTACAAGTATAGAATTGGAAAAAACAGTAGATACGAAATGATTTAACAGCTATTTAGTTTTCTTTTATTAACTTATAGCCAAGCATTGGCATCTTATTTTTCTGACAATATGGTAAAAAGTCAACACACTTCTAAAGAATCTATTAGATGGAGTACTACAACTACATTAAATATTGTCTCAAAGGACCACTTATGGGTACTACACAAAACAAAGACTCAAAATAATAATTTTATTCATTTAAAATACTCGCTGATAACTATCACTTTACTCTAATTGATATACTCATCCAATGACATGCCAAATAAATGACAAAATAGTAGATATGCATGTCAAAATATAGTGTCTCATAACACACTGAACGATAAGTGAAATTGACACGGATACTACAAATTTGTGTCTATACATAAACACTATTTTAAAATACATATATCAATATCGAGAGAAAATACAGTCATTGATCCTGGAAGCAATACTTTTGCATTAAATCCAACCTATATTTTAATACTAGATCTAAAAATAATTTGGACATAGGACGCAAAGTCAGCCTTTTAGTTAACCAACAAAAAAATATATAAAACAAAAGAATTGTAGGCTCTCAGATTTATTTTGGATTCACTGCTTTAAAAAAGCGTATAGTCACTTGAGTGCGGTAGAGTCCCTTAGGCTCATATATGGTTTTGAGAATAAATAAGACACAGTTGTTAAATAAATATATGATAAAAAATTAATCAAGGTGTCAGTCATGCATGAGATATAATTTTCCCCGTAAATGGCATTCATTCCACCTTTCCGTTATATTATTTTGAAAGAAATGTGAGTATATATACATATGTATTTGTATGATTGATATAGGGTTATGATACACGTATAGCTACAGCTACAGGAAGTGCACCTTTAGTACACTGTTCAAGAAAATGTAACAAACAACATGTTTATGGAATATCTTATTTCATTTCAGCTAATCCACTGTCTTAACCTAAAGGCCGCAGGACACCCAAGGTAGTAGTACTCATTAAAATATATTACATACCAAAAATGAAACTTAATAGGGTGTGTGTGTGTGGTGGTGAAAATACGTAATCATGAGCATGACAAGGCATCGACAATAAACAACTTGTAATAATGATTTAATCAAAGCAATATTTCTAAGACCAGACTTTAATAGATAATTAGCATGTAAAGGCAAATGAACACCATTTTAACGTCATATCAAATGATACTTTTATTTTATTAGTACTGTGAATTCGGACTACATACAAAAAAGTTCGCTTAAGATTTTAATATTCAATTCATTTGGAGAACAGCATTTATCAAATTCACATTTTCTTTCTCTCGCTCGTATATTATGTAAATAAAATAGCCAATCAAGCATAGATTCGAGCTTACAACATCAGATATCAGGAATATTATATACACATACCTATTTCCAACCCGATAAATGCGAAATTAAGTTATTGCGGCTGAAATACACCTCATTATATATAGATGATTAGGCGGGTTTTTTTACTAATAGAATAGATATTAAACAGGCTAAATCATCTTCTTAATAATTATTAAACTTGATTAATTATAATACAGGGTGATTTCTATTGAGTGATTTACCCAAAATCCTATATTCATAATTATGATAGGAACACGTGTTTAATGACAGCTGGTTTGTAACTCAACTGGCTATTTGCCTACACTATGCATTTACAGAGCAAATATGATTCAAGACTACAGGAGATAGGGGTGTGTAGATTTCGTGCCGTGAAGGCAATTCAGAGATTACAAAGTTTAGCCAGGACAAATGCTAATATAAAAACTCGAGAGTTGTGTCTGACCCCACTGATGTCCCCCATTTTGTGAAGCCAAACGGTGATTTTATTAGATAATGTATTGATAAATGTTTAATAAACATCCTCTGAAAGTTTGAAATATCAATCTTGATGTAAACAAAGATGAAACGACGTTAAAAGGTTACTCAATAGCGATCGCATACAGTATCTTAATAAGGTGCAACCTTTATAGGTATTGATAGTTATAAATAGCTCATAATTTGGCCGAAAAGTTTTCATTCTTTGAAATCATTGAAAGATTAAAAACCACAATTTATATTTTGTTTTGATGAAAAATTGTTTCAGTCCTCATCATTTTTGGTCAATCAATAATAAATACGTATAAATATTTTGCATGCACAACCTAGATATCATATAATACCTTAACAGTCCCTAAATAAGGAAACTAAAAAGATTTAACAATTGGTGTCAAATGCCCATCACTTTTGCATCACTTATTTCATTATTTTGTATTTTAGAAATTAAGATTTTTTTATCGTAGTATTTTATATATAAACGAAATGTAAAATATATTATCCAATTAAACGATGAAACCAGATGACAGCTCCACGTATAGCAGGATTCGTTTGCATTAATTAATATCAGATAAATTCAAATTTGCATTGGTATTTATATTTTAAAAGTACTAAATATTATTTACCTCAGGACTGGTTTTTTTTAGCTTGGTTGCTAATTGAAATAGTAGTTAATAATATAAATATGAATAATGTATACAGTCAACGGATTCTAATTTTATAAAGAAACATAATTTTAAAATGAAACAGAGGCTGAATTAAGGTATATGTTAAGTTAAATTGACTCTGATTCGATTGTATTCTCGGGTGACTTAAGAAATTGATTTTCTGATATATGAGCAAAAAAGTTATATATTTATTCTAGTTAAAGTGGCAGTGACATAAAATAAGAATGTACATTAGATCGTAAAGGAGCGAACATATTTATTATGAAGTGTCATAAGTTCGTATTCCTATTAAACTTACACACACGCACACATTGAGTCAAAATTCAATTTAAGAATGAAAATGCGTAAGTCCTTGCAAATATGAGTGTCATAAATATTATTTTTTCATACTTGTGAATGTGGGTTATTCAAAATATGGCATTAATAAATCACTGAAGGCATAGCTATATATATATATATATATATATATATGAACTTAAAAACAAAGACTCCCACATGCGTATAAAATTAATCAATCATCATGATCATAAATTTAAATATATTAGATTATAATGGATTACAATATAATATCCGGTTCTTTTACTTTCAAAATACATGCAGGACTCTTACGAATACGGAAATAACCTTTTATATAAAACATTATATAAATAAAACTTTATCCGTTGAAATTATTGATGTTGAAAGGTCCTGCGAAGTGATGAACATATAAAAAATTTGATAACTGAAATATTAAAACTGAATATCATTTTAGTAGTGCATGGTTTTGGCTGATTTAATAAAATTACATTTAACTGATACAGTATGAAGACATTGATAAAAATAGCCAACTATGTCAATTAACTGTGTGATGCAAATATGTATTTAAAAATACTTTTATAGGCAAAGTATATATAACAGTGACTACATTCTTAGTAAATAAATTTTGTTTATCCTCTAATATTGCACCACTCCCAAAATTGTTGGGAGGTAACCATTGGTTATCTGTTTTTCATATGGACAGTTAAAAGGCCCTCTCGATGTTATATGTCATTCCACAAAACCATGTTAATGCATAACCTTAGTATTTATTTATACTATGGTATAAATAATTATTGGTGGATTTTGCCTACTCAGAGGATGGCGTCATATTTATTTTGTTATTTTTTAAGAAATGCATTTACTTCATGAATAGGTTCAAATTATAAATTGGAGTATCTTTAAAAAAACAAGTATTCAGAGATCAAAAAAAATATTGTTGGAGATTGCGTCATCAGGAATGTATTAAATTGGGCGAAAATGTCCTGCATTTTTATTTATCATCTAAAAATCGTGCATCTTCTTTGAAGTATCTAAAAAAGGGATTTGTGACTTTTTGTATAAATATTTTATTATGTTAATACATTCACCAAAGATCTTCAATCAGCGTGAGAAGTGGTCAACATATCACAGCAGTATATGAAGATCATTTTTAAAAACAAAGCAATGAAATCAGGAAAACAACATTGATTTATTTTGAAGAACTCTTTCATTAATATGATTTGTTAGTTACTTTAAGGGTGAATATATAAAAGAACAATTGATTTTATCAAGTATGCTGAGTATTACCACTTTTATGATATATTTGGAAATGATGTTGATGAGAAATAGACAAGAATGGTTTTGTAATAGTAGCTATTTAAGTTATAATAAATATTTTATAAAATTGTGAAAAAATCAACAGCATTACGCAACACACAAAAAACATTAGATTTCTATCCAGATTGATTTTACTGTATTGTTTACATTTAGTCCTAAGTTTGTCTATTAAAACAAAGATACTACAATCAATAAAGACCCCAAAATATTATAAAATATAATAATAAGAAAAATTCAACCCACACATATTTAGGCAAATAATTATGCCAAAGCCGATTAGCAAAACGATGGTTGAGACATCAATTGCTTATTTTTTGATAAATAAATACATATTTTTTGTACTCATAAGTCACACTTAAAGGGCATCAATTATTAGAATGGAAGAAAGATTGTTTTAACTTTTGTTTGTTGGCGTAAATGTACATTGTCAAAGAAAAATACCAATCATGAGCTGAAAAAAGGAACTTTTATTAGACGAAGACAACTTTAACACTTGATAATATTACAAATTTCAAACAAATTAGAGACATGCAACAATTTCATCGACTTTAAATACTTATTATCCTTAATTACAACAAAATATTTAGCATTAGACATTCAAAGCGAAGGGCACATGACCAAAAATTAAAAAATAGTAAATAAACCATAAAATTAAACGAAAATGGTTTTCAGATATTTTAAATTGTCAAAAATTGGTCCATTTTATATGAGAAGTTTCTTACATTTAATGTTATATTTTAAACGATTTAGGGATGATTTGTTTTCTTATTTTTACACATGTTATTAATACATCAAGGATTAATAAAGGTACGTCCGTAAAAAAAATAAAAAAAAACATAAAAATTAACAGAAACGGTTTTTAGATATTTTTAGTTGTCAAAAATTGGTACATTAGATTTATAGTTTTTTTAAACTTAATTACAATAAGGGATTTATTAGCACAATACTAATTAATCGACAAACTAACTTAATAAGAGTACAATTGAGGAGTCAATGATGATAAAAAATGGATATGAGACGACATAACATTTTCTTTACTATAAAAATAATAAAAAAGGCTTTGATTCATTGTATATTTTTGTAATATAATGGAATTGTGATGTAAAGACCTAAAAAAAGTATTTACAATTGGTTAAAATAGGGCATAGTATCACCAATTAATGTCAATCTCACATGTTTTTATATAAATACAAAATTTATGGTATTTTCCTGTCCACTGAACCAATAGATATTAGTTATAATTCATTCTTTTTAATAAATATAAGAGAAAAACGATTTTGAAAACTTAGGAAAGGTATTTATACTTAGTAAAATAGTATATTGATTTACTTTTTTGCGTTTGTATATCTCCCTTTGGCATAATGAAAAAATGTATACGAGACTCTATCTTGTCTTTCCTTATTAAACTATATAAAAGAAGCTTTAATTTATTACTTATATATTAATATAACAGATAAATGATTTCCGAACATAGAAAAGTATTTTTTTACCTCATATGAGAAATTGTCAATTTAACATTTATAAAATAGAAATGCTCTTTCTTTGTCATAAAATCCATAGAAATATGGCTTTAATTCACTCTTTAAGCTAAAACGTAATAGAAAAACAATCATGAAGACTTGGGCAATGGTCTTTCTATTAGATGAAATAAAAGATACGGCATCATTACTTCGCTTTTAATTCCATTAACTCCACAAAACAATCCGAGATGAATTCGTATTTTGGTTGACATTCACCCCCAAGACGTGTTTAATATTCATTGTCTTTGGAATTACAATTCTTTCAATAAGTGATTTGAAGATTATAGAAAAAGCCTTTTGACTTCAATCCGTATATTTTTCTATTGGGTCATTTCTTTTTCTTCTCCCCTCTTCCCTTGTGTACTAGGCAGTCCAGGAACAGGAGAGTGGAATACAAATGAAGAAGGAGGCAGGTAATCATCTCAACACAAGCGTTGGGAATACCAGGTATGAAACTGAGCTCCATAACAGACCAACCAAAGCACGACTTGGAATTCAAGCATTAAAACATAGATAATCCTATTCATGTTATTCATATTTTGAACATGTCTTACCGTTCTCAATGACATCCAGGAGCTGGATTTACACATAAGCCTGTCAAGGATCCAAAGTCGTATTGTGAGGTATAAAATCCTTCAAGACAACCAATCCAGTCCAGTTACTTGCAGGGGTCCAGGGCACAAATACGTAGCTATTCCACTATAAATGTCTCTTCACACAATTGATTCCGTGGCTTTTCAGACAAGATGCAAAAATATATATGTATAAATAATATACCAATGCTTTATAATACTAAAAGAAGAATCTCCAACTTGGAGTCCTGACTGTCACTGAGGAAAGCTTCACTCGCGCGGATTGACTGAAAGAGTGTTATTTTTTCCCTGTTTTATTCTTCTCCCTTTTCTTTTTCTTCTATTCTATTATTATTATTATTACTACTTTACTTAGAAAGAAAAAAGCGCCATCTTGAGGCAGCCGGTTCCTCGAAAGAGGCGTGTGTGTGTGTGTTTCTTGCCCTCCTTTTTCGTGTTGTTATTGTTATTTTTGTTACCTACAAATACATAGGAGGGGGGGATCTTACAAGGAATCTTTGAATGTGTAATGAAAGGAGATTTGGTCCTGGATCAGATGCTGGGCTCTTGGGATATTTTAAAAGGAGGATTATTATTTTTGGATCCTGGATCAGATGTTGGGATCTTTTAAAAGGGATTTTTTGAACGTGATTGATTGAAGGAAAACAACGGTGAATAATTAAGTATAACAAAAGGGATTTTTTTGACACCAGCTACCATAATATCCTCGTGTATTTAACGTTTATTTAACGTGACATCCGATATGACTCTGGTTATTATTGTCGCTTTTCTAAGGTTTGTTTTCTGTATATGAATGATTGACACCTCGAGATCACTTACCGGACGGGCATTAGGGACTGAGAAGCACCTCACCCCTCCATGCTCCTTCTTAGAAGTGAAGTTCTTTGACGTCACGCATAATAAATTCATACAATGGGATTGGATATTCTTTTTAATTACCTAAAATCTAATCATTATAATATTTTCAAAGGTTATATAATTAACAAAAAAATGAATGTAATTGATAGTTAATTCAGACAAAGACAATAACCCGATTCATATTAAATTGATTGAATTGTAGTTCGTATAATTAAAATGGCATACAAAATAGGGTGGATTCTTATAGAATTCGAGTTCACGAGTTTAACTACTGATGGGTTTTTTGTGTATCTAATCATAAATAAATTCCTTAAAAAATCGACTTCAAAATAAATGAGTATTCATGACGTCACAGTGAAGTAATTGTTGCATAATATTAATATTATGAAACTCCTTCAAGTATATATATATATATATATATATATAACACATGGGCTGAAAAGTCCCGGGCCTAACAAAGAAAACACATTTTTTTTGTTCGAAATTAGCTTTACTCATCAACGTAATCTCCATCAAGAGCAAAGCAATCATTCCAGCGCCGCTCTAACATTTCAATACCACTTTTGTAGAACGATCCATCTTTTCCCCCAAAATAGGCCTCAGTTTGAGCGACAACCCCTTCATTCGTGCGAAATTACTTACCGGCGAGCATTTTTTTCAGGTCAGAGAACAACCAGTAGTCGCTGGGAGTCAAATCTGGCGAATACTGTATATGTGGGAACAACTCGAAGTTCAATTCACGCCATTGTTTTGATTGACTTGTGACAGGGTGCGTTGTCTAGATAAAACAAAAAAAATATTTGCCATATGCGGTCGTTTCTTTGCAATTTCGGCCTTCAAACGCTCCAATAACGCTATTTAATATTCACTGTTGATGGTATTTCCTTTCTCAAAATAGTCGATGAATATTAAACCACGCATATCCCAAAATACCGAGGCCATAACCTTTCCAGCCGATTGTTGTGCTTTCGGGCGCTTTGGACGAGGTTCACCAGTTGCTGTCCACTCAAATGACGATCGTTTTGATTCCGGAGTGAAGTGATGGATCCATGTTTCATCCATTGTCACATATCGACGCAAAAATTCCAGTTTGTTACGTTTAAACATGGCCAAACACTTCTCAGAATCATCAGCACCTTCCTGTTTTTAGTCAACAGTAAGCAAATGCGGCACCCACTTTGAACAGAGCTTTCTCATAGTCAAATGCTCATGCAATATAAAGCCAACACGTTTTTTTGATATCTTTACAATGTCAGCTAACTCACACAACTTCACTTTTCGATCATTAAAAACGATTTTGTGGATTTTTTGATGTTTTCTGGTGTTACCGCCTCATTTGGACGTCCACTGCGTTCTGCGTCATTGGTGTCTCTACGACCACATTTGAAGTCAGCAAACCAACGTTTTATTGTTGTTTCTGATAGAGCGGAATCCCCATAACACTTTTCAAGCCATTGCTTCGCTTGAACAGTATTTTTTCTCCTCAAGAAGCAGTGTAAAATTAAAACACGAAATTATTTTTGATCCCTTGTTTTAAAAATAACAACAGTAGCGTCACTCTTAGCACAATAACTCAAAAACTAATGAATAGAATATTATGAAATTTTAACAGCTGTCTTTTGAAGGTTAGTATTAACTGATAAAAAGGTTATTGCAATAAAATACCGTCATATATGTGTTAGGCCCGGGACTTTTCAGCCCATGTGCTATATATATATATATATATAGATATATATATATTTCAATATAATATAGTAAAAATGGTTCAAACCATTCTGATTTTACTAAAGTTATTTTTCCTCATGCCTTGGCAGCAGCTCTTAACCAGATCCTTCGAACTAAAAGGATTTTGATTATTATTAACAGTTAGCCTCTAAAATGTTTTTGATTTAGTTGCCCTTATGTAAGCATTTGTTAACTCCGTAAGGTTTTTTAAATTTTTGTTCCTTACAATGTTTCCAGATTAGTTTTTAAAACACCTTCTTGTAAAATAAAATATTGCAACTGAAAACTTCACTATGTAGATTATTTTTTAATCAAAATCATATCGCTATTTCGAACCATTTATCAAAGACAGCTCCGAACCTACTTTTTAGAAATCTTTTGTGGTTCTGAATTGATTAGACGGTTTGCTTTTGGTTCTGAGCCATCAGCTCTGTTGGAGTTTTTTATTCAGCTCTAGATAGAATGAAAAAAAATATTGAAGCCTATAGGTTTTACAATGATAAAGTAAGTAGAGCCATTTTAACCAATGAAAGTAAAAAAATACATCGCCACGCAACCTACCTCATGAGCATGACGTCACGTATGGCAAAGAGGGTATATTGTATAAGTAAAATATGTTAAATATAATCGAATTTAGTCTTTAATTAGATCATAGAAGAATTAATTATCACAATTCTATTAGAAAATGGAAAAATATTAATTTTGTGAGTAATCATAAAATTTTGATGATTTAAAGTTGCTGATATTATCCAAAATATTTTCATGAAAAAGCAAACTCTTCAATCATTATATGTTAAAGCACACAAAAACAATGAAATAATTATAACAAAATACTATTTATAATCATATATTATTACAAAGACATATTTAGAAAAAGTATATAATTTATGAATTAATACAAAACAAAATATGGTTATAATCATAAATTATATAAATATTATTAGAAATACATAAAGAAAAACATATATAATTTACAAATTATTAAAAACAAAATACTGTTTATAATCATTATTACATAAATGTTATTAGAAATACATATTTAGGAAAAAGTAAATAATTTATTGGAGCATTTAATTAATCCACTGTTTCATTTTTCGTTTCTCTCTTAAACTTTTTTATGTCTAGCTTTTTGCTCTTGAAGGCGGTTTTTTTCAAATTTTATTGGAGAAATACACGAATTTGAGCAAATTTATTAGAGCTTCCAATGGAACTGACGGCACCTTAGACATTGATTTAGAAACTCTTTTGTCATGACAATTATCTTCTGATGAACTTGGAAGTAATACTTGTGGACTTGGAGGTTGCTTTAAGGAGGAGTAACGATGAATTAGAAGATTCATATTTTATCTAAGCATTCTTGAATAATCTGACGATAATTTCGTTTTAATATTCTATCATTCCTTGGAAGATGGTTCCATGGACATATATTCCGACAAGTTTGTTTCAATTTTTTCATTTAAATTAGTGTCGAACTACTCCTTTCTTGATTTTCTTTCTAATAAAGGTTAAGAAGCTCATGCATTAGATCTCTCTCATAGTCTTCTTCAGTGAAGTGCAGACTACACATAAAGGATGATGCAGGCTGAAATGTCGAATCTCCTCTTTTGCATGCGATGGTCCAAGCTTTTCTCTGTTTGATGTTGGTTGGAAACGAGTGGTACAATACATTGTGAGCATTGGGATCCAATGAAGGACAAACAGTAACTGCACACTGTCTTTTTTTCTTTTTTATTATTAATTGAAGCCATTTTTGTAAGAGTACGATGCACTAATGATAATTTGAGTAGTGATGTTTATATAGTAAAAGTTATTTGGTTATGTTTTCTGCCAGACGTGACGTCACACGAAAAATATTTCGGAACCTAAGTTTATACATATGAAATGGCGGGGGTTTGGGTT